>CM067378.1:55947220-56556803 GCA_034510155.1 Eucriotettix oculatus | reverse complement strand
AAGCCGTAGTTGCAATGTGAACTGTAATTGTTTTGAAAATGCCAAGATGGATGCGGAAAGCTGAATATTCAAAATTCGTCTTCAGTCGGGATACGGATGGGCATTGCATCCGCAGCCATCAAAGATCAGACTGTCAAGCAACGGAAGACAAATCACGTCAGTTCGAACGAGTTCGGGACAATAGAACTGTTAACTTGGAAATTAAACAGTTGTACACATTTATTAAGTAAATTTCTAGCTTAATTTCATATAAATAATGTATTTCATAAATACACATTTTGATTTCCTGTTGAAATAAACTGCCCACATTACTTAAGCGTAGGAAAAAGATATTTCATTCAAGAAAAAATTATTAATAGACTAATAATCAGGTTTATGTGATGTATAAACATATTAAAACAAACATTTGCCTACGTTTTTTATTAATACATTATATATAAATACAAACATATGTACATGTATATGTATATATATTGAGCTGTAAATGATTCATATTGTCTTATGTACATTTTAAATATATTCTCCAAACAGTTTGGATTCATTGATTAAATAAAATTTGCATATTGCCACCATTCTGTGAGAGACATTTGTACACAACTGTACGTGATCGGCAAGTATAAAGTAGATAGTTGAACTTGTATATTCCGTTTAGTTATATATATTTCCAATTGTTTCCTTGCTTTAATACCGCGCAAATACCAGAAATTATCTTACATAAGAATACGTTTCAAAATCATACACTTTTAACTTTGGAATTTCTCAAAATAATCACATCCTATTTCAGTGGAAATTACGTTTCACTAATTCATTTATATTCTTTATTTAATTTATGGAAACTTATGATACTTTCAGAGTAGAATCTGAAAACTTTTTTTTCCTGAATACACAACAATTTTCTGTCGCAGAAATCAAGATAAACGCTCTCCCCTTTGCTAGACTACTACACGCGGGTTGTTAATAGTAGTATATATCAACCACATATTTGTTTAAAATTTCGTGTAATTGTTTAACGATTTAAGCGCGGTGGCCGCGGACAATCACACGGGCGGAATTCTCTTATTGCGTTCGTTTGAGTGAATTTTTTATGAAGCTTAAAATGAAACTGCCTGGTTGTTTTAAAATACTCAGACAGACGGGACCTTTTAATTACCGTGGCTTTAATTAAATGTAACATACAATTATGAACCTTTAATCAATATGAGCTGAAATTACTGTGTTCTAGAATATGAAAACCGTATATGCCTCAGAACTCAGATGTATGCAGTCTGTGGCATATTTGTTGGAAGATTTTGGCCTTGCCTCTTATAAAACGAATGAAAAGTAATTCGTCCACCTAACATATCACTATGAGTAGTAACGTACAACCCACAGAAACTTAATTTAATTAATTTTTAATTATAATTGTTTCTAATATCATATAGTCCTTTGACATCATTTCTATTCTTTATGAGTCTGAATTCTGAAGATGATTATTATAATATAGTTTATTTATTTGTTGAGTCAGCTTCAAGAAGTTATAAATTTATTTCTATAACCGAAATTTTACTGACGTTTATTGCTAACAGCGTCGCCGATGCTTATATTTACTGTAATTAAAGGAAATATTTAAATTTGATTTATTAAAACAGAACAGGGTATTTTGAATAGTAAGCTTGTTAAAATTGTATAATATATTTAACAACAACAAAAGAAAATATTAATAAAGCTCAGTTAAAATAACATAATAAATTAACAATTTTAGGATAAAAATACAAAATTTTTTCCTTGTATAGGTAAATGGTGGACATAAAATTTACAAACAATAATTGTTGTAGAAGACCATTGTGCCTATATAATAGGCGGCTTCGATGGATTGACAGTTATAGATACATAATTACAGGCTCTCAGGAACTCGCTTCTCAGGCGGGTGATCTTTGTTGTGTCGGCTTCCTTAACAGTTTCTCCCTTTTCCAGCTTGTAAGACTTCTTTATCACTTTGCCCACGTCATTTATACTCTCTTATATAATTCTTGTCTCACGTTTCTTCGACAACCGCTACTCCACATCCTTCTCTATCACGAAAACAACGTTAAGCACCGTTCTCCCTTCTAGGTCGAAAGCCATTTTCCATCCTCACATGTTCTCCAAAACGGGGAAACACGTCTCTTTCCATAAATGGGGAACCTCAAGCTCATGGAATATTTCTGCGCTCCAATATTGTGACATCCGACTTTATTCCGTGGAAGAATTTATAACCCTGTGTTAGGTCAGCTCAGGAAAGTTAATCCCCTCACAGGTTACCAAAATGAATGAAGATTTGCCATGGGCCTCGGTGCATGGAGGGAAATGGCCTCACAAGTACCACCGCTGAAGTTATTAAAATTAAAATAAATTATTTATTTTAAAATAATTGAAATTACCACTTTATTAAATTTACATTACACGCTTAAAGTTATAATGTTTGAATTGTAATTTCAGCATTATTTAATATATATATATATATATATATATATATATATATATATATATATTATACGTGCTTATTTTCTTGACAATTCAGTAAATAACCCATTTAATTTCAGCTTTATTTTTGCAACACTTAAAATAAATACGTATCGTGTTATGACTTTCTCCGTGAAAGTAATACTATGATACTACCGCTACTTCACCAAAACGAAGAAACTATTGTCCAGGTGTATATTGTATTCTAATTTACCATTTTAATTATGCAAATAACAAATGTATTTTCAGCTAGATTATCTACCACTAAAATATTGGTCTCGCTGGCAGAACAGTAGATGTTTGCTAACTCCACTCAGACCAACAAACAATTTCAACGGTATAATACTTTAAGCACTCAACCCTCGTAGTAGGCGGAACAGCCCAGCAGCAAATATTACCAAATGGAATTAAACATAGGGTTCTAGTGGAGTGCCAATCAGAAATCTCAAGCTGATCGTAGTTTAGGCTTTGTGAACACAGAAATCACTCAGTTACACAAATATGAACCTATCCATACGATAATTATATTTGCTACAGTAGATATAGTTTTTGCAAGTAAACGAGAATTATTTTAATTCTTGTCACTTAATGTCAGAGTAAACAAAGTAATGTGACGCGTATAAATTTTTACTTTATATTTTATTTTCTTTATCTAAACTAATTAACAATATTAAGCATTCTTTACGAAGTTTCCATAGGGAAATGATTCTGGGATACTCGCAAGGCGCCCTTCCGAGGTAAACCCAGCAAACAAACACAGTCATAAACTTGAAGCCAGTCAGGCGCTTGAGGAAACCTCAACTCTTTGTATGGAAGGATTTTGCGACTCGGCGAAAAACCCAGGTCAGCAAGGTGGTTGACCTAGAACATGGCTAGGAGTGGCCCCTCCAAAATTTTGAATTTTTGGAAATAAAGGGTATGACGCCAACCGTATTGGAGGACCATGGAAGATGGAAAAAGCGAGGAGACCAATGGGGTTTTAGGAGAGTTGAGTTTGGCGTGGAGACGACCTCGTAATAACCATTCGGGAACTAGATTCGGAGGTGAGAGGAGTTAGTGAAACGGAACCTCGATTGTCTGGCTTCAAGGTGTAAGAGAGGAGAAGCGATGTGACTCAAGTGTATCCTTGAAACAAAACTGGAGACACGTTTCCTGAACCACATCAGAGGCTTACGTACTTCACGCGCCACTCGAAAGTCTGCCTATGCCATGAATTTAGGGGCCGGTCAACCAGAAACTAGGGTAGGATGAATGCAAAGTAAGAAATAAAAGGCAATTATCTCTCACTCTGGTATGCGTATAAATACGACATAAAGCCATGAATAAATTAGATTAAATTTACTAAATATCTTGCTATGTTATTTATTTGGTTAGGGCTCAGCTGAGCAAATAAAATTCATTAAAATTAGTTAATTTCTAAATGTTGTAATTTAATAATGTTTTACATTTGTTAATAATAAAACTGATTTAAATGTCAAAGTAGTGATTTATTGGTGCTCCCTCGTATTTGAATAGATACTCTAAACTTTTTAATTTATTTATAAATTGATGAAATAATAACACGTCACAATAATAATCTCGCCATGGAATTATTTTTTGTCTCATAGAGATATCTATTGCCCAACTGAGTGCAGTTACAAGTTATGTATATTGAATCATTAAGTGCAATTTTGGATAAATGTGTCGATTAGAATTCGTCATTTCCTTAATCAATTTTCTAAATGTTTTAAAAATATTTCGTAAATATTATTTTGCTATATAGGCGGTCTTTGTGAATAAAAGTGAAACAAAATCCACCTAGTTTTGTTCAGACAGATCTAAGCTGAAAACTCGATGGTTTAAAAATGTTAGGTCAACAATTATATTTTCAATATTCATTTGTTATTACTGATAGAGGATTAATTTAAGCAACTATTAACTTGATGATCGATGAATGAACTTAACGTCCATGCATTAGCTTGAATACCATGTTTGATGTAATTACACAGCTGAAAGGAGTAAAAATAACGTATATGTAAATCTGTTAAGTATGTATAATCGAATAAATATTTAGTGTGATAGGAGAGGTCAATTTATTTTAAAATTTATAAATTCTTCCTCTAGTCCATTGAATTAAAATCAAAAAGCGACAATCGCCATATATATACTTTTGTGCGTGTGTACTTTGATTACATTTGCATAGCACACACTACGAACGCATGACAACAACGACTATTTAGGCAACAAAACCAATTAATTCACCATAAAAATGGACCACTTGTCTCCCTTTCTTTAGAAGCATTTGAGGTACAAAAAAAATTTTAAATATAAAATATCCAAAAAAACGCGGTACAAATACACTTCATTTATCTAAATTAAATAGACAAAAGATTTTATTCTATACATGATTCATTTATTGAATAAAATTTTATAACCTATTTCAGCTGTTATTTTTAATACAATTTATAAATAACATTTCGGTACGTATTTTTACCTACTTCAGGCTTTTATACAAACTATAACCATATATTTTTTTACTCTTAGAAAACATATATATAAAAACATGACACAAAAGTTTCCTCAACGACGGTGCAAGTGTTGCATTTTTGGAAGTGTATAGGGAAAATATTTAAAAAATTTAAAATTTCAAAATTGATGGTATCTGAAAGTGAAAAGTGATGGTGTTAATTAGGATACACCTTGGAGAAGGTACTAATACATACTGAAATATTTTTCCTTTAAATTGTATTAAAACAAATAGTCTCAAGTGAGCCTTAAAATTTTAAAACGAAAGTAAAAATATATGAGGAAATTTGCCTACCATCAATAAATGCAGAAAAATTCCCTCTATCGTTCCGCAAACAGTTTTACTACAAAATTGGCAAATAACTCTCACCAATTCACGGCATGGACCTGTAACGTAACGTGTCATGGACAAGTACAAATTGCACAAGGGGGTGACTTAGAGTCACCTAAACAAGCGAGTTGGAAGTAAAAGATCTTTCAAAACTTATTTCCCATAAATCACTCGAACAGTAGCTGACTTATAATTAACGAAATTGAAGTAAATAAAATTAAAAGAAACTGATAAACAAGTAAATAAGTTGCAAATATAACGGATCGTAATAGTCTGTATTTATTGTAGTATAAAATGTTAATTAAGGAGGATCCAAAAAACTTAAAAATTTATGTTCCCTTCTTAATATGTCAGCTTTGGACACTCAACGTATTTGTTCATAGTTTTTTATATGGTAGCTATTTAAGTGTCGTTTAAATCCTTCAAAAACTAAAGTGTTATATACAGACTAATAGCTCACCGTGTCGTTGTGAAAAATGAAACAAATTCAAACCAAGTGTTGTTAAAATGTCCCTCTTTCTACGTCCGCATTAGTACATTCAAGGCCCTGGGATCATCGATCTGCATTACGTGTCGCAACTGTGCCCAATATAATTCCTACATATTCTGGTATTTCCAAGCTAAATACTTACCGATTGTTTATCTATCTAAAGGACCTGTAACACGTCGATTTGAACGTGCTGAATACTTTTATTTGAAAATAGTATTTATAGCAGTCCATATTAAATTTAATTAAAGGGCAGTGTAAAATTTTGTCAAATACAAAAATTACTACGAAAAATAAATAATTCATTCTGATGACTTAATGAATAAAATAAATAATATTTCGTTTCTATGTCGTTCCTTCCGGGAACTCATTTATAAATGTTTGAATAAAATATTGGTCAAACGAATTCATTAGTATCTTTAAATATAAAATTTCTGTACGCGTGTGTTCATAATTCTTCTCTTATACGGCTTGGCCAGTTTTGAAAAAAATGTTTAGGCTGTATTATGTTGAATTTTTAAAGTTATGCTTGGATCTGGTAGGTGGAGCTGTTGTCTAAATCCAAAATTTTGTGATTTTAATTTTCAACCACTCCTTTTAAATATATTTTTATTTAAAACATAGAAAAACATATAATCCCAAATTATCAGTCTGAACGTTTAAACAATCGGTGATACCAATACTTTCTGAAGTTTATTGCATCGCAGCTTGGCGTTGTTTTGTAAATTATTTATCGATTAATTTGACATTGAAATTTTTTTTTCGTTGGCAGGTGGAAAATCTTAAGAAAGACGCCGTGAAGCCTGTACTTCACGGTGTGTGGGATTTTTACCCACTAAAAACCACCTCCGTAACTAAAACTGGTCTGTAGAGACCAACCATTAGTTTTATTTTGTTAATTCTTATATCTAGTTACTTATAAGCTAAATTAGTCCAATGACATCCTTTAGTTTTCATTGTTGTCCTACGACTGTATTTCACGCTCACGTAGCGTGCTTTATTTTGTAATATGTCACTCATACTAATTCAAATGGTTTCCTTCACTTGAGTCTTCTGAACAGGTATTTATTGTCCGAGAGCTGAAGAACTTCTGTGTTTTCATGCCGGCGAAGCCTTTCTTCCTGCTTGCCCGCAAATCTTTTAATTTCTTCTTTGACAGTTGGAAAAGCAAGGTCTTTATGGATATCAGCGTTTCTAATGTACCATGGGGCATTCACAATGACACGTAAAACTTTATTTTGGAATGTCTGTATTTGTTTGATATTATTTTCTTTTGCACATCCCCATAGTTGTATACCATACGACCAAGTTGGTTTAATAATTTGGCTATACACCAAAGTTTTGTTATACAAAGACAGGTTGGAATATCTTCCAATGAGCCATCTATACTGTCGATATTTTATGTCGAGTTCTTCCTTTTTCTTTTTTACGTGTTCTTTCCATCTCAACTTGGTATCTAATGTCATACCAAAATATTTGGCTTTATTTTCGTATGGTACCGTGGTTCCATTTATGTGCAGAGATGGAGGGTCAATCATTCTTTTATTCGAAAAGTTAACATGAATGGATTTTAATTCGTTCAATTTAATTTACCATTGTCTGGTCCATTCATATATAGTATTAGTAGCGACTTGTACTTCTGTGGATGTTGTTAGATTGTGCCCCGTTGCTAATATCGCTGTATCGTCAGCGAACGTAGCGAGTTTCACGTCATCTAATTTTGGGATGTCACTTGTAAACAGCAGGTACAGTACTGGTCCAAGAACACTTCCTTGTGGTACCCCTGCTTGAATTTCTTTTAAGTCAGAGTATTCGTCTTCTTGTTTGATTCGGAAGAGTCTATTAGATATGTAGGAGTTTATAATTTCCACATATTGTTTGGGCAGCATTCTGTTCAACTTATATATTAATCCTTGATGCCTCACACTATCGAATGCTTGCGCAACGTCAAGAAATATCGCTGAGCAGATTAATTTACCTTCTAACGCTTTTTATATTATATCAGTAATCCTGTGAACTTGGTCAATTGTTGAGTGTTTTTCTCTGAAGCCAAATTGATGATCTGGAATTTATTTACTTTCTTGTATGAACGTTTTTAATTTTTTGAGCAGAAGTTTCTCGAACAATTTTGAAATTACTGGTAAGAGTGATAGCGGTCTGAATGATTTGACATCATGTGGTGGCTTACCAGGTTTTGGTAACATTATTACTTCAGCTACTTTCCAACTGGCAGGTACGTGCCTCAATCTGAATGCTGCATTGAATAGGTATGTCAGCATGAGGATACCTTTCTTTGGTAGCTGTTTTAATATTTGTTCTGTTATCAGATCAAATCCAGGCGCCTTCTTTGAATTTAAGTTAAATTTTATTTCTTTTGCGACTTCCTTTGGGGATACTGGCTTTATTTCTTTAGATGCAGTATTATCAACTTCTTCGAGAACATTATCTGTTTGGATTTTATTCGGTGTAAAAGTGTCAGCAAGGTGTTTAGCAAACAAGTTTGCTTTTTGTTTATTATCCCTCGCCCAATCTTCCAGTCCTTTCCTGATAGGAGGTATGGATGTTATTGGTCTCTTAATTCTTTTTGTGACTTTCCACAATGAATAATCTGAGTCTTTTTCTGCTGCTAGGTTTGATAGAAATTGTCTGATTGAGTCCTCTTTGAACTTTCGAATTTCGCGTTTCAGTTTTTGTGTTTTGTTATTAAGGATATTCTTATCGTCTGGGTGCCTTGTTTGCTGCCATCTTCTCCGAGCTATCCTTTTCTCTCTGACTAGGTTTCGTATTTTGGATGGGTAATAGACTGCTTTTGTAATATGTGTAATTTTCCGGGTGTTGTTAAAGGCTGCTGTTTGTAAAATTCTGGTAAATTTTTCAGTTTCGCTCTCCAGTTGTTCTTTTGTTTTTAAGTTTATATTTAGGTTAATTTCATCTTGTATATTTATTCTGAAGCTCTCCCAGTCTGTAGTTTTATTAACGAGGCGTGGTTTGGCTTCTTTCTTTATTATTCGTCCGCTTATTGTTAGAATGACAGCTGAATGGTCGGAATTAAGATCGTAATTTTCTTCGGTATCTAGGAAGTTCGGTGATATTTTTCTTGTAATGAAAAAATCTAATAGATCAGGGATCTTATTTCTGTCAGTGGGCCAGTATGTTGGTTATCCTGTCGACTGAAAGTTAGCCCCTATCATTCTAATTGCCTTTCTTAGTTCTCTTCCTTTAGTCGTAGTTAGTCTTGCTCCCCAGTCTGTGTGTTTTGCATTAAAGTCTCCTCAAATTACGAATCTTTCACCCATGTGTTGTAGGAGGATTTTGTAGTCTTCTTGTTTTAAGTTGTATCTTGGTGGACAGTTTACTGCACCAATTTTTACATTCTGTTTGGTCGATTTAATCGTTATTGTAGTAGCTTGGTATTCTTCTCTTTGTATGTGTTTTTCTTCGTAATGTTGAATAGTTTCTCTAATTAAAATTGCACTACCACCTTTAGCTTGGTTTTGTGGATGAGCCACATGATAAATTTTATAGCCTCTAATTTTAACGCATGCTTGTGTCGTCATGTGTGACATATGTCAATATGCTGAGAGTTTAGAAATACTTCTAGCTCAGCTTTCTTGTTCAGGAGGCCGTTAGCATTCCAGGTCGCTATCTTTATTTCGTGTTGTTGCATTATTTACCTTTTGGAATTGCTCCTGTCTCTCTAGCTTCTATTTTTTCAAGTCTTTCATTAAATTGATGTAGCATTAACATCATCTGCTTCATCATTTGTTCCATAGTCTTGTCTTCTTTTGGATTGTTTGGTTGTGAAGACTTTCTTTGTGGTAAATGGTTTCCTTTGGCAGCTTCTGCGATGATAGGTTTCGTGAAAACGTAAATTTACTAAAATGTGGTGATCTTTCTTACGGTTTAATCGCGTGTTGACAAAGAGATTACTGTCGACTTAAATACTGCAGCTAGCTAATATAAATTACCGGGCAAAGCCGGGTACTCAGCTAGTTTTATTATAATACTTGTGTAAATATTTAACGGAATTCATATTATAATAATTGTATTCTTGTAATCCTTAATTTGTTGAGGTCATATAACTACTAGTATATTTTAAAGGATAGGAATTATTCATTTCAGTTCCACTACCGAATAATGTTCAATTTCAATGCAAGAAAATTTTCATTTAAATTGCCAATTGGGCTTTATTCATTCTTCAGTTACATAAAAATTATTTCCATGACTCGAAGAGCAAAAGAAAATTCCCAAGAAAATTCTGTTCTATGAAGGCGTATGCAGTAGTTTAAAATATGCAACGGAATTTATTCACATTCTATGATTTATCTCTGACGAAATATTATATAAATATTAATGACGAGTTGCCGTTACTTTTCTCTAACAGATAGTCTGATTCCTGAGTGCATTGACAAATAAATTCAACGCTTATTCAACGAATAACGTGAAAAATTCACAGCTTAGAATTTTATCTTTCCTTTAGGTTTTTAGCGATGTTCAGAGAAATGTGTTGATCATGGAAAAATTTTTCTCACTTAATTCATAATAATCTAGAAAACTAGTTAACCCTTTGCAGCATTGCTCTTTCTTATGCAACCAACCCCCAATTCAAATTCCTCTCTATATGTTATTAGACGAAAGTTGCCCTAACCTACCCTATTATCAAAAAACTATAATAATCCAGAGCCTAGATATTTACATGTTTAGAAATATCTTTTGTCGGTGGAAAGTAATTGGGCTGTGAACTATTTTCATGATGTAACGGTGCTATCGTCGCTCATCAGTCGCCGTGATTAAAACAAATCTACCTTTCAATAAAAAATATTCTTATTATATTATATTACCATAAATTGTATTGAAGCATCATAAAGAAAAGTAGGAATTTGAATTACACTTAGGTAACCGGGGGTGAGACACGAAAATCTTTTTGCATCTGCGCTTGCAGAAATTTTGTCTCAGGAAGTTGGTGCAGCTCGTGGATCCCCGGTTAGTTGCAATTATCTGTAAGGATGGCTCCAAATTCAAAACTGAAACGAAAGTAGCAATGATGCAGATGAAATACACATTAACGACTTCGAAAGAATGACTGATCGATAGAATCTGATAAGAATGAATATGTTTGACAATCTTCTCTTTCGCTCCGCAGTTTTATTTTATAACATTTTCTCCGCCAATGTCTGTCCTTGCCAGCAAAGTAAGAGTAATCCTTTTTGCATTTTTTTGGTGGCCTTGTCAATCAAAGCCTATACGAGTCGATGCAGTCTAACTGTTGAAGTTGTGATCCTTCTTAACAATATTATCCCAGAATCTTATGGCTTGAAAAGGGTGGCCAGCAATACTTATTGTCTACACGTAAAATGTTTAGACTCCGAAAATTCCTTACGATCATCCTTTCCTGGTTTTTGTTCCAAAAAGGATACCTTTTTTAGTGTTCGGATTGACTACGTGCAGTTTGCTATTGATCTATACTTCTTAGAAATTGCTATACATTATTTCACAGAAACAGACTGAAGGGATAGTTCAAACATCTTGGATTATTTTAAGTATAATTTTCTATATAACACAATACCGAAAAGAAAATTTTTCTATCTAGGGGATCAGAAGGAATACTAAAATTTTATTCAGTACGAGAATGTTTTCAATTGAAGCTCATGAAGGCTATGAATATAAATTAGGGAAATGTTAATTAAACCCGGGAATTTACCGGATAAGTGGAGTTTCCGGGTTCGATTCACGTTCCGTTTGACATTTTTCCATACTGTCCTTCTAATTTATCAATTAAATGAACGCAATAATTGTCTTTAATAACAAATTTAACAATAATTTTTAACATTTAGAGCAGATGCTGTCCAGATATTTTTCAAGGGTGACCAAACAATAAGATTCAGTGAATTGGTATTGGCTGCACAAACTATGAATAAAATATTTTAATATTTATTGGGGACTAGTATAATTCACATTTCTTCTAACAAAACCCAAAATTACTATATCTTTATTATTAGATGTTTTAATAAGGCTTTCAAGTGTAATTTTTAAATGAAGCATTATTACATTAGACTTTAAAAATATTTCCTAAGTAGAAGCATTATTATTGTCTCTTGAAAATGTCATTCTTTTAACATTTGGTATATTTATCACAATACCGTTTCCTTAATACATTTTAGAAATCCCATTCCGTTTTTTTTTATCGCAAAAATGATATGAACGTGAACCACTAAATGGTTGTTATACAGCATACCAACATGCTATACAATTGAACACAAACAGAACAGCAGAATAGGAATGGTAAAGACGGATTTGGCTTTGTTAGAGGGGCATCTTTCGAAGGGAAATGGCGTCTGCATGTGATTCGTGTCGGGCTTGTGCTCTAGTGTGGGGATGCATGTCACTGCCGACACGACAGTGTTGTGTCTGGCAGTTGGCTAACTAATGCCAGCTGCTCTTGCCCATTACAGAGGTCAGTCTTCTCTCGTGTTCTCTGCTTCCCAGTTTGCACAAAACACAGTTCACTGCAGAACTTACACACGTCCTGTATCGTACTAATTTCAACTGTCCCATTTTGCTCAACAGAAAAAAATGAAAATCTTCGACATAAACACAAGAGCTGATAATTGTCCAGTACTGGTGTAGTTTTATCCTCATAGTTTGTATTGAATGAATGAATTTATTAATCCTGCAATTCATCTCTACTCGATGGCAGTTACAAAATTAATCCACAGACCAAGAAAACAAATATGATTAAGAAATACATACATGCATTCATACATACATACATACATACATACATACATAATAGTTCTTCAAATAAAATTAAAATATCCACTGTTTAGATAGTTTTTCTCTCTCTAAACTTTCACTCCAACAACACACTTCCTTACTCTTTCCCGCAAAACTTTACAGTTCAGAAGAAATGTTTCAATAAGTTTATTGTTAATAAATAACTTTAACTACACGGAAGGCAGTGAAATACGATCAACGACAGCGAAGAAATTTTTCTTATAAATAACAAGGTGAATAATAGAGTAACTATGGAGAAATAAATTAACAGGTAATATTTTTCAATGTGTCCAATTGTTGGAATTGCAGAAGTAAATAAACGCATATGGTTGAGGAGATTACATTTTAGAGTGACTTATTTTAATTGTCCGGGTAGATCTATGTACACTGGTTGTTATTCTCTGAACTAGTTTTCCTCGCCCTGTAAGTATAAACAAAATTTTTTCAAAACTCTTATAATGTTATCAGTCTTAATTTTCAAACCTGTCTTTAATAGTCCACCATGTAAATTATTACTCACTATGAATTTTGTTCATCAACGTTTTCAGTTTCAATATAAAGTAATTGTTTTAATTCTCTTTTATCATCACACCTACATCGAGGTTTATTAGCAAGTATCTAATTAGGAAAGTAACTTCCTTTATAGTCAAGTTTTCTCGGCCGGGGAAAGTGAAAGTACAAGCAAACACCAAGGCCCATGCCAGGAATTGAACCCGGAACTTTTGTGGTGTGAGTCTGTGACGCTAGCCACTAGACCACAGAGGTGGTCAAAATAGATTTAAATTACCATAGGTACAGACTGAATTCTGTGTAACCTCACCAATAATCGATAAATCCATTCATAATGGAGATAAATCATTGACCTTTCAGCTTATAAGTGAAAATAATTTAAATAGACAAGTCGGACTGAAAATGATGTGTTTCAAAGTGCATCTATTACCCCTTTGAACAGTAGTTTTGAGCGCATGTCTCTACTTTATTTAGGTTTCATTTTGAAGGATATATTTCATGCCTCAATTATGGATACAAATTTATTAATAATATTTTAAATCGTGTATTGACCTCTTTTTGTAAAAGAATACGAATGCTTTCAAACGATCAATATATCATCTGTTAATAGAATAGTAACTGTTACTATCTAAAAATATTTTCTCTCTACATTTGTTGTTGTTGTGGTATTCAGTCCTAAGACTGGTTTTATGCAACCCATCATGCTAACTTATCTTGCTCAAGCCTTTTAATTTCCTTATAACTAGTATACCCAAAATCCTCCCTAAACTGCTTAGCGCATTCCAGCCTGCGCCTCCCTCTTCTGTTCTCTAATGCTAATTTTACAAGGAAAGGTTTATTTTTTAACATAAGAGCCAACGCCATACCATTATCTCGACCGGATAGGGAGTCGAACCTTGGAAGCTCTACAATCTGGGTTGACCGAGTCGACTACCCGTCAGGTATGAAATTTCTTCATTAATTGTATATATCTAAACTAAGATACGCCTACAATTTACTTGATATTATTATTCACGGATATAACCTTTTATTTTTTATTATTATTTTTATTAATACATAAAAAATATTATCTTTACAGATTCTCAGTTGTTCCAATTTCGCTATAGTATATACAATATGAACACATAAAAAACATGAAAATAAAATATTGTATATAATTTGCATGGTTACATGAGGGTAGGTTAATCCGTTTGATTGGGTTTAATTGTGAGTATCTGAGGGGCATACGACGTGGGTGTGTGAGGATTGACAAGCAGTGAACTGATTTTTGGAGGATTAATGAGGATGTGGTCTGCGGGCATGATGGTAGAGTGGGTTAGGATGTGCCTGAATGATCAGGGGGAAGGATGAGGTCAATTGGAAGTTTTCTTTAGAGGTGACGGGAATAACCTTTTATTTACTTTTGACAGTTATTCTATTATCGATGTACTTATTTATTTATGCCACTTCAAATTATAATGTAATAAAATATTTAAATGTTGCATTTCTCCAGTAGTAAAAAAAATACTAATTTACGAAAGTAGGTTAAGTCAACGTCTTAAAATTTATAATTAGTTAAGTAAGAGCAGTGATACAGTAGTAGCACTTTTTATTAATACTTATTATTTTTTATTGTACAGTAATAACAATGTAAAATTATTTATCTTAGCGCACAAATAAGTACTGAATCAAAGCCCAAATAAATGTGTACTATATTTTTACGGTTGATTGTTATGGATTTAATTTTCTGATTTTTTGATACAGCAGATGAGTTGGTATTTTACTGGTCTGTTATATTTATTATAGTCTGGCTCTAGATTAATTCCGGGATCCTGTGCAATATTGGGGTTTACCCCCTCTTCCTATTTTCCTGTGTTTTGGCGAGGGTACGAGGGGAGATCTTTGAAGACAGAGGAATGAAATGACCCGTTAGCTTCGCACCGCACCAGACTGAGTGTAATTATGCAAATTCCTCTTCATCTTCCTTCTACAGAGATCCAAGTATAAACTTCGTCCCAAGGCCTGGGTAAACTCTATTTCCGTTCCAGATGGTTGCTGCAATCACCTCAAAACTTTACCCCAATGCACGTGTTAACCAAATGGTGTAGGAAATAATGAATATTATTTTATATATTCAATATTGATATGGAAGTACAAATATACGATTTTTGTGTGGAACACAAAAAGGTATTTAATCTTTTAAAATTTAGGTATTCAAAGAAAAAATTGTCATATAAAAAAGCAATTGACAAAAATAATTAAACGACAATGGCGCTTTAATTTGCATAATAGTGAAAGTGCTACAACACTTAATTTTTCTTCTCTTTTTGATTAATGCGACGGTTAAAATCGCTCAGTTGTGAGTCACAACGAAGCGACATATGGACCAGTTAAATCGTCGTAGGAAATGTACAATGTTATATTCTTCGTATATGTGTATTGAAATCTAGTTGATTCATTTTCTTTAAACAGGAAAACAGAGTTCTGAGTCAACAATTAAAGTCTTCTATTATACCAATGTCGTTTTGAAGGTCAGTAATTTACTTTAGTGATACAGCATTATTACGTAATCATTTTTATCACTTCTTTTCAAAATAAATTCTTTTGTAATCATTTTAAATCACTTATTTTCATAATAGGCTTCAATCAAAAAGGAACATTACTACCATCATTTAGTATATAAATTGCTGCTACAACTATAAAAGTATTATACATACTTAATAGAAATTTTCTTCTATACAAATAAAATTAAGAGTATCTATTACACAATCTTCAGGAAATATAACTATTTTGTAAATAGTGAAATTATCTGAATAACAATGAATTATGAATAGGCCTCTTACATACTTTTTCTGATTTATGGCATGTAATTTACGAAATCCATGAAAGAATGATATTTACCGCTCAGAACACAACATATTACGAAAATAATTGTTGCTGTTTGCATTAATCCTATCCCTAATTCAATATTACTTTAACTTTAAAAAGTCCGGTACTTTGTTATGAGAAACAAATCGTTGATGACGTCATAATGCGCCCCAAACTAAATTTCTACTCTTTTTGTCAGGGTTCAAAATCGTGTCTTGCAATCAAATAATTTTGTAAATCTACAAATGAATAAAGTTTGCATACCATCTTAACAATATATATTGAACAAGTCTGATGAGCCAACATAGTCAACACACTATAAAAATCAAAACGTTTTTACCATTAAGGAAAATGATTGTTATTTAATATTTACCAAAATACTTCCAACAATCTTTTCCGTTTATTACTCGTGTCTCACCATATATTTTTGTCTAAAATCAGGTAAAGTTCATTACATTATCCGCCACCAGATTTCCAGAGACGACACACCTCCTCGTCATGGGCAAACAAGTTTTTTTTAGTGGTCATACTACATGTCAAAGCTAGTCCCTACAGCTTCAGGATTTGTCCCTGCGTAACCTATGACTCGTTAGCCATTTATATTCAGAATTTAAATCTTTAAATTTAAATGCAATTTTGTGTTTTTTTTAATTACTGAAACCACATACTTTTAATTCATTTGGAGATATTCCGGCTAACAATTATTCTATAATATATATTATACCAGTTTTATATCACTAATGACTAGTATTACATCAAAAGAGTTTATTAGTAGTCATAAATATTCACGTAAGTAATATTTGTTTCTAAAACGTTGTAGCAGTACACGGGGACTTCTAACCTATGTATACCAACTGACCTCGTCAGCTGTTCCTATTCATCTCCAGTTTGAATTTGTCGTTTCTTTTCATTACGTGAAACCTTTCCTTGTAAAAGAACATCATTAATGTGCAGTATTTTCGTCGTGTAAGCAGGAGGAATGCTGCTACGTAAAGAATGCGTAATGGAGACGCAGCGCTACGCAATTGTGTATTCGCGACGGAGCGACGCCCTCCAGCGACTAATGGAACCCGGGGACGCCAACGCCGACGCTAAGTGTGACAATTAGAGGGGCTGAGGGCGACACGACGCCACCACTCAGCAGTCCAATTACAAACCGCTAACTCCAAAAGTCCGCGTCGGAGTTGAGGACGTATGTTGAGGCACATGTCACGGAAAGTTTGCAGAGGGCTTATTTAGGTCGACGGATTAGGCTAGCCTGATTTAATAACAGTAAACATGGTGAACATGTTACGAATAATTGGTCATGTGCGTAAGACAATTTTCATCACGTAGACTGAAGTCTAACCAAGCTTCACTGCTACGCTGCTGGAGTTTAAATTCATAATCACGTGGAAAAATATTTACATTATTAAAATAATATCAATAACTAGAAAAATAGATTTTTACAGGTTCCTTTATGTTAAAAATTTTGGTCACTTTCCTATAATAGCTTAGGACAAGTTTTCCCAAACTGTTTCTTCAATGGAACACTTCCCAAAATCAGACATTTTAACCAAACCCTTGTCTTATTATTTAGGTTGGGTAATTTCTACTTGTGAAAATTGAAAATAAATAGTATTCTTTTAAATATAAAACTGTAATATAATATAAACAAATATATGAATAAATAATGCACTGAAAGACTGATGATTCTGGATCCTTGAATTACATATCTTGTTGACATGAGGCAAACTATTTGTATCTTGAAATTTGATATCTAGTGTGCCATCGAGTCTGTTTCTGAAATTTGATTTCATTACAGCATAATAATAAAATCCCGCTTCGAATAAATAGGTTAATGAAAACTGTGTAAGGTCTTCTGACAAACTCTCCCCATAAATATTTGTATTTTTGTTTCAAATTAGAGTCACTGATTAAATCAATGGCCCTTGTATTAAAATTACTGGTTTATCTGTCACGGATAATGGATTCTGAACCTAGGAATCGTCCTTACTATTTTTCGGAAAATAGTTGATTTCAAATTATGTAGGTGTTGTAAAATCATTTTGGAAACTTCGTCATCTACCTTAAAATTTAATTCATGTAAAGCAAGAAAATAATTTTACTGCACTAAATTTTATTAAATCTGGATTCAGTTGCTTTGATTTTACATAGTTTATCACTTTCACGGTGTCAGTCATAACATTCAAATTTTTGGAAATCGGTTGTCACAAGTATTTTTGATTCTCATTCGCTACACTTGCTTTGTTTTTCGGCTGTGTGAGTTGTCAAGACGTAATTAATCTTAAAAAACGTGAAATTTAACAGCTTAAATAAGGAGACAGTTTTTGAATCGATCATTATGACTATGTTGAAAGGAAATAAATAGGCGGCCAATAAATATGCATATACATTTATCATATTCATATGCTGAGTTATTGGCTCTCCATTTATTTCTCCAGTGGACCACTAAAATTTTCTTCCGGACTTCTGGTTGAGAACAACCTGTACTAGATTCTGCTGAGAGACTGCAATGATTTATGCCCTGTTGAATTACATTTCACAAGCAAAGGTGTATAAGGCTGGTTTATTTCATGGTCACAGCTTCTCATTGTCAAGTTAAATAAAATATTCAAAAATAATTTTCTGACTTTAACATTAAAATGAATAAAAAGACTACCTTAAAAAGACAGTCGTATTTTTATTTATTTTTAAATAAAATATAATCTGGGCTATGGCAATTTATATCTCACCCTTACCGTCTTCTAGTTGAAAAAACACGTCCACACTTGTTCATTGTTACCCATGTAACATATTGTAGCGGGAAACAAGGAATAGAGTTTCTTTGTTTTGTAACGTTGTTGAATCAAGCTAGCTTGCCAATGTTAAAATAGTGATTTTGACGTAACTTTTTTCTAGATTTTTTCAGATAATTTTAATCGTGGCCATTATTTATGGAATTGTAATTATTATTAGTACGGATGGTCATCATACTAGTGACAGTTTTTATTACAAAAAAATTACAGACATAAAAATACAATTTTTGGAGCATTTTAGCTCCTTGCTTTCACAAAATTTACATCTCACTTTTTGGTACTTCTGATCTTCCTTCAAATACTTCAATTTTTTTGGGCCAGTCTAGTAACCTTGCAGGTATTCCAGTCCCTTACACTTTTCTGGATAATTTGTTTGGAAGCCGAATAAATTATTTTAATTATTTGGTTATAAAAAAAGAATTTTAAAATTTTCCATGCAAACACTTATTGGTAAAATAATTAAAATCTTAATTATAATAAATCATTCGTTTTATTCCACGCATACATACCATAAGTTTAATAATAATTTATGAAAAAGTCATTGTTGTATATTTAACGGTTTCAGACAAAACTGTACCTAAAATCACTAATTTAGCATTGACAAAATGGAATTACGACTCCCTTTAAATCGATACGAAACTAGGAATAATGTTTCCAGTTTTATCGTGACCGTGAATTCGTTCAAGATAATCGACGTGTCAGTAAAAAGTTTTAAGCTGAAATCACCGAAACATTGCACGAAATGATTTTGTAAGATTTATATGAACACAAAAAGGACGTGGATCTGCACAAGACGTGTAATAAAAATTAGTGAAAACAGTATGACTTGTAGAAATAAAAAAAATTATTTTTCATGAAGACAATGGATCTGTCCACAAAAACACCTGGGCAATGGAAAAGTTATGGGCTTTTTCACTCTGATGTCGCCAACTTGGACCTAAATCTGTTTATAAATTGTTAATTTGTCAATAATTTGCTTCGTCAAATCACAAGGTGATTCCGCTGAAGGCAGAAAATTTGTAGTATTTTCGAGAGAATATATTAAATGGACATTCTCATCTCCATTTAAGCACCAGATTTGAGTAAGGAAACTCCTTTTATTCCACAAAAGTTACTTTAAAGAAATTTGGTACAGAAGTCTATATAGTATTATATAGTACATATATATAATTAAGAGTATATATAAATAGATAATATTATTATTCAGAGAAAACAGTTGAGCAATAAAACTTAGGATAACATAAATTTAGGATTAAATATTAGTTTGTATTTATTTTAATTGATTGAAGGATATTATGGGTAAAATTAGGTTTAAATCTAGAAATGATTTTCAAGTTTTGAGAATTAACTAGGAAAATATTATAAACCTTCCTACATTGTTTTCAATCAATTATCATAGATCATTGAGGTTAAACAAACATGAATTTCTAGGTAGTTCAGGTGTGCATTATAGAAGGCCATATTGAGACTACACAATGGTGTTGAAAATAATGGTGGAAGATATTTTTGAGGGGTTGGTGACAACTATAAAACAAGGAAAAGGTCCAGTATTCTTGGGTCCGGAATCGTATACGTTCCGAGATTTTTACACTTTTTCGTGGGAGACGTTCACTTATGACACTTATCCTCAACGTGGCATTGCACCCTATACCATCGGCGAAAGGAATCACACACTCGTTGAAATACACCCGCTTGATTTTGTAAATGCTGGCTTTCATTCAAGACGCGATCCTGTAGGCTCAGGAGATTGTTGACTGGGGTGGCGTAGACAAATGCCTTCGAGTGTCCCCATAGCAAAAACCAAAGGGCACTGAAATCTGAGTAATGGGGAGGCCAATGTAAGGCGACTTCCGGATCAATCCAGCGGTCCGGGAATGTCAGCGACAACTGTTCACGCGCATTGCGGAGGAAATGTGACTGTGGACCATCATGAATAAACCACATCCGTAGTCCATGTTGACCTGGGACATCTTGCAACGAAAAAGAAAATTGATGATAATAGGCGCAATTTAATATTTTTCAAACTTTGTCACCAGGAACGTACGTTAACGATGAAACAATGATCATACCCCATTTCTACAAGTGCATAGGAGTTTTCACCAACCGTATCTCTTCAACCCTGCGTTGTTGGTAAATAAAATTGACAGAACTGCAATTTGCCACAGTAGTCTCTGCCTTTGGAGCCTGGACGCGCTGAAGATGATATTGGATGCACTCACTAGAGACCAGAGGTAGACACACACCAACTGATGTTGCCAATCGCAGATCAATGGCTCCCAGGTCTTTCGTCTAGTAAATATAACACATACTGAGTGAGACCGAAGCATACCACTGTTCACCTTGTGGTGTGCTAGAGAACCTTAAGATATATTGACAACCTAACGTCTTCAACAGCTATGGACAAGCGCACAGATCTCAGGAAGCATAGGTTTCCGGACACATGTTTACTGGACCCTTTTCCTTGTTTTGGTGGTTACTACCACCTCTCAAAATATTTGAAACTATTTTTAACACCCTGCATATTACTTGAAGTTTATTATCTCAAGATAAAGAGAAAATATTTATTACTTTGCTGAGATATCTTGAACTAATTCACAAAGCCGAATAACTTAAGAACGTGAAGGCTGATACGTTTGCTAATATGTGAGAGTATAAATCATGTTTACAAAAAGTGTAATGATTCTTTAAAACATTAAAAGGGATATAAACGCCTATTAATCGGAGACGAAACGACAGTCAAAGCGGTGAGTTGACGATGTTGAAAATGTAAAAAACATGTTTTGGTAGTAAAAGTGGATGTTATTTTGGGGTCGGCTTTTATTACGCGCAACGCTATGTTATTTTTTGCATAGTGCTTTGTTATGAACTGAGCACCGAGGAGTTAATATTTAACGCAAATGAAATAGCACATTGAGTGAGTAAATTGAGAAAAAAGAAATTTTATGGCGAGTTGGTAAAAACAAGGCTGAAAAATTGAGCACATTTCTGAGCAGCATATATTTGCCTATCCAGTCAATGCGACTTACACATGCCTAATGGTATAATTTATAGTAATAAAGAAACTACCAAGTTGCAAATCAGAATAAAAGTGCATTAATATGTGGTCTGATTTGAGTACGATAAATATATTAGAGTAAGTTTTTGGATAGTATAAGAGCGTTACATCACAAAGTGTTCTGTTCGACGAATAATATAAATATGAGAACAATTTTAAAAGAGATTATTGCAAAGTATAATTTAGTTTTCTTTATTTACCGAATTTTGTCTTAAAGTAGTATCTATTATCAAAGATCAAAATATTATTTATTAACATGCCGTGTATTAAATATAATTTTATTCGACATAAGTATGTGTGACGTAGCTAATAAAGAAAATTTTCTTCAATTTCATTATTTATACCCAATTTCCGAGAAAAGTATTTGTATTTTATTTAATGCAATAAGAGACTGCTATACCTTTATAAGTTTTATTGTTTCAATTATGGCATCTAACCTCGCGTGAAATAAAATCGTTGGAACGGGCACGAATTCTTCCAGCACTGCTGCACCATATTTCTTCTTTTGGTGTTTTGTGAAGAATTGTGTGGAAGTGACTTATGTGTATAATATTTCTACGTAAGGAACTCGTAACATCGATGAGATCGCAGCAGTTCCAATAAATATATTGCACGGAACATACCGAGAAACAGAGGTCATTATTGAGGTCTTTAACATTATAGAGACGTACTGAATCAAGACAATTAACCTTTAAAACTAATTTTGTAATGTTTAAATATATTTCCTGTAATATTCGGAATGTTCTTTAAAAATTATTTTAGTCTTCATTTAACTTACTTAAAACCAAATGACTTTACTTATTAGCAAGACTCAACAACATTCCTTATAAATAAGTCACAAATAACTTCAAGGTTTTAAGAAATAAGCTGGCTATCATAAAAAGCATTTCATTACCATTAGTACAAACTCGATAAAATATTAAGTACAAGTAAGGTTCAAGAAGTATTGAATTAGTCATATTTAAGATAAAAAAATAATTATAGAAATATATTGCCACTAAATTAATGTAAAAGATGACAATTATAGATAGTTATGTCTAGCATTCTGAATATTTATAAGCTTCAAAATTAAGTTTATAATTTTGTTTAATATTTTGGGTTTGTGCTTTTAGAGACTACAGCTGACAGTAAAGAATAAATAAAAACGGATGGTACACAAATTGGATTAGCAAAGATTTGTGTGCTTAGATAAAAATGCCAGATAGAAATTACTTTATAAAAAGTAAAGGTAGTTAGTTATAAATATTCGCCTGTCATCTGTTAGGGAATCCAAAAAAAAATTCTCAGATGCTTTAACGGCTCAGAGAGTTTCACCAGTGTAAATTATTGTTTGATTCCTATTATTTATTAAAATATATCAAAGAGAGAGACGGAGGGAGGGGGGTAAAAATAAAATTAAGGTATAGGTATCACAGTGGCTGTTAGCATATTGAACTTAAACAGTAATGCATATAAAAAAAACTCTCTTTGAAATATTTATGTAGCCAGAGAATAATAGAATAAGAACGAGAGTTCTTTGATCCATAAATGATAACCAGAGCTAACATTTTAAAAAAAGCAGATTTATCTCTGTTTGACGCCAAGCACTATTGGCGATATACTGAAATTATTAATTGTATACAGTTTTATCACCATGATCCACAATTTCGCCGAACTATCGTTTTAAATTTATCATTTGCCTTTGTGCGATTTGTTGTGTGCAGTTTAGTTTTAATTGTTTTATTTATTATACTCTTTTGGCTCACTATAAAACCCTTTTTTAAAGACTTTTATTTTATTGAAAACACATCGATAACAAATATTTCATTGTATTCAACAACTTAATTCAATATGAATCACTGATTATTTACCTTGCATTGATTAACAAAAAATATAATACCACAGACATTTAGACAGATACAAGAATTTTATGTAAAGCGTTATCGTAACGCAATCGCTGGTAACTTGTTTCAGATGGAGTATACCATTATAAATCTTTGTACCACGAATCCCTAATATTTTTACCAATAAATTAGTTAGATGCTTTTAAGCTTTAATTGTACGATTTATCTTTATAGCCAATACTTCATTTCGTCGTGAGTTCACCTGACCATCCGCCGTTTTATTTCTGCCTAAGAATCTCTAACTGGCTGTCCTACCGTTATTGTATTGCACAAAATTTCACCGTGACTGTGGAGGCCAGTGATGTTTCGTGAAGTAGGAGAAAAGGTGGAGGGGAGCTAGTTTAGTTCTTCTTGTGATGAACGTGGTGGTGTACGGTTGACTGCAGTCCTGCCTTGAGAGGCTGTCCTCAGTAGCGAACGGCGATAGGAGCATGGATTTTTTTTTGGACTTTATTCTAGTTTCAATGAACTTGTAAACGTTTTTATTTATCTGTTTCAATAACGTGAATAAAACTTCGTTAATCTGTGTTTTGTACTTTTGATTTCCGATTATCCCAGCCTACCGACTGACAACCCGAGAGTCCGAACTAAATTTACGACGAAAAGGATAGTTTAGTTACATTTTATGTAACTAATTTTTCAACAGATACGTCGTGAGATGGATTACAATAAAAATAGTAAAACGGGTAATGCTTTTAATCATAAGATATCAATTACTCAGAGTTTCCCAAACTTTTTCAGCAATGGAACACTTCGAAAAAGTAGACATGGCTTATTTTTTGTTGGTAATTCCTACAAGTAAAAGAAATTTTAAAAAATTATTTAGTAATTATTTTTCAATATAAAACTGTAGTATAATATGAACAAAAATATTAATAAATAAAGCACTTGTAAATGAAGGGGGGATATTAATTAATGAATTTAATAATTGAGTTTAAATATATATATATATATATATATATTTATTTATTAATTGTAAACACAATAATTTTTAATATGGGTAGTGCGTAGATATATTAAGGTCAAAATAATTATTTAAAAATAGGATTTTATTAAATATCTCCGGGTATTAATGGTTTGGGTGATCACGTGTAGCAGATCTGTTCGTTGACGAACCTGAGTTGTTCCATAGGCGTCTCGCTGTAATTTCCGTGTTGTGGAACTTATAACGGCCGGTAGACAATCGTACGAAGTCGTGCTGGCAAAGTAAGGAAACTCTGCTTTTTCCTCTTTCTTCCCTGCTTCCTGGACTGATTAAAGCATGGTCTCCGCTGCCACCTCACCAATCTGCTCTCGCCGTAACTTCTCTGCTGCCAATCTCCTTTCGCCACCACCTTCAAAAATCTCCTCCACCACTCTCCTTCAATATCTTCTCACCATCACTTTGCTAAATCTGTCCAATCTCTCAAAATTGTCTCCGCCAGCCTCTTTAAAGCTTTGTCCCCACTTATCAGACACCTATCACTAAGGTGGCAGGGATGGATATCCTCCAATCCTATCCCTTGTTTCATTTGGGAAACACACGCCACACGTCACCAAATTCCTAAGCAGATTAAGACATTCCGAAACGGCACCGAGGTGTCCAAGCTTTATGGTCCAGGTGGCAGTCGCAGTCCCTTTGTTGTTTTTCCTAGCCGCCGAGATGATGCGTGGAAAAACCCCTTCTTCCTGACAAGCGACTTTCTCATTCCGGAATATTTGGTATTTAAGTTCCCGTAAATCATAATAAAATTTGGACGCGGGTTCTACTGCGCTACACACTAAATAAATTGCATATCTTGTTGACATCAGACAAAATATTTGTATGCATTGCAGCGTAATAAGAAAATCCCACCGCATAAATAGGCTATAGAAAACTGAAGTAAAACAATAATAGCTTGTCGGGGTTTCTACTCTTCTGACCAACTCGCCCAGAAATATTTGTATATTTGTTTCTAATAAGAGTCACTGATTGAATCAATTATATTTTCACAGTCACTTGCATTAAAGTTATTGGTTTAGCTGTCTCGGAAAATGTATTCTGAACCCAGGAATCGTCCTTACTTTTAGAAGATATTGCAAAAGAGTTGATTTCAGTTATGAGCGTGTTCTATAAACATTCTGGAAACTTCATCTTGTACTTTAAAATGTAATTCATTCAAATATTCATGTAAGGTTGAAAAGCAATTAAAATTTTGATATTCAACTGATGAAATCCTAAATTGTATTTTTTAATAAAATATGTAATTTTATCTCTTCTATTGAAAATTGTAATACTTTCTTGTTCCTTGTAATGATAAGTGATTAAATATTCATGTAAGGTTGAAAAGCAATTAAAATTTTGATATTCAACTGATGAAATCCTAAATTGTATTTTTTAACAAAATATGTAATTTTATCTCTTCTATTGAAAATTGTAATACTTTCTTGTTCCTTGTAATGATAAGTTATTACACTTTGTAATAATATGTCTTATATGCCAGATTTATCAACCAACATCAAAACATTGTCCTGAATTATTTTGTGCTTTCAAGAGGACCAACAACTCATTTCGAAGTATAAAAAGTCTTAATAGTGATTTATGTTCACAACCCATTTCAGCGCATAATGTTTTTCAATCTGTATTGAAGTGATATTCTTTTTGTATAGTTTATCGCTTTCGCGGATTCATTCATAACAAACTTTTTATATTTGTGGAAATTTTTTGTCACCAGTATTTTTTCTTAAAATAATTTCAGATCATCATTCGCCCCACTTGCATTGTTTTACTGCTTTGTGAGCTAACCTAACAAGACATAATTAAAATGTCTTAGATACAGCAAAATTTAATTAATATAATTTATAAGGTTGGTTTATTTGATGCCATAATTGCTCATTGTCAAGTTAGATAAAATATTCAATTATAATTTTCTGACTTTAACTTTAAAATTAATATTATCTGTATAACTCTGAAGTATTATAGTTTCTATCACAAGATTCTGCTCTACAGAACATGTCCATAATTGTTCATTGTTACCTGTTTCCTATTGTAGCGGGAAAAAAAGCAATAGGGTTTCTTTGTTTCGCAATGTTGTTGAAACAAGCTAGAAACGAAGAAAGGTGCGAGAAATTATTCCACTTTCTCCCGCTAGATGTAAACTGAGTTTTCGTCTTACGAACTGATTAAGCGGTATTATAACAGAATATTTGAATTCATAGTATAGATAAAATCGCTTGAATTTTTTTGCGGATCACCTATTCAGGGCTCGCGAAACACAGTTTGGTAAACCAGGGCTTTCAGTATAATCTTGTACAAAAACTTATAGTTTATTTATCTGTGAAAAAGAAATTTACTTCGGGAAGGTGTATTTATGTTATCTAATTATGTTAGAATAAATAATTATCAAAATTATGCGAATAAGATCTTTTTTATTTACAGATGTCATACTGTTTCAATACTTATATTGAGTCAGTAAATATGACTGTAAAAAAAGAATTCCGACTATACGACATTATTAAGTAATGTTTCTGGTATTCTCTTGCAGTCCACTAAGTTACTAGACGTACAAGCTCACATATTACAATATTATCATCGTATTAAGCAGCATATATTTATCTCAAACGTATATATTGTGACATGATTCTGCAACTTTGAGTTTTAAAGTACGTGCTCATTGCGATTGGCGGTGTTTTTGGTCGTCTGATAGAAACAGACATTGTTGATGTGCCGCAGGCCGGAAAAGTTATTCGGTTGCGGAACTCGCGGAGAGTCGGAGGCCGGTGTTTGAGAACACAGAAGTTGCAAAGTAATACGACGAAGATGTCGTCACAGTACATCACGGCATTGGGTTCAAAAAAGTTTTGAAAAACTAAATAAAGGACCAAGAAACTGTCTTAGTTGGAAAAGACACGCCAGGGGAATGTGCTTGTAAAATACAATTGATACTTTTTGGTAGTCCATCAATTAAAATATCTGGCGCCCAAGGGGTTATAGGTGAATTGTTAAGTCACTCTACAACAATAATTGGACGGCTTGGACATGATGGTAAAATGAAAATTCGTTGCTGACGCTGTGCATTGTAATATATATTACTCCAACGATATACTTATAATGTTATATAATAAATTAGTTACAATATTTACATTTAAGCGATGGTATAAATTAACCTGTCACTTCGGCTATATTATTCATTGTATGTTATAGTTTGCTGCAGTCTATTGTGATTTTGTGTTGCACAGCACATTATTTCGCCTTGTGGGGTCAAGTCGTCCAGTCAGCCGCCTTGATGCAGTGGCGAAAAGTTTTTTGCTTTCATTGTCACCTGTCTACACTAACAAGACGAATTCTGTATTTTTGTTATTATTTAAATAATAACTCTCTGAACTCTCTAATTTTCTTAAGTTGGTACACGGGTTGACAGTGGTTTACATATAAATGCATCTATTTGAAAGACCAAATATTATTGTGTGTGTGACAACTTCCTATGCCTTGTGGTAATTTTTATTAGGAAATGTAGTAATAATTTAAGGACATGTGAAATTATTTCTCATATTTTATTAAAATACTTTAGTAAAACTTTATTTATTACATTTATATTTCAAATAAACAAAATAACACATAAATATAGAAGAAAATATTTAAAAACACCTTAAATTCAATCCCGGTTTGAAAACACGAAACGACAAAATATATATTTCAGCTTTCAAGTGGAGAAACAAAATTATTGAAACATATCCACATATGATATTTAATAAAATTGAAGCAAGGGCACATATCAATTGTATAAAATTACACTTTACCAACAATGTATTGTATATAAAATGACCGTATTTTCCTTCGGTTAATCTAAAATCATGTCATACAGATTCTACAAAAAGAAATTCAACGCCCTGTACTTTATTAAAATTTATACACATACGAAGGTATCTAAGTTGTTTTCAAACATTGCAACGAGCGTATAAATGTATTTAATATCTCCTTGGTGTACATTTTTTGAAATCTATATACAACCACATATACACATGATAATAATTCTTATACATTAGGATTCATCTAGTGGCACCGTCTTTCGAAAATATATTTTTCTTACATATTTATGTACACATACAAAAACTCTTAGCACTGTTATAAATTTTAAGTCCAGTCAAGGAAGTGTCATTATACCGACTTATTTTTGTTTTGAAAATTTAAGATGTGTTATCTTATCATCTGAAGCATGAATAACACAATTGTACCCTGTGATAGTAAAAAAAACTGAATTCTGCCATCTCGAATAAGTTTTCTTTTATAAAAACAGATTGCTAAAAGGAAGTACCGTCTTTAGAAGTTTCCAACAAACTTACAAAAATCACAGTTGGATATTTGTGTGGGCCGATGATTCTCCAGCAGGCTCCTGCACTTTGCGTTGCAACTGGTAACTGGTGTCGGCTGTTGCCGCGGTCGCCGTGCTGGAGCGACGCTGGCGTCATATGTCACCCCCGTCGACGCCATCTCCCACATATCCTTCGTCGGGTGACTCCGTGAAAACTCCCGCTGCCGCTGTTGGACCCGGCTCTGCCGCTTCCTTTGGGGTGTCGCCGTTGGTCTGAGAGCCGACGCAGCACTGGACGTACGGCACCCACGGCACTGCGGGGACATCGCCTTTAGCCGGGGTCGTCGGTTCCCCTTTGTAGGCAGCAGGGGGCGAAGGCAGGTACGTGCTGTCAGGAAACGAACCTGGTGTCTCGGGGGTCCCGTACAGGATTGTTGGTGGCGCCTTGCAAGGATAGCCCTCCAGGGTGTAGCGCACGTCCGGAGGACTGTAGTGGTCGTAGGGCTGCGACGTCCTGGCTAGGAACTCTGCCTCACGAGAGAATCTGGCTGTCGGAGTTGCAGCGCCCACCGATCTGCTGTGCGGCAGGGTGCGGTAGTAAGCAGAAGGCGGCAGTTTTGGCAGCCCAAAGTCCATTGGGTATCCGTCACTGTCGAGAAAACGACCCGCGGATAGATGAACGTCAGCCGTGAGCTGGTGCTGGAAGGGGTCTCTTCGGATGACGGGGCCCTCGTGAATGATATTTTCCATTGCTTCTTGGTAGCTGTTGTGACCACTGTTCTCGTGATCCACGCAATCATCTTCTCCGCCGTCGCCGTCTATGCGCCTAGTAACACCACTCACGGCCGCAGCGGGTCTTCGGTCTTTGCCCACACTTTCTGTGTCGTTGATAAGGTCTGGGTTCTGTTCAAGAGTGTAACTCCTCATAGAATGTGGACTGCCGGCTACGCAAGGATCTCCGTTTCCTGTGGATAAAATCATCATTACTTCCCTCTGATGACTGGAGCTCATTACAATAGTGCCATTTGCTTTTGACGGAGGAGGCCCTAGTAAATTTTCGGAACTGATTCTAGTCAGTGGGTTGACGGAAACTGTTTTGCCTTGTTGTAAAGCAACAACTTTACTCCTCTCTTTCTTCCTCCTTCTCATTCTCCGTCTACGACATTTGATGATACACACTACTACACCAACGATTATAAATAGAACTATAACAGAAATTGAGCACGCAATCGTTATTACGTACTCATAAGGAAATGGTGGCGCGCCAACGATGGGCTCTTCCCTCACTATGATACGTATGGTATAATTTGAGTGTGATTTGCCCGCTGGGTTCTCAGCAACACAGACGAATGTTCCGTTATCTTCTGTATTAGTATTAAAGATAAACAGTTCACTTTTCTTCTCTTCGGACCCTTCCTCTACAAAATAATACAAATGTAGTCCTGGAGCCACTATAGAATCATTTTGAAGAATTCGTCCTTGAAACCACCAAGAAACTCTTGCTTCCGGAATAGCAGACACCCTACAGAGAAGTGATACGTTTTTTCCTTCCGCAATTTCAAGGTACAAAGTAGTTGGTGAAACGTCAGGTAAACAGGCGAGGTCATTCTGATCTAGTGACTTAATGGGTTCTTCCTTAAGTCGAGGAGGAGTCGTACATTTTGGTTCTAGTGTTTGAGGGACGTTATAAGTGACAAGCCAAGTCCGCAAGTCTGTTAGCTTGCAGTCACATTGCCAGGGATTATGCTGAAGATAAATCCCGTTGAGAGAGTCTGGGAGTGTTTTAGCACCACGAATAGAGGTTAGTTGATTTCCATCAAGTTTCAACCAATCTATATTGGTAAGTCCGATAAAAGCATCTGGATCAATGTATTCAATTTCACAATTACTTAATTCTAAATTTGTGAGAGAAGACAATGGTTTGAAAGCTCCAGCATCTAAAGCAGTAATAGGATTGCCATTCATGGTCAGTCTCATGAGAGAAGTGTAATCAGAGAAAGTTTCTGACGGAATTGTCCGTAGGAGATTCTGAGACAAATCGAGCTCAACTAAGTTCGTCAATCCTTTGAAAGCTCTATCATCAATTTGGACTATGCGGCATTTCGACAGATATATGCGCTGGAGGTTGAGGAGGCCCATGCGCTGGAATCTCTCCCTTGGGAGAGTCTGTAAGTTGTTCCCAGAGAATTCCAGAACCTGTGTTCCCTGGTCGATCCCATCGGGGATGGTGATGAGTCCTTCGTTAATGCACTCCACCGTCTGTTTGCCACCCTTCCACATGCACTTGCAGGCAGATGGGCAGCCAAGGACCGCTAACGAAGGCCACCACGTAACCAGCAACAAGAGCCAATAACATCTGCAGCCGCCCAACATCCTCAGTGCTGTCCGCGATATCTCACATCTTCCTTCACCTGTTAATGCCTAACTCCATGTTTTTTTGAAATGTGACGTGATGTGGTCTATCGTTTATCTTCTACAGTTAATGAAGTGTGGATATTTGAATTAAATTCAGCAGATATAGAAAACGTATAATTTAACATCTCATGGAGAAATTTTTAAACTATTTCCTTTCACTTTTGAAACGTTACTGTGTCCGAACATGTTTTTGACCCATTTTATGTTAGATATCGTTTACGTTAACTTATAACTTTAACATGAAGTATATAAACAGTTTTAACAAGGAAAAGTCTCAAGTAATTTTTCCTGATCTTTTTTATTCTGGATTAAGTGTATCGATGATCATTATTCAATTATTCTCCGCCACAGGGATCTGGAACAAAGAGAGAGAAACTTGAGTTACACCACGGGATACCAAAATAAATTGATAATACAATTAATAAAATAAAGGTTATTGAATATTCTAGACGACTACCAAATAATATTAATAATAGAATTCATGTTTCTTCATTTGTACTGGAGAAAATCGTTAGTCATTATAATAGCTATAAGATACTCAAAGAAATAGTATTGTGACTTAAATATTTAAAATTAAATTTTATTCATCCTGATATTTTATCATTACAATAATCACTGACAAGTAATTCGACATATACAACGATAATGGATTTATTTATCATTAGACTTGAGTAGTCCATATAATTGTCGAAAATATTTATGGATTTTAAAATATTTGAGTGGCTACAATTAATAAAATTTAGTTATTATTTCAAAACAGTAGGCATAGGAAAGGAATTGAAAAGAGCGGAGGCAAATGATATAAATACTACGAAAGAAGGAGAAACGACAGTGAGGGAGATAAGGACGGCAATAAGTCAATCATGGAGATGAACAATAAAATAATAGTGTAGAGGCAATGGAATATGTTTTGTCGATGTCTGTGGAGGCCTTTTTCTAGTTCTAGGAGAAAAAAGTTCCGAACACTTAAACTTCTGCATAATACATCCCGATTGTCTCTGTCTGGCTCCTACTAATTTAGCATGATCCCAATGACAGATAATACTGCATACAAAAATACGTTGAATGCAAAGTATATTGTAGTATGTACGCAGTAACTTTGATTAACGAACTAACCACAATACCTATAATAATTGTATTTTTATATCTGCTACACAGACCAAAATCTCATATGAAAGTGAAGAACTCATAATTATACGTTTAAGTAAAATTATCTGTAATTAGTGTAATTAAAGATAATAATTCGTTTTTTATTGTAGAAGGAATAGAATATTGCTTACAATTGAAATTCTGTCATAAAGGCTACGAAATTGAATTTAAAATAGAAAATCAGAATATAAAAATTTTGTCAGAATTGGAAATCGAACCCGGGACCACTATTTACGGGTGAACAATCTTCCATATAAACTACTCTAGTCCATCCCAAATTCGGCGCAAAATTCCTCCATTCTATAGACCTAAAAAGCTCAGGCTCACCTAAAACTTAAGTAGATCACAATCCTCTTAGCCTATAACATGGACGAATTCCACGGCGGGTTTGGTATCGACTCGTGTGAGCACCCGTGAAGAGGAGGTCCATGGTCCGATATCTTATCTTATAATTAATTATTTTAGTTAATATTGAACACCTTAAGTTTTCAGTTTTACAAGGGAATCCGCATTTAAAGCTAAATGCATTATTTTCCGTATTAAATAATTAATACTTTTTTATTTAATTTGTAATTAAAATATTGTAAGGATCTCGACACAGAAACAATAGCAGCAGACTTCGAACTGTAGGATCGGCGAATGGGTTTTATTAGGATGATGATTATATAGGATAGAGATCCTCGTATGGCCAAAGAAGTTTTAACTAAAGTTCGGTTCTAATCACATTGTAACGGTAATGCCTGCTAAATTAAACAAGTCCAAGGCGAATATTGCACTTAAACTGGCTGAGGAAAATCTACGATGTTCAAAAGTACAACTCTTCACGGAGATATAACAAGCAATACGAAGTATTGGGTACCAGGACGTCTCAATCGTTACTGGCGCAAAGAAAATAAGCAGCCAGAAGAAGGTTGCTTCAATAGGATACTCTTCCGCACGACAGTTTACGTCCAACGGGCCTCAATTTTCCACTCGGTGTCCGAGAAAACACCATCCAAATTCAACACACTAGTGCACCGGGCGATAGCAAAACAAAGAATGATTGAAAAAGTGCTCTGGTCGGCCAGAGCTCAGATTCCTGTCAGCGCCATGGGTGGCGGAACCAAGAACCACTACAGGCGAGAAAAAATACTCTTTGGTGTTGAAATGGAACATGTTCCAGATAGACTAAAGCAATAGACATTATTGAAATAATGAAACGTTCTTTCAGATATTTGTAAATTCTGTAATACTTTTGGCTCATTGGTGTTCCAGGAGTATTTTTACACTACGGAAAATATAGTTTATCATTACGAAAATAATCATATTGTCAGCATTAAATCTGAGATCGTACTCAAACTTATATATCGCAATAATAATACATATGGAGAGAACTAAATTGTTTTGAAATAAACATATTATTTAGCTATATTATATTATGCTGAATAAAATGTAAGTAGTTCAAACTTTTCATTAGTTTTACACACATGTCATTCCATGAATATATAACGTGATAGATTCTTGTTCAATAATCTGTAATATGTAGGAAATAATTCAACAGATATAAAATTTTTATTTACAAACGGAAAAATATGTGACGGGAATAATTATTATACTGTGTTTCCTGTGATAAGAACAAGCTTTTTAATTCTGTATTCTCTTGAGGCCGACAGTATCGGGGTTCCAATATTACAAATCGATGTGCCGTGGCGTGACATAAATTGTCATGTACGGTCACTCCCCTCCAAATACTGCATTACGACACCGCATGCGAAGTCGCATTCGTTTCAAGAAATAAAGCCACAGATTATGACTGTATTGTGCTTCACTGTTACTCAATCCATTCTCGTATTCTTTCTTCATTTCTTATTTTGTTTAATACCGGAAGGATTCTCTTTTTCGTATAAGTGCATATTTCATTGTTTTAATTAACCCATTTTAAGAGCTATAACACTCTTCATTTTGAACATTGACCTTAATACCGGTCATATTTAATGTTCAATGATAAAATGATAAATGTGGATTACATTTGTTCCTACTATAAATATTTTATTATCCACCAGAATGTTATTAAATTGGTGTGCTTATGCATGTATCGTAATCAAGATTTTAATAAAACATATGAAATAGCAATTATTAATTAATTATGTACATTCATAATATCCTATAAGCAGAACAAGAAGAGAAATAAATTTATTACAACTTATTAATTAATATAAGCAGCCTATTAAAGGGGAGCGTTATTAGCGGTGGCAATACAGGATGTAACAAAACTCGACGCAAAATATTTTTATGAATGGAAACCTCAATTTAGAGAAGAAAAAGGTGTTTTACAATATGGATAGAGAAATTCATAATCAGGCACATGAGTTTTAGTGCATACCGTCATGCCTTTTTATCTGTACTGAAATAAGAGACTGATTTCAAGAGATAAAATTGATGTTGACTTGAAAAGTTATTACCATCCGCAAATGCGTAAGTTAATTAATCGTATCGGAAATGAACAGTGATGAAACAATACTTTCTGTGTCTGCAATTAAATTATAAACAGATTTCTTACTTTTGCTAAACAGTAAATTAAAATTCTCCCCCAGACTAAGGAAGTTTATGATATTGCTTATAATAGTAATATTACTGATGTTCAACACCCTCTTCTGTGCGAATAACGTATTATATCTTTTTGACATCATTATATATACAATCTACTTTATTATTTACAAAATTATTAAGGTTGATCGTAATATAAACATTAATGCTACTTCTAGAATATGGACATAGCGCATTAAATACCACTTTTATCAATAATTTCCTCTTTACAAGAGTATTCGTAATTTGTCCAATGCTTCATGATAATTTCTTTCAGTTTCTGTTCCATGCACTGTACACTCTGATTTTAAGTCTAAAATGACTCCACTCATTGTTCATTTCCGATAGCCAGAAGAATGCCAAATAAATAAATTCATTAGTAAAACTGTGTTTAGGAATAGTAAACTTACAAATGATTAATTCAGAAGACAGGTTGTTTGTGATGAGAGAGAAATGAGAATTTTTTAAGAATAGGAAGGCCTTGGTAATAATAAAATATGATAAATATAAAAAATGTATAGAGAAATAATGGATGAAATTGTGGAAGATAAGTTGTTTTACAATTTTATTATTGAGGTTTATAGCAGCTGAACGTTGAAGGTCATAAGCGACTGCAGATAAACAGTTACATAGGGTATCTAAGTGATGCTAAATGCAATTAACTAAATGAAGCATCGTAAAAAGGTAAGTGGCTATTTGAAAAGCTAAAATACAAATTTATTGATAGTAAATTAAAGTCTAAACTAGATTGTCACTTTCATATTGAACCTCGTATAAAAAGGTATCATAAAAACGCCTAGGTCTAACTTACCGATGCGTCCTTTGGTTGATAGAATAGGAGGGCCAACGTACCTTTTATCTAAATTCCTCAACAAATCTTTAGATAGATTATGTAGAAATAATCAATTCGATGTGAAAAATGTTATAGAGGTCAAGCGAAAGTTGAAAGAAATTAATAACTTAACGCCAAATCATGGAATGGTAAGTACTGACGTCGCTTCTCTTTTCTCAAACATACGTACGAAACTAGACTTTGAATTAATTAATAATAATTGCAATTTGGTAATGGAGGCAATCAATAAAAAGTAAATATTTATTTCTTGAAGGTATAACATTATGCCTTAGCAATGACTATTTCAAGTATAATGGTAATTTTTATAAACAAAATTATGGGGTTTATTCTAGGTTATATCGTATTTAAGGCAGTAATTAAGAAATATATTTCACCTATAGCTACTATAGTTTGCTTATTAGTGAACTTGGTTGGGATATTAATGAACTATTTTATTAATAAGATAATGATTTTATTAATAAGTGGTTTTAATGAAATATTTTGCTGATCTTTTAAAATGGAAAAAGTACAGGACGTAGATTAGAATGATAAAGAAATAATCCTAGAAGGAATATATATATATATATATATATATATATATATATATATACCAAAATTAAATTGTCCTTTACGAGAAAAGGAAAGTGGTGATAGTGAACGTAGTGTCCTTCAGATATATTGAATGTGATGGTTAATAATGTGTGAATCAATATAATTGTATAATTAATGTTTTTAATAATGATATACATTACGTAATACTAGATATAACCATGTTATATTATTACAATATAATTTGTAATAAAGAACTTTCACAATTGAGGCGCTGTATGTAGTGATACAGTACGTGAGTAGACATCAGAGTTTGTGTTTAGTGTTGATGTTGAATTGGAACAGGATGTACACTCGGATAGCTGTGTTACTAAGAATAAAAGGTTTTGTTTTTTTATTATTTTTGCATGTGAATAATTCTTTCACAAAATAAATAATTAATTACGTACATTTTAAAGGCTTTTACATATTTCGTAAATTACTGCACACGTTTGATATATAATCCATTACATGAAGTACTTTGGCTTGATCGTGAACGCCAAGCTAAACCTGTCTCTATGTCCAAGCAGTTAGCGAGATGGCAGCTAAAGCTACAGATGCTCTGAGCTGGATTATAGTGAACGTCAGGGGATAGTTACTCAGTAAGCGCCTACATGTACTGTCGACAACAATATCCATTGTGCTTGGGAGCGGAGATCTTGGCGGCATCTCTCAGTATACAGAAGTACAGACAGCGGATAGACTATACAGAGAAGAGGAGCAATGGGGGTATAATATAACCACGCGGCTCGTGATACCTGCAGTCGGTCGTTGCTATAAACTTCTCCGAAATACAGAGGCGCAACTCTACCAAACGCGAATCACATTGTTTGGATCGATGGCTACAATGGCGGGAATAGGATACGAGAGGATCATGGGCTGCGGAACATGCCCCATGCGCAGCTGCCTCGGTAGATCGACAACGCGAAGAGGTGACTCGGATATCAAACAGACATGCATATTTTAAATTACTAAATCTTAATTTTCATACAGTGAACAGTTCTAACTGCATTTACTGTGGAGAGACTAACCACACTCATTATACTTTGAGTACGAAAAACGTAATGATAAAAACAGCAGAAAATGACATCAAAGAAGAAAATTATTCTGTAAGTGTAAAGATACTCCTAAATATATTGTTCCATTTATACGTAACATGATTTCCTTTTTATATACGCTACATTTCCATTGTTAACCACATTATTTATATTAGAGCCTCATTCATATTCCACTGTCCATAATCATATTACAGTCATTCATAAATTCTATAATCGTTCAATATTCACCTATTTTATTATCATTATGTGATTTTTGTTTGCAGTTTAGTCATACTACATAGGACAGGAATAAAATATCAAGAAAAGTTATCCATAACCTCTACAAAGGGCAGTCAGCAGTAATTAGAGCTGATCGGCAAGTAAAGAAAGCAGAATTCAAGAAAAGAGGCAGTCTGTCGCTCATGCTCTTATATATAAAAAAGGTGATGAAGAGAGTTACAAAGGAATATGGATAAGGAATCATACCGATGATATAGCAGTACTAGGAATAAGAGACAGAATAAGAATTGTAAATCATATTAAATGGCATGAACGAGGTCGTGGAGGAAGGGCACAACATGATTAATAATAGAGGGGAAACCAGGGTAATGGAGTGTAGTATGGGAAGCAGAGGATCAACAAAAGCTGCTAGATTGTGAAGGGTTATTCGGAAGGAAGTTACTTAAGGCTGATATAAGTACGAATATTAGGAAGTCATTACTAAAAACGTTCGTATGGAGTATAGCGTTATACGATGCGATACGTGGACGGTAGGGATTGAAGAAAGAAAAGGATTTTGAAATGTGGTGCTATGGAGGGATGCTGAAAATCAAATGGGTTGATAGAGAGTAACTTACAAGGAAGTTATAAACAGAACAAGAGAAGAGAGAACAACAAAATAGTTAACTTAGACCAAGAGAAGGGATAGATTAATAGGCCACCTTTTAAAAAATGAGGATCATGTAAATTTATCACTAAAGGGTAGTGTGTGGGGTAAGAGCAGAAGTGGGATGCCCAGAATGGAATACGCTAATAAGACTGGGAAAGATGTGGGAAGTGGTACTTATGAAGACATGAAAATACTCGCGCAGAATAGGTTCCCATGGAAGTTTACATCACACTAGTCTAAGATCTGAGTGACACAATAACAACATAGTCCACATATTTATTATTTTCAGAAATAGTTACGTGTGTTTGAAAATCTGTATGTTAATTCATGTTAAATGTAACCAGGATGATCTTACGATCATGGGAGAAACGCTGAAGAATACTAGAATTGACGGGTTGAGACATGAACACAGAAAATGAGAAAAAAATAATATTTACATCATCATCAATGCTGCTTTCCAGAAATGTATTTAATAAATTCTGAAAACTGCGACTAGCAGCAGTAATAGATTTTTGGTAGCATCCAATGAGTGATTGGCGAACAGTTCCGATGATGCCAGGTTCTCCGGTTATTGGAGAAACAAGGGACTCACATAAGCCCCCATAAAAGAATGATTGGCTCAAGGGACCGCCATTTTGTCTGTACAGAGGCATTTTGTGATTATTATTTAAATAAAAAAATGTTTTTCTTTTCATGTCTTATATTTTGTTTACGTGCCTCAACGCGTAACTTCCGACCATATATCCTTATACAAGAAATGTATGGATGTCCTTGTTGCCATTTTGTACGTATATAATAAGGGAGGGGAGTTAAATGATTATTATAATGATTTAAAAAATATAAAATTTTATTTTGAACCCAATTTTGGCGGACCGATCCTACTCAATTATCTATACATTTTATTCTAATAATGGCTAGTCAGTTATGAGATCTTTAATCTCGAGTTGATCGTAGGATAAATTTGGTCTGGAAAAATGACGGATTTACGATGTCTGAGTAACTACGAGAATGTTAAGCACCGCCATGAGTGGGACTTATCTGTTGTTTCCCCTTGGCGACGTCGTTAGTCAGCTTGTCTGGTTTCTCATGGACCCTGTCGGCTTCAGTGGTTTGCCTGCGAATGATGGCGACTGCTCTCTGTTATGTCATCGACTGTCTTCTTCGAAGTTTTGCCAGCGACTCCTTTCAACTCCGCTTTCATGCCCTTTTAAATAATTTTGGAGCAGCCGCACTTCTTAAAGGCACAAAACTCCACAACTTTCCATCGCCAGAGCATCTGTTGAGTCCATCTGGAGTGTGTGTCGCATTATTCACCTTGGTCTCCCTCGTGCGTCCGAAGATTCTGAAGATATCCGGCGCCATAGGGGGTCCGTTTCTTTACCCTTGCATTGCGATTCTGCAGGCCTGTCATTTACTTCCTCCAGATGTTCAACCCCAGCTTCTGGACGTTCCTTACATTCCACCTGGTAGTACTTAGCATCTCATGATTCCTCACTCCATTCCCTGTATAAAACTCAATTTTAATTAACTGCGCCTATACTTAATAACGCGCTACATAGTAAGCTGTACCACTCCTCAAAATTTGTCCTATGACTGTATTATCACTCTATTAAATATTTTCCTTATTTATAACAATAAATAATTTACTTTTGGTCATTAAATAAAAGAAATAAGGAGTAAAGAAACTGAACATCCTGAAGTAATTAGAAAGTGGTATGAGGTTGCATGAACTGCCAAGAAGAAGGCGACTTTTGGTTTTAACGCTTTTGGCTCCCCAAATACTTCAAATTTAACTTATAGAAGAATTTAAACATTTTATTTCGCAAATATCTCTTTTTAATTCTTACAATAACAGGATGTCTGATAAAAATAACGTTTTAACAAAATGGTATGAAAGATATTTACCAATAACATTCTGCACTTAGTAATTTAAAAGATGTGACTTTGTTTAACTTAAAAACCGTAAAGAAATGGATAGAACTAATGAAGAAAAAGGTTTCGATGCGAGTTTAGCGGCTTTCTCAAATGACACTTAAAAGGGAAACAATATTTGAAACACGACATAATGTCAACGATAAACAAGTAACGGACCAAAGAACAAAAATAACACATCGTAAAGCTTACGAAAATTAACCGAATCATACTTAAAAATAGCAGTTCCCGGATAATTTTCAATTTTTAAGATTTCTAATTTCAATCATGGAAATGTGGTTTCCGTCTTAAGTACGAGTGTTTTATGAATTGAAACAATGCTTGAAAGCACTACAATGTTTGGTGATCGGATTTTGTTTACGGAGAGAAAGTTTAAAAACAGCCGTATGTTCTCTAATTCTAATATACAAACTTCTTTAGGTCTGGCCAATATAGCTTAAATTATATTCAGAACAGTCAATTTTTTAAACAACATTGCTAGTGGACAATTTATTTTCAGGATGTTTGTGTCATTTGATAGTACCAGAAAAAGAAGATTTAAACTTAAAAATTATTAAAATATTTAGCTTTTTTTAAAGAAACAAGTCAGCCGGTTTTATAGTGCACCACAGGATGGTAAAATAACAAAACTAAATTGTGTACTGTTCCTAATAATATTAAAATGAATTAATTTTAAATAATTCTGTTATGTTATTTTAGTTCTTTGATCATTACTTTTTATGTTTAGTATAATGTGTTTGCTGTTTTGCCGTTTCAAATAGTGTCAGTTTTCCTGTAAATTACATTGGAAAATATGCTATTCTCGCGTCGAAACGGAGGCCTACTTAAATATTTTAATTAGTTCTCTCTGTTATTTATAGTTTGTCTGTTAAATATGGTCGCATCTCTTGTTATTTTCATATTAATTTAATAAATGATAGCATATTTGATCTCCAAATACCATAGACGTTAAATAATTATGATTCCCATGCATCTTATGTTTATAAATGTAATTATTTGCTAGAAAATATGAAATAGGAGCCATTTCCTTGCAGTGAAATGTCAACCAAGTAATATTGTTTGATATATTCACATGATATTTGTAATGCTTTATTCCATCAATGATTTGCATGAATGATTTAATTTGCTTAAGTACCGCGAATAGAATATTTAAATCGTATTCTCGTCGGATCACGAGAATCATTCCCAATCAGAAAAAAATAATTAAAAAGTTAAATAATCATTTCTTTTTCATCCCATTATTTTAGTCGTTTTAACAGTACATTTTTCATTTATCTGAAGTTGCGGGTTGCGAATTTAAAAGCCCGTTATTTTTACTTTATTTCAATAAATCCGTCGGCGGCTTGGCACTAGAGTTTCAATTCTGAGTAACAGTTGTTTTAATCACAAGTAATTATAGGGAAAAATAAACTCCACAGATTTTTCAAGCATTGTGTTTACCACAATTCGTTTTAGTAATTAGTGCTTTTTTTAAATTGTGAAGTTTAAACTGTTTGAAGAAGTAGTATTTTTCGTCTAGCATATATTTTACACCAATCAACGCATATTGACACATGATGAAGCCAGCGAATAAGTTAATGAATATAAAAATTATATTAGGTAAATAATTCGTTATGATTCCAATGTATAAGGCATATTACGTTCGTTTATATTTTATTAATTATTTTCATTAATATGTAGCAATAAAATGTTAATTATAAAATAGTTATTCAAATTTAAGTGTAGAAAACTGAAGAACTAATAAATAGGAACAATATTATGTGCTTAGAAGGAAATTGATAATATATAAAAGGATGCAGGAAGTCGTATAGTTCACTCACTAATTGAATAGTTAGACATTATAATTGTAAATAATGGAAACTATATATATATAGATTGATATTTTATTAGACGTGTGATAACAAAATTAATAGATATTGTAGCCAATAAGACAAGAAATTTAATAGCATTTATTTTGTTCACCCGACCAAGCCCTCAACTACAGAAATAATGTAATTTTTTCTGTTTATATTCATTTCTGTGTCATTGAAACGCAAATTGAATATTAAAAATGTTCTGATTTATTGACTATTATATGTATTCAAAAATCTATAGAGTTCATAGTTGGTTCAGGCCAATAAAATAAGCAGAATAACATCTGATAATGACATCTGTTTTTAAGAGTATTTTTGTATTAATGATTAGATTGTACTTCACACTACGTCCCATTGACAAGTCGCCCTTATTGATAAATTTGCTGTTACAGGAAACTAGCTTTCATATGTCTGCGTCAAAGAAGGAAACCAAGTCTGCCCTTCCTCATTCACACCATCGTCGTCGTTGAAATGTTTTCCACCAACGAATTTGTACAGATGAAAAAACGGATGAATATCGTATTGTATCATATACAGCCTGTAGGGAGACAAGCCGAATAGTTCTCAACCAAATGATGCGAGCATATCTTAGGTTTTTCTGACTTTGTGTGGCCGGAAGCTGTCATGAATTAAAGTTTCCACGTGGAAGTATTACATAGCTTTTGTTACTTTTCTCACAACGGAGCTTTCGTAGTTTCTCACAATAAACGTATTTCTTGATTGCCGGATGTCTGGGAAAAAAATTCAATCAACAAAGGACCTTGTCTGACCCAAAATAAACGCACGCAATTCAGCTCATCGAGTACATTTTCACGACCGTCCTTAAACTGTATAATCATTTTCCCCACCATTGCATCACTCATTATGGTTACCCATACACGTCACACAAGTGCCAATAGATGTTTTCTGGAATAGTATTACTTTCATTCAAGAAAAGAATCACTGTTTCACTGTTTAATGTTTTTTATACATTTCGAAGGAAACCCCGAAGTAACGATGATTTACGTCTATATCTGGCTTTATAATGAAAAGAGTATATGGTCTGATGATATAAAAATCGTAAATAAAGCAGTGCTCAGACAAATTATAGAACCTGAACTTTTTTTATAAAACAACATCGTATTACAATATCATCAATAAATGTGGAAAACATTACAACTTCAAGTCAGGAAATCTAAATTATTGCTGTAACTCTTAGTTTATGTCCAGTGTATCACATGGCTCTATTTGACGAGGATATTAATTGGGCAGAAACTTGTTATAATGAAGCTATTTAATTATTGGAAACGACAGTAGAGTACAGAAATAATTGCTTTTGAACTTTGAAAACAGTGAAGCCAGGTAATATCTGATTTTATGTGTTTGAACTTTATCATCAAACAGTGAACTTTCGCTGATGAGTACAATTAATAAATAAAGACTACTGAAGGCTCATTCAACTTTACTGATATAAATTGCTCGAAACTTTACTGTAGTACTACCAACAGAGCGTTTCAATGTTTTTAGGAGATAAAAAAATCCAAAATTTTATGAAATGTAAAATTTAGAAATTTAATTTTTATAGTTTGATTAAAAACTTTTCTTTTTAATTTTTAGCAACAAAACTTTTATCGTATGTATGAATTATGTGTATATGTGTATAAAAATATAAATATAAATTATTTTATGTTAAATTGATTATGAGTTCTAGTAGTGATCAGAAACGTATAAGCCAAACCTAATCAATAATACAATAAAGAGGTGCGCCTAACGGAGGGTTCAATGTAAGGGAACCAAAACTGTTGGGACATATACAATACTCTACGGAACCACATATCCTTCTATCAATGTATTATATATTATATTTTCAATCCAGTAATAATATGACAATTAGTAAACATACCAACAAAAAGATGTTATTTCATAAATAAAAATTTCCTTCAATTTTATCATCTCACAGGGATAAAATTGTTTCTCAACATTAGCGAATCATGGAATTTATTTATTTGTTTTAGCTTCGAGCACTCCTAAGCTCTCTGAGGAAATTAAATCATGAAGTCTAAATTGCATTCTACTTAATGGATTAAACCAGCAACGAAGCATACAAATGGAGGAAACGGATGCACTGCACTTTACTAGCAAGTGTTTTCCAGAACAGACGCAGTTTTTATTTCCTTCGGAATAAACACGTCTGTCGACTCAAGGAGATTAAAGCTGCCGACATGAAGCCTTCTGCTTCTGATGGCGAGGAAGTGTTGTTGCCAACTGAAACAAACAAGTTGTTGGCCCTGAGCCACTGAAATCCAAGCTCACTCGCCGTAATGACTAGCAGTGAGTGATGTTGAAGCCTTAATAACTACGCCACGAAAGAACATTGTCTCGGAGTTAACGTTTAGCTATAACCGACGCCCTCAGAAATTATAAAATCAGAACCTCGGACCACAAAACTTTTCTCAGGAAAGTCTTAGGTAGTGCTGAAAAATTTTCACCAACCACTAATGACCTGACAGCATATAAACGGCAGTTTTTAAGGCCGAGTCAATAGTAAACTAAATACTAATGAAAATTATTTTTCTGTACTAGTATGTATAAGAGATATCGCCTTCCTTTCCTTTTCTAGTATATGGAATTATTTCTAACAAAGGAGGATAAAATAAATTTCAAGCTGTAAGGTATTATTCTACCTGGAAAGAAAATATTCCTTTATCAAAGAAAGGAATTCAGTGACAATAAGTGGCAAATATATAATAACTTTACTATAAGCCAATTTTGTCCAAAATGTGAAAATTATTCTTTTATATGCATCTTTTATTAATTAGTGAACGCTTACAAAATGATGAAAACTCCTTTATTTGAAATTCTCATTTTAATAAAAAAGTTTAAATTCCACTTTTTTATCTGTAATAGCACTTATCACCAAATCAGCGGCTACTCCATGTTTTCACTGACATTTAATGAGAGATTTTGATTTTAAACCACTAACCTATTTCACTTATAGTGATATTTTTTCATTATCTATACAGTTAACAAATAACTAGCTAAATACTTTAAATAATTACCATTCTAAATTAAACTTTAATTTCAAAATTACATGAAACCACTCTCTCAGATTTTCTGTTGTTTTGGTCATAGTTTCTAACAATAAGATCATTACCAATTAGAATCAAAAATCCACTTACTGAGAAATAATTCTCAGTTGCATGTCTTATGACCCTTTTTTTTCATGAAAATGCTGTGGTTTATAATCTGGTTACATAATCGAGGCTTTTTATCTCACCAGCGGTATCACAAATCCGATGTTGACAAAATTGCTAATATCCTTCTACTTAATTCTTAACCTACACAATTAATTCACAAATACATTACAATATTATGGATTTAGATTTAAGAAATTAATAATTTACTTTTTTAATTAACCAGGAACAAATGTATGTTCATAGTTCTCTTCCAGTCTTAAAAAATATATTGAATTGTTTAAAAAGTATGGTGCTCCTGTCATATTCAAATTTTGCAATATTTTAAACTTCATTAAAATATTAAATATGAAAATAATAATTCTGATGAAAATAGTTCGATACCAAGTTGATTTTTAGCCTATATTTCCTGTTACACTGATCAAACGAAACACTCATTAAAATTCCGTGTTAATGAACTCAATAAATAATTTAAAATTTAGTGTGAAAACTTATTCGGTCTTGTCCGAGCGTATGTATTTGAACAATCATACTTGGCAGATATAGACGGTAATTTTTTTCTAGACTAATGAGTTGCTTAATATCAGATATAATAATTCGGCCATTAGCGTACAAAAAGAAACTACTTATTTAAATAAATTTTCTGTTTCCTATTATTATAAATTTTTCCTGGTCATTCATTGTATTAATTTATAAATTTTACTCTGCGCTATGAAGCTATCGATTGTAACGTTGTTTCTGCAGCTTTGCTTGAGCGACGAGCACGTGAAAAATTTTATCCACTTTAATCTCTTGATTTATGTATTAATTATCAAACTTTTTTGATTGTTTAAATTTAAAATCATATCGGATGAGGTTCAAAATATAAGGAGCGCGACGCAGTGTTATTACTGTGTTTAAAATTTTATTATTTTCTTCTGACGAGTATGCTAATTATTTTACTTATCCATTTACAAATAGTTACTGTAACTATATAAATTTCTTTCTGGTAAGTATTTTTTTTACATAAAACATAGAAAGAACATTGTAATGCCCATTATTACAGAATAACACAAACATTTATATTTCTTTTTTAATGTAAGGCTTTACTTTATCTCCCTTGAAATGAAACATATCCTTTCTCGTAAAACAATTACAAGAAAAACCAATGAATTACGGAGCATAGAATATTATTCCCAAACGATTCCGTTAAGTGCTTGTATTTGATGTACTAAAATAATTATAGCAAGGAGGGCAATTTTTCAAGAGAAAAAAAAGTTAAATTTATGTACAAATATTTGGTTGTAAAGCTCGTAGAGAGGCCAGAAGCCGGAGTGCATAAACACAAGTGTGATTGAGTCGTGCACCTGGCCAGTGCTGTCTGTAATGCAGCCATTTCCATGCAGACCGAAGAGGGCAGCCGTGCTATCGCCTTGGCAACGGAAATGCGTCAAGATCTTCTGCTTATGGTCCCATTTCCTGCGCAGGCACAGTGGATGGCAATTGGTTCGTTTTGTATGTGATTTTTTTCCCCGTTTCGTGTGTGATATTTTTTTGAATCTGATATCATTCTCATACATTTATTCTGATATAACGCGTAATGCAAACCTGTCAAAAACGGCTAGTCCATATTCGATTCCGGTAAATCGAATGCAATTTCCCGTACGGTGTTATTGTTTTGCCAAATAGAACATTAAAAAATAGCATTCTGAACGATCAAAGTTGATTTACAAATCAAGCACACACATTGATTCAGGTTGCAAAATACGTATTGGCCCCGGAACAATTACCAGTTAAATTTGTTTAATGATCATTCCCATAATATACTTTTCGGCCCTTAATTTGATCATTTGCCTCAGGCGCTTAACAAATTACACTGTTAACATGAATGTGGACTATATTTTTAATTAAACGACGACTGCTGATAAAACTGCGCAGTGTTCAAAAAAAATCTTTTTAAAGGTAACTCTTTTTTTTAAAAAAAAATAACTAACTCAAAATATTTATTTTAATTTTTCTACAAAAAATCGACTATGACTGATTTTTACCTTCCAGAACATAACTGCTAACCTTTAGAAGTATTTTGAAATGCTGCTAGTTTCAAACTAAAATATATTTTCCACTTTAAATGAGCGATATTAACAATATTCATTGACGTTTTCTCTATAAACGGTATATGTTCATCATTTCTAATTGTCCATATACTTACAATTTCCCTGAACCTGTATATTTTACATATTAGACTAGCGTAATATTTTTTCATCTCTATTGTGTTCCTTCAGCCGGTTTTGTGTTATCCTGTTTGATAATTCCAAGAAATAGTTGATGTAATCCAAGCATCGCCTCGCTCTTTACGCGGAAAACATCTACTGTACTGGGATAAATTTATATGACAGCCTTCTTCCAGCGGATAAGAATAATTATGATAACAACGTTTCGTGAATCAGTGAAAAATTATTCAATTAAGTGGTTCTTTAATCAATGTAAAATTATTTTATTAAGTGGTGCGTTCTTCTCTGTTCAGGACTTTCTTGATCGTTCCCTAATAGTTTAAATTGTGTCTGCAAAACTGTTGAAGGTGTCTCTTTGTAAACTTTCCTATTGCTTAAATTTATACCTTTCTGCATAGATTTTTATGCTACTTTGTTTGTATTGTCTGAAGCTATTACGAAAGATCAGATTCCCCGTCATGCAACTCCGAGAAGTGAAATCTCCATTGTCTATGCCTGTGTTTGTGTTGTCTAGTGTGCGTGTCGTGTTTCTAACGATTTTATGCTATATCTTGTTTATTATAGCTACGTATTTAGAGATTTTTTGAGGTTAACCATGTTATCTTATTTTCTACTTATAATTATTTGTTACTGGAAGTAATGTATGATGTATCCTATTCCATCAGCTGAAGACTAATGGAAAAAATAAATCTAAATAAACAATAAATCGACATCTATACAAAATCGTTGATTTGCTTGGAATTCATTCTGATTTATTTATCACCCGGGATAGACATTTAAATGTTAAAGACATATTATTGAATTTGACTGAAATATGATTCATAAAAACCGTTTATTGATATTAAATACAGAAAACATAATTAATATTACCGTAAAAGTGAAGTAATTATTAATTATTTACCATTTAGCTAGGTATCCATCTTTGCCAGGGTGTTTTCTAACATTAGAAAGAAAATGAATCTCTAAGTAAAAATAATATCTTGTAACTTTATTGGAGTTGACCATGGAAAATTAAAAAATATATATATTATTATTATTTTGTCGAGGATCTAAACAGGTACCTTGCGGATATGAAGCGTCTTAAATATTGAACATTTATTTTTCAGACATATTCATAAGAAATAATATGAGAATATTAAATTTAACTTCTAAAGTAATGTAAGCCTTAACAAACAACCACTTTGTGATTATAATGAGCAAATTTAACTATCAACTAACAAATTTCTTTCATTGTTGTATGGCTTAACTGAGCCACATAAATGTCAATTAATATCTAACAGGAGAATTACTTTCCAAGTGATGTATAATAAAGTAAACTCATTGATGTGTTTGAAGAGATTTATGGAACATATATTTATAAACTGTCAAACAACTGAAGTTGCATAAAACTTTGTGGACTTTATGGGACATGACGAATGCTTCAGTTGAAGCGGGAGGTCCTGGGTTCGAGTCTTGGTTATGGTCGACATTTTTACATTCTTGTCTTTCTAATAAAATAATATTTATGAACCATACAACTAACACGTAAGCAAGGGAATATTCTATTTGAGAATTTAAGATCAAATAATTGTAATTGTTTAAAGTCGTATAATATTATGATCCTATAATTTCGTAGCACATTACAATGGGATATACTAAGCCGACTAAATTTTATTTGCGTTTAAAAGGTCACGCTCAATTTTTGTGTCTACTAATGGACGCCTAATAGCAGTAATATTGTAAGTTCCAATAAAAACAAACGAGACCGTATTATGATTAATTGTCTGCTACATTAAGAATATCATTCCGATGCAAGCAATGGTGCATCTCCAGGTATGCCTTTCTTCATCTCATGCTCCTATCTGAAATTCGTTGTTATTAATATGGGAAGCAAATAGATTAAGTGGAAGCTCTCTTAACAGGCGAAGAGAAGATGGAGTTTCGGTATGAAAACACTCACCTCTAATTTCTGTGCTATGAAACCTTGCGGAAATTTATACGGGACTACAGGGCAGCCGCCCTTGGGAGTAATGGGTAATGGCTGAGTGCTGGTCTGCATTTAAATTAGGGGGATTTTAATAGCACTTTCCTCCTACTTGCTCCAATTACACTAACCCAAAGCACCAAGTCACGATCTCGATATGGCCAAGTATCCCATATTTTTTACGACTAGCCACTCATCAACCCTATAATGCCTACGAACCCTCCTGAGAAATGGCTACTTATATTTATCTTCCTACAGCTAATAACATTGGCCCTACATTTTACGTCACATCTAAATTATTTAACAAGGTTATTGGAATAATTGGATTAATAAAATCTAAAACATTATTTGATTACAAATTTAAACCTTGATTTCTTTCATTTACAAGGCTCACTTGAAGTAATTAATTAATATTCAACCCTGAAAGGAAATTGTCTGACCAGCCATACTCGTACATATTGCAGGAATATATTTCAAGAAGAACATTTTCTAATAGGCTTTTTCTTCAGATAAAAATCAATGTTGGCGTAATAATAGCTACTACAGCAATTGTGAAATGTTCTAAACGATATATAAAATTTTTCCAATTATATTCGGAACCAACTTATTATGAATGCTATCAGTGGTTAAATTTAATTTATTAACTATAGCATCGTCCCGAGTAAAGTTTCTCTTTGTATATTCTGTGTATAATGGAGAAACTTATGTTTCAGCGTTAGGTAACCTGATCTTTTCTGCACATATCGTTGCTTATGTCAATGTTTCTCTGTTCGTGTCTAATTAAATGTTGTTAGATAATTCTCCAAAAGAACTACTGTTGTAATATAAAATATTTGTTCTACCTTGTACTCAACCGTATAAATATTGGTTGTTACTCAGCAACTGATTTACCATGGCTTTTGTTTTCCCTCTGAGTGTGTATTTACCAGGTTTTAATGTGTTGATTCCTAACAGAATTGTTTATTTTACCTTCACTTTATCCCCGATTATGAGTGCAGATCAGAGTAGCAACAGGATCTACAAAGGTGTGGCAAAATTTGAGTTGCTCTGGGTACTTATACTTGGTAATGTTTTCTCTTACTAGATTTGGTCCAGTGTTGGGTTCTGCTAGATTCAGGAAATTTGTATAAATAGATGAAGAATGTGCCGACCTCCTGTGGTGTAGTGGCTAACGTTGCTGCCTCACAACTTAGGGGTCCCGGGTTTGAATCTGACATGGGCATGGATGTATGTGTTGTCATGGTTGCGAGGACCGGGATTAAGGCTGATGGGGAATTGATACATTGACCACGTATCACCCCAAATTCGGAATGTGTCACGCCAGATGACAGTCCGCAGCCGCCGCGGTTGGCCTAGGCCCTCAAATGGGCTGTTGGAAGAAGAAGAATATGAAGAATGTGTTTTTATGTCGATTTTTCTTGAAGTCAAGAAATGTGAATTTAGTTATGTTAATATTTTATCCACAAAATTATACATTTTTTCCATCTTCAATGGATGACATTACAGTAATAGTGTCTGTTATATTCTTTCGCGTACTAAGAGTGAATTGTTATTTTTATCACATTATAACTAATTCTATAGAAAAACTTTAATATTTAGGATACTACTTGGAAAAAAAATATTAACGTCGTCCTTTAACACTCTTGAAATTTTTTTTATCGTTTATAATTATTAATATGTCAATTTAGAATGACAATTTAGTTGTCTACACAAAACTAAGATTTTCATTAATTTTATTTACCAATTTAGTTTAATTTTTGTAATTTTTAATAGTGGTATTCTAATCAAGAATACTAGATCCCATTTCGAGACAATTAGTATTCAAAATAATGACAAATTTTGGTGATGTAAGGATCTTAGCTGACTGGATACCAGAAAATGGTGCAGTAATAATAAAAGAGTCCTAATCTGATTGTAGAATACAAAAAATTATTTGAGTTGATACGCAGAAAGAATAAATATTTTTGACACTATAGACTTCCAATTTAACCTCAGAGCCACTTGGCATATCTGCCAGGAAACAGCTGTAAACTGAGAGCCACTCACGACGATGCTCTGCTCTTAACGCCGAGATCCCGACTGGTAATTAAACCCCAAAATTACATATATAACCTACATACTTTATGTGTTTACCAATTAAAATTTCAATAGTTTAAATTATACATTTTTATGATTATATGAATTTATACACGAACAATAACTTAATTTATGATATGAAATTAAATGCTTATTTTGTGCAATGCACGCTCAAATTCTCAATTACAAGTACAAAGATAATACAACAATCAATTTTACGTTTGGATGCAGGTTCGACTTCCGGTCCGATCGACAATTTTTCTTCCTTGATATTTTCAGCCAGCCCCACGGGCTTCAAAAAGCAATAATCTTTACAGCTGAATCTTCTTACAATTTATACTCTCTGAATTCTTCCTTCTGTGATCCTGGGAAATTAACAGTTAAATTTTAGTTGCCTGCTTGTTACGCATGTTGATAGAAAGAATTTCGTATAGACCTGGATTAGAGACAGACATTTCAGTTCATTGAGTTTCCGCCCGGGAAGTAGAAGACACACGTTCGATTGTTGGTCGGTTTCACATTTTTCTTCTTTCAACTTAATTTCCATATTAACTACAGCGTTAATTATAAGAGCAATTATTCACTCGCTATTTTAACTTTTATTATAAAATACTACGATATTTTTTAATAAATTAATACAAGTTAAATTAAATCTTCAATAAATAGTAAATCAATTAACGTCTGTTTTTGACAATAATATATTAAATCTACTACCAATTATTCGATTTAAAATATAAATAATACAAATCGCAAGAGTGATTGTTAAACTATTAAATCTGTAATATAAGTGCGGTACTATTTTGACTAGTAAGCCATGGTTGAATAGAAATATAAATAATATAGGAAAGTAGTCCTATATGAATAATTAAACATATAAGAATTAAGTTGCATGGTGGAGATTCTTGATAAACATACAGAATAATATATTTAATGAGAGCATAAGCTTTCATATTTCTTTATAAGTAATCTTTAGAGATTGATATTTATTATCAAGTGAACAAGAAGGATCAAGATGAAAAAAATTGTTCCTCGGTATTAGCTTGTCCTCATGTGGGTAAAATCTTGGGAACAGATAGTGATTTATATAAGATATTTGAGAATGGCAGCCAATACCTCAGCATTGTGAAATATTTTAACTGAAAATGTTGTCTAACGCTAGAGCATATTGTGGGAGTGGCGCCCTCTTTATTAGCTGCCATCCTGCCTATGATTTACAGCGCAGCGCGGTTTTCCGCTGCAGTTTCAATTTTTCGCAATATCGACACGCCTGTCAGAACAAAGCCTGGCTTAAAGCACTACTTATGTGAGAACTACGCCCCCTTTACAACCTGCTGCAGCACTTAATCACCTGGGAACAGAAGAGAAGCAATTATGCAGTCATGACATACGTGAACTCTGAAATTTCAACAGCACATCAAAGAATAATTAAAATAAGGCGCAAAGATCATTCCTAATTATATTGAAAACTCGCTATACGCTGACAATGATAATATTTAGTTTTTGATAACAGTTTAAAACACTTTGCGTTTTAAGTATGTAAATTAGTATTTATCTTTGTGAAAATAACAAAACTGTTTATAAGATACAGATGTATACCGTGCTTTACAAAATATTTTCTAAAAGTAATTAAATAAACATTCATACGTTAAACGCGTGTTATTATTCGAAATTGAATGTTCCGTCAAACATTTCTGTTTCATTGTTTGCATATTATAAGTACCAAAATATTATGAATGTTTTATTTCACTATGGAAAGATGAAACATATTATCTCCATTCATCTCCTGTACGATGCGAAAAAAGAGTATGAACTCTGGGTTTTATTACATAAACATATGCGTCTTCAATATAGAATCCCTTTGCTTTTGGATATTATTTTTTTCCTGTAATTTGAAATGTCAGTCTATTACAAGATTCAATTAGAATTGTTTACAGTCACTTTTAACGTGTTGGATGAACTTTGCAATAAATTTTTTGTTTTTTATTGTTATTTACTAAATAATTCTGTGGTTTCCAAGCAAGAGGGATTTGATGTTGCTCCTATAAAAGTTATTTATTTTATTAATTACGTGTATATTTCTTTTAATTTGTGTGTTAAAGTAATTATGCAATACAGAGTAACTTTAATATTAATACTAATAAATTTAATAATAATTCAACTAATATTTTTTGTGTTATTATTTCAGTTACGGTGTTTATAAAATGTGTTCCACTGTATCATAAAACAGGCATACGCATTTGAAGACCATGGATGACTACGGGCTGCAGCATGCAAGGAAATTGTACTTATGCGAATTAGAGTACGTACCTTAATACACGCTGATGTTCGGGAAAATTAAGTTTAACGTTAATGATTTTGTGAAAGTTATAGCATACCACGGCCTGCTAATAATAGTGAAGGTTAACGTAAAACTGCGCCACAGGGTAAATAAAAATTTAAAACACATTTCTTGAGGTATTTAAAAATATTGGAAGTGATTCGTAAATTAAATCCTATTTCTTCCATTATCAAGTATCACGGATATTGGACAATCGACATTAGATATTATTTGAGAACGTCCTGATTAGTAATAATTTAAAAGTGTCTACAACTATTTTTGGGCCTCAAGTTAATAGTTCTCATATAGCCGGAGCTTAAATAAAATTATGTAACATATTAATTAATTTATTGTAGATTTTAACGCTTTTAAATAATTATTAAATATTGTATAGTTTAAATTTAAAAAAGATTTCCGTTTTATTTTATAATTTAGTTTCAGTAGAATAAGACCCTAAAATTTATTTTAGTTTCTAATTTGAAAAAATGATGCATATTAATATTAATCATTGTTGTAACATAAAATGTACATAATAATAATACTGTCATTAAGTCCAGATAAATATTAAATAATTTGTGGCTACTGTATTGGAACATAAATTAATTGGATATTGGGTTCAATTAATTTTAAATACTTAAGTTTATTATATATATATATATATATACATTATTGAAAATAAAGCAAAACAAGTTGAGAGATACGACTATGTGGATTGTGCCTCAACCACTATAAGCGAATGGAATTTGAGGCAACTCAAGTCAAGTACGTACGCCCTCTTTAGAAAGAAAGCCGCTTATTCTGTAACAGCTGCCACTGTTTGTTTTTATTGCTCGTCTTTTGTGTTGTAGAATGTTACTAGAAATTAGTCAACCACAATATAAAACTTAACTTCAGAAATTTCTACAGCAAATTAATTTATTAAACAAATTAAATCAAATCAAGCCAATTATACGTTATTATGCTGGAAAACTAGTTACATTACATAAGAAAATCTGCATTACTTTCTTTATCTGTTTCAAACGAATAAATTCTTGACCCATTAATATTATCATACTATTTTTTTAGTTACACATTTTCCATCAGAAAAAAATAATGTGAATTACTTCAATTATACGAAAGCGATATGAATCCATTTCTTTTAGAGTGAGGGTTAGAAGCTTTCTGCGATGTAATAAAATTCTCGGCTGCAGAGGCTGCTTCGTTATGATCCCATTTGCGTAATTGGTGTCATGCTGTGTTTGAGACTTCTATTCGTCGCGCGCGAGAGGATGAGGAGGAGGGTTGGGCGAGGACACACATGAGACTGGCTTTTATATCAGCGACGAAAGTGTAAAGAGAAGTGGAAGTCCGCCCGTTAACTAGTAAATACGGCCTAGCTGATATACGGGAGTAATAATATGTCCCAAGTGAGAGCCACAGCGCGCCATTAACAGAGGAGGCAGCTCTCTGCCACTGGCTATTTTTATTGCATCCCATGTGAAACCGTGTAATATGGACCCAATTTATATTACGAGTTGTGCATAAATAACTTGGGAAACACGCGATCCACAAAAGAAATAAAACACTGTTGTAGAAACGTATGTCTCAGTCTTCATTAAACATACCTTAATGTGTTACGTTGCTGAGATGCATCTGGATTCCTAGAAAAGCTATCATTTTGTAGTTTTCTGTTTGTCCTGATTTAGAAACTTCTTAAATAAACTATGGTACATGGATACGCCTATATGCTATATTTTTCTGTAGAAATGATGTAATATATTCTCCCGTATATCACGAACATGTTATACATAAAGTTTTAGAATCCACAAAGCATACGGTAAATTGTTCGAGATTAATAGAAAAGATTTGGAAATTTATATTTAATTGCAGTCAATTTTATCCAGCCAAATAATCAAGTACTTGGTGGAACTCGGGACTAAACGGGATAGCGGGTAAAACGGGATACCATTTCTTTCCTGACTGGATAGTGCTGAGGCTTAATAAATAGGGATGAAATATAGTCGTTGGTCAAGGAAGAAACTCCTCCCGACAACTTGACCAAGTTCTGTCTCTTGTTTTAGAGTCTTACCTCTGTGAGCTTATAACTTTTTAAGCTTTTCGACTAATTGTAAGCTACAAATTTCCTCGATTTTAACTCTTTAATGGGAAATATACGTAAAATAGAAGTATTTAGCTTCAAGTCTTCTTGTACTAAGGCTCGGGGAAAAGATCTTGAACTAAAACTTGTGTGCGGGGCGGAACGGGACACTACTGTATAACGCAAAATGTAATGTGCTACTCAAGAAAAAAGGACGAACTGACAGACTCGTCTTATAAGAACGAGTTAAAGGAAGCTTTGTCGAAAAAGAAGATGTAAAATGAGAAGAGAACCGGGGATAAATCTAATCCAAATGGTCCAGCACTGGTTGCCAGACGATCTCAGAAAAAATTAATATTTTGTTCGAGTATTCCCTCATGTTTTGACAGTTCTAAACTAATTTTATTTCATTTATATTGTGTCCGGTTCAAAAATGGCCACCGCTTTTGTTATAGCGCGCATGCCGTTTTTCCCGTTTTCAGGCATCTACAAATGTTTAAATTATCCACGACTGTGTTGATGTATCCTTTTCAAATAAACTGAATCGAGTTTAGCACATTCAAACCGATAAATTAAATTCATATTTAATAACTTAAAAAAATTCCGTGCATTCTGTGTAGGACGAAGTAGTCGATTCAAAATGAAGAAAATTCAATTTTCGTAGGCTAATTTTTCCAAGAAAAAACATGTTGCGAACATTAATAACATCCCTGATTTTACACACAATTGTGTAGTTTCTTTATGTAAATAATATATGGTTACTGACGTTCCCGTTACAAATCACACACCTTTAAAAATGGGATTTTTTTCATTTATTTCAATGTTTGAGACGCTATATCTCTGTTGCGTACACACAAAATAAATATACTAAAGAAAACACAAACTGTGGTAAGGTTTTTATTAATTTAAATTCAATTTTTTGATATAGGATTAAGTAAACAATATAAAAAATAAAAGTTTTATACTTTTATGAAGCAGTTATTCTTTTTCATCAATGGCTGCTGACTCTTTATGCGTTATTAGTTATTATTCTTGCTATTTTAATCTATTATCTGTTCTGTAAGTCGTTGTTATTCTTTTGAAATTTAATTACATTGTTCGCTTATTATTAACAGCTCATCAGTTATTAAAAATTCTAACACCAGTAGTAAATCTAATTATTTAATGAAATTTGTATTGTTCAGAAGGTAAGAATGGAAAACGGTCAACCGGACCCGGGAATCGATCCGCGCAGAGCTCTAATAATCTGAATTAGTCCAGGTTTACTGCCAGATCTGATGCAACATTCCTAAGCTAAATTGAGAATTAAAGCAATTCTTTAATCTTTGAATTGGAATCCATGCACTTTGTTCTATTTGCATAATGTCCGTTATTCACCGACTTCCTAGCTAAAGATGGGAAGAAGGGCCTAGCACAGGTTTACAAGAGTAAGAATGTTTCGTTGAGTTATAATTAATAAATGCCTCCTAGCATCGCTCCTTCAGATTGTAATCATTCGAAACAAATCGTGACGTCAAACAAAAGTGTTACGCTATCACCTCTACACCTGTGAACAATTACGGTAATTTCAATAATTCTCCGTAAAGAATAGAACGTTTTTCTTTGATGGTCCTGAAGAATGTTACGAATATTTCATACGTCTTCGTAACTGTAAATAACGTAAAAATTCTTTCTTCAATACGTTAAAATGGTAATTATTGTATTCAAAACCTGCCCGCATATACTTCGCTTCTTGAGATCAGGAACTGTTCAATTATATACCCATTTATTATGTTTGAGATATTTATAATACTCCCCTCTATGCTTCTTTGTAAATTTCTGATTACAAGTGAAATAAAAACAAAATTTATAGTTGGTCTGTCAGTATAATCAAATTATTAAATAAAATCCCAAAAAGTGATTTACTGTCTGGATTTTTCGCTTTCGTCTTTGACTACGTTTGAATTTTCAACAAAGTATAAACATTTATAAGATTTGAAAGACCCCCTCCATTTTAAAATTGCACTATCCTACATGTAATGGAGCTTTTCTTGTATATTCTGTTTGAGATTCATTTCAAATTTTCGATGACGTTAATTTGGATCTAAGCATTGTTAAACATTCCTTCTTTCTGTACGTTATTATGAAGAGTTTTAGTTACTTATGCACAAATATACCATTGGAAACTATTGTACACTTGGGAACCCGACGTTGCCTGTTTCTGAATAATACGCAAATTAACGTCACTTCAACTTAGGACGCATTGTGTTCCGCGAATTTTAAAATGCTACGTTCGAAGAGAATATAAAGTCGTAAGTAACAATGACTTTTCACTGTACAAAAAATATAAAAAATATTAGTATCCACCACGTCTTTTATAGATAAATATTAAGTAACAGTAGTATCGTTAAATAATTGTAATTTTCACTTATAATTTAAACATACAAAATCAAATATATGAATTATTATGATAGAACGTGAGTTTCTATTCAATTATTATCATATACACAAAATTATAAAAATACGCACAACCAAATGCTCCCAAGAATTATCACTTGAAATTAATTCGTCAGTCATTGATGAGTCTATAAAATCATAATGATTGAAATGTTTATTGTATTCTTTTTATCACCCTTAATATATTCGGAAGTTCCTATTTCAGGATAGAATTTTGTAAAACGTAATAATCTAACGAAATATTTAATGTTAAAGGCGGTTATAAATAAAACTAAAATTCGTCTTGACGCGACTACAATCTCCCAATAAAAATACATCCGCTACGTAAAATGTTAGCAATTTAAAAATATTTTTACTGTTTCTTTAACCTTCGATGTGATCCTGTTGATAGTACTCCAGAATATAATTTATCAAACGTGAGAGTAACACACACAAATGTCCACCATAATGCGCGCAATTAAATATAGCGTATTTCTCCAAGTCTGTCTATCTTAAAGCTCGGTAACGTAACAAACTTTTTTTGCTGACAAATTCGCATATTGTTTAACCATAATTCTGTGTTTCTTAATAAACATGTGTTCTAATTCTTTTTAGTTTTATTTTAAGTCGCATCAACAGCTATTTTCACTACCAACTATTTTACCTTTTTGCGGATCTTATTTTCATTGTAAGGGTTACACGACTTGCGAACCCAAAGACGCACACAAACACTCAAGCCATTGCCGGGAATTGAAACCGGGATATCTGAGGTACATGTCACCCAGTAGACGCTGATCGTAAAATTAATAACATTAAAAAATATATTTGAAGGACTTTTTTAATGAATTAAAATGAATTTTATTTCCCTGCTGGCCTTACTATAAGGTTACTTATGAATACTTTTTTAAGAGGGAAACTTGTCCTTTTTGTAGTAGGTGTGGAGATATACTATCAATAAAGCACTTAATGTATACCTGTTACCCTGATTTGGAGAATGAACCCTCAGGTGCTCACCAGATCAGAAAGGTGGAATTCGCCCACTCGGAAAGCACCATAAAATTTCGGTTCACGTTCCTGGCTATTTAAAAGGTAGTACAAAGAATATAAATGGGTCATATTCTCTTGGAAATATAACTGTAGTCTGTTAGAAACACGTCATAAATGTCTCGAGCGCAAGGTATTAGTCATTAGGGACTTTCATACAATAATTGTTCATGTGACGTAACAAAATACTAAAAAAATGATTTTGGGAATACTTTCTGCACTACTGCTTGTAATAAACATGAAGGAAGATAAATGTGTTCGTGAAATATTTGTTTTTTATTAAATAGTAAAAAGGTTTATTTATATGACAGGCCTATTTCTGCAGCAAGTCACGTCCAATGAGGAAGCCAGGTCAAATGAAGCGCGCTGTATTGACTGCAAAGCCAGGTCGTCATACGTTACCATGCGCAACATGAAACTCTCTCCCTGGGGGGTTAACTAAATGCAAACCCTTCCTGATCTCACTATTACTCTTTCTTCTTAGCGTATGTTTGAAACAAATTCACTGCAAATTACGTTTGTAATCAGTGAAACGTTCGGTATAAAATACGAAGTTTAAGGTTTATATGGTTAAAATATATTTCCGTGATAAATAATTTTTACTCGGTTATTAACTCGTATTTACCTATGTAACTCATACAACCACATTCCGCTGGTGTCCATCACATTTCATAATCCTAAAACAGGTTACTATTCCATAGAACTCAATAATGGTTCAAATATGTAGAATATGAAATTTATGTTGTACTTATAGAAAGCGAGACAGTGCTTCAGTCAGACATTGGCTAAGATCTTCTGGTTTATACCTGCTTAATAGCAACTACGAACTCTTTTGTCATCTGTATGAATCTAATTGCATTGGGGTACGTGACTAGAATTTTTTGTAAATTAAATATTTTACGAATTTTCTATTTTTTTTCATTATTGTTGTCAATTATCGTTTGCTTATAAATAGAACCATCGCACAAGTGTTTACTTAATGCTATATCAGTAATTAGTATTATAGAAAAATGATATTTGATTTATATATGTCAACCGAACTTATTGTTTCCATGTTTATTAATTATATTCATTTCAAATATTACATGTACTTTGTACGTTGAATCGAGAGATATCAAACTCGCCCGTGGCTGACGACCAGTGACGTCACGTCAGGACCAGGCCCCGCTTGCATTTCCCGAGACGCGAACCAAAGCACCAGATCCTGCCCTCTTTCCAGTCCATCTTACTACTGGTGCAACAGAACCAGCTACAACCGGTACAGCAATACCGAGGAAAAACTACTGGCAAAAATATTATACCCATTAGGCCTGAGATATAGAGTGCTCGTGTTTTCTTCATGCATTATAAAACGGTTTAACCATTTTGTAAAAATATAATAAAAGTTGTTTATTCGTTTTCATACGAATATTTATTTATGTAATGTAACATCAAGAATAACATTACCGTATTTCGATTACCTTCATTAGCTAAATTTGCATCTTATTTTGGTCAAATTATTGAATGATCAAGAAATAGGTATTTAGCTATCACATTTTATTTGGAAGATTATTGCTGTCAACCCACAGTTTGAAGGAGGGGGAGGGGAGAATCGACTCAATATTTATATTTCCCAAGGTCTGTTCCTCACAGCAATATTTTATAGCTGAATCGTTTACGCATGCTTAAAACTGTTATGACGCGATAGCTCATTTGGTGCAACAATTTACCAAGTCCTAGATCCACTCATCAATCGTCTATTCTAGAAGTTTATTTGACCATGTTGGACAAATTGCTGTTAGTTTTTGTTTCAATGGATTTTCATAAAATGCTGATGTTTAATATCTGTTTTGAGATTTTCATATATAAGCCAGTTACTAAAGATTGTGGGTAGTAATAAATTAAAGAACAGAAGAATAATGCTTTCAATCAGCATCAGTTCTAAAACGGTTAACAGGCATTTACTCGTTATCTGTTATTAATTATCTCATGTGAACCAAAGAAAATAAAAAAATCATCGTGATTAGGGAGCGAAGATAGTCTCGTGGATGTCAAAATCGATTGCTTCTATATCATTGACTTCGCAAACCTCATTTATCCTTGCAATACACATAATATGCATAAAATCTCTTTAATATGAAACCAAATTTAAAAAGGACTCGAAACAGAGAGAAAAGCTTAATAGGTTAATACTTTATCTGGAAGAGATAGCCTAAACGATCTGAAATAAATAATTAATTATTGATTTTAATTATCTATTAAATTCGCACTGGAGAGCTTACGATTGTGTTAGATCTACTAACAAGTCACATTATCTCATATAGAAATCTTTTAGCAATTTAGTTTTTTCACTCTGTCGTTCCTATATATTTACTCATTATCATTATTTCGAACTAAAAATAAAAAATTCATTATAACACTGATATTCATAACGTCAACTAACGAAACAAACATGATATTTCCAAGAATATAAAAAAAATCAATTTCAGACTGCTGTCCTTATTAAGGAATTTGTCTAACAAAGTGCAACAAAGAATTAATGAGTGATCATTAACAGAAGCTAATTTAAAACTAATGCACAGTTTACGATGTAGCATGTTATTAATTTAAAATTAAATGATTGTTAACTTATTGCGAGTTCTATTAAATATGTATATGAATGTTTATGTACAACGTAGCATTTATATATATATATATATATATATATATATATAATAAACACAATGTGATCTCCCTGACACATCCCACATCTATGAGGCTTGAATTCTATATAGGACCTAGGGAATGTAACTAATTATTAATACGAATTTCGTATAAATAGATTTGGAATTAAATTTTCAAGAATTTTATTTTCCGTTAAGTGTAGTCATTTTTGTTATCTTTAAGTTTTATTATTAGCTTTAACCTATGCCGTTTAAGTGCCTCAAGCACCGACCTATTCAAGGAGAAAATATCCATTATCCTTGAAATTCTTGTGGGATTTTTACTTTTGACCAGACGTTGATTATGATGTGTTAGGAAAATCTGAGTTCAGCTAGTGACTCGAGAACTACAAAGAACTTCTCCAATACAACGCGCGGATCACAATTCTCTTTGTAGGCCGCCGTCAGCTATTAGCCCTGTGACGTGTGGAATAGGGACGCTGTAATCTGCAGAGGCACATCATTAAAGTCTCTTTGTCCTCAAGATCAGACTGCCGTTATAAAGTCTTGCCTCTAACAAATTTCACACTCGCTTCAATGATACAAAATCTTTACCGAGCTCTGTGCTGGATACAGTGTTGCCACATCCCAAAAGAATTTTGGATAGATTTTAGTTTTGCCACTAATATAACTGTGATTATTCGAGTAATTTATTGGGTGAAACAAGTAACAGAAAATTCAATATCAATATATTCCGTAGTTTTTGTTATCCTTTAAGGTATTTTTAGGAAGAAGTATACATTACATACATTTTAGTCACGACTAGCTGAATTGTCCGGTGTTTCTCGGATTCAGGTAAATAATAACTCAGGAATGTAACTAAAGATAGGTTTATTACAGTACTTGAGGGTACATTACATTCATAGTTTTATTCCAGATGGGTCACTTTTAGGTAGAATGACGTGTAAACACTCATTTTTATATTTTTTCCAGCAGCTTAAATGTATTTCTGTTGTCAAATCCACCCTAAGTTGTGTAAATGCTAAAATATCGTCAAATTTTACAGAGATGTGTAATTTTGACCCATTTCCGCTGGTCTGAGCAAAAAGGTCATAAGACTAAAATTGTAGAGAATCGTATTTCACAGTTGTCCTCAGTTTTTTTCTAAAATCCTCAGTTTTCAATCTACAGGAGCCTTAAGTTGTAGGGGTTCCTAAATTGAGTTTTTTATTCAGCTGTAACTCGGGAGGGGCAAGGGATTGTTCCACTTTGAAAATAAAGATATCTACTGATAGGCCCTGATGAGACAACGAAAATAAGCCCTTACTCGTTTCTTCAAGTTGAGTACGGACTTTGCTAGAGGCAAAGAACCACCAAAAAGCACCTTCAAAAGTGTAACAAACAGAGGGTTGTTTACATTTTCACCTTTTTTCACATACATACTTACTGTTCTTGTTAATTTTTTTAAATTTAATATTTTTAGGAGAGATAAATGCAACTATCAAATGCTTAATATTTTATTTGCTTTTACAAATGAGCAATTAATAAATATTAAAATCCATTTGACGAGAAAAATAAAACAAATTTACGTATATATCGTATCGATGGTCCAGTTAGTTAGCTCTCTGCTAATGGAAGGTTAATTACTACGCAAAATGTTTATAATTTAAAAACGTATAGTATTGTATAAGAATATAGGCAACCCGTATTCAATAGGAGATTTCGATGCGTGTATGGGACACTAAAATGTTTCGATATGTTTTTCACTTTCTTACATATATAACTTCAATATATTAAAAAAAATTAAAATCAGGGGCAGCTTCGGGCTCTGAGGAACACAAGTGTCAAATTTTGTCAAATTAGAACTAGCAGTTTGGATGCCTATATCTGTGACATACATACTGACACACTGACAAAGAAAATCTGGGCCTCAAAAGAGTATGGAAGATCTAATATTAGAATCGTTATTTCAGCTTATTGACCCTGTTTTCGATACGAAATTCATCATATAACCCTTGGTCTGCAATATTACTTGATTTAATCAGCCAAAAAAATTTGGGTATACATTAGCATTACGTAAATTGTATATTTTAAATATATAAATTTTGACATTAACATACTTTTAAAAAGCCAGACACAAATATCTTTAGGTGACTTATTTCGAACTATATTAATAATATTAGTTTATTGTGTTCCCAGTTAACCAATTTCAGACTCTTTATTTAAGAGATAAAAACAAATGAGAACAATCATCGTCTGTGTAAAACATGAATGAAATAAAATTAACGAACCGTATAACGGGCAATTAATATAAATTTTAAACTATAATTTAGAAGTTACTTTATAAATTCTTCTTCAAGAATGTTATTGTACTATCTGCTAAAAGAGTCGTTAAGTATTATTATTATTATTTAGAACCAAAAAATGATTCAGTACGTTTTTTTAAATTCTTTAGTTATTTTTATCTAATTTTACATTAATGCTGTTTTAAACTAAAGTAATTATAATAATGTTATACAACTTCAAACATTACCTAAACATAGGGAACCTCTGTTTCATTAAGTTTTATCACAACGCTTCAAGCTGTAGGTCTATAGGATCCTCAGAGAACTTTGAAACTTGAGAATTGATTAAATGTGCAGTGTCTGATATTTTTAGTGATAATTACGTACGGTTCTCAGTTGTAAAACATTATTTTTATTATGGTTCTGTCTACGTTTTTATGACAACATTTCATTATTTACAATTTCTCCGCAGAGAAGAAACCATAACTTGTTTGAATTTATTAAATAAAATACATGAAATTCAATAATTGGATTAAATTTTCACGTATATTGATAAAAAGTAAATAATTTTAATAAATTATTATGATTACGTTTTAAAAAATAATGCTCACAAAATTCTTCTATAATTTTTTTAGATAATAAGACAATATTTTTAATATACTTACAACTGTATTCATGTATGTTTAACTGTCATACTTTCTTGTATAATAACATTTCAGAACTTAAATTTATATTACTATTAAAATAAAAAGACCTATATAACATATATATATATATCACTAATTTATTCGGATTTCAAATCAATGCATGGGTGCTTGCTGATAAAAACTTTCAGAGTACACTTAATGAGTTCAAGGGGAGTTACCATTCGTAGATGAAGCAGCGAATTTAAAGATGCGTTGTCAGATTGGGTGAACAATTGCTGATAAAGCAACGATCGCGAAAGGCGCGGTCCAAAGCGATGATTGTGCTGACGCGCGGAATTTGCGATGAGCAGTTGGAGCAGAGCAGCGCGGCTGCATAATGCAGGTTTGTGGGCAACGCAGTGGGCAAACCACATAAGATAACAAACCGAGACCAAGCAAGTATTGTCAACGCAGAATACATGCTTGCTTAGGTAGGAGGAAAAATGTTTAGTTTTTATTTTCGAACAACAAGAAATCCAGTTTCCAAAGTTGTAGTCTGCATTTTCACTTATACATTGAGGTACATGACTTAATATATCTTTTCATCAATCATTTAAAATTTTATTTTTAGCAAATAATTTAATGTGGAAACGGTAAAAAGGAAACTTATTTTTAAATAAATTAATAAATAAAAATTGCACTAGTAATTAGACTGTGTCGCCATTATGTATGCATCATATTCTGCAAATAAATGTTTTATGTTCTCAGGGAATAAAATCCTTATGCACAGATATAAACACTGTAAATAGTTAACATTTTTCTCTTTAAGGTCAAAGGAAAAATATTGTTAAAGGGTAGTTATCAGCTTCAAATATTTGTTAAACCTTCAATTTGTGAGGTACACGAATCTAAAAATAAAATAAAGGGTGATATTGATGTCAAAGAGAATGTATTTGGTATTTTAGTAGAGTTATAAAACTTAAACGACTATGCAAATGTTAAGTGCGTTCGGGGCCATTTAATAATTTTCATTAAATTTGCCAATATGCATTCAAAATCTAAGACTCAACGCAATAAGGATTGTTCAAGATAATTCCAAATATTACAACAGATAGCGAACTTTTAAGAAATACGAATATCAATGTTCGTTTAATTATTCATGACGACGAAGATACGGTTTGCTATTTTTCTGAATGAAAATAGAAATATGGAATACCGAATATTTAATTTATCCATAAAACGTTTTATGTGTTAAGGTAATTCAGTGATTTAAACTAACAGTACAGTGAGAAGGATAATCTAATTTTGTGATGAATAAAAATATTAATAAGAAACAAAATCTTTAAAAAAGGCCCATTTATTACACCCTTTAATTATATTCCTTACCTTTTTAAAAGCCAGATGTTTCATTCTTTTGATGTGCAACACATTAACCTGAACATAATCATTCCGTTCTGCAATAATTTCAGAATAATTTTGGCACTATGAAGTTTCCTTAACAACGCTTCGTGTTAAAGTATCCTCCGGTCTAATGAGAACTGAGCACGAATGTCTACACTCCTTGCTACGTTTCTCTACTTTATCTAGTGTTGTCATTTTGGAAAGAGGAAAGTTAGTTATGGAGTAAATAAAAGAGTAGACGTCTGTACATACTAAAAATTAAATATTTTCATGTATAAGAGTATCAAAATCTCCTGTCATATAAATTATCGTCTGTATGACACGCATATTTTTAACACTTGAAAGAATGGGCCTAATATTGATGAAATGTAATTTTTCTTTTATTAATTATTTTGGAAATGTTCATCATATTAAGATAATGATAGGCATAACAAACCAGATTTTAATGGTTGGGCAGTGAATTTATTGTTTTTCTAGATTTATGAAAAAAAATTCTCTTAAGTAACAAATAAATCATGCGCTATCTAAATTAATAATGACAATTTTAAAAAGTAATTTCTAACATTCGAGGTGTCGTCTAAATGATGTTTTATTCAGAGAGAGAAGAAGAGTTGCATCAATTGTAGCTCTATCAAAGCCCATGAAACTAAATTTAGAAGATGAGAACGGGATAATGCCGACAGGACCTGGAAATTAACCTAGGACCTCTCGCTTACCGGACGGATGCTCCACAAATTGTCCAGTCATCATAAGTTTCCTAAGTAATGTTGTGAAAATGTTATAAATTTTAGGTGAGCCATACTTAGGTTTATAAATGTGGGCGAATATGGTATCGGATCTAGCAGTTGACCAGGACTAGCACAGCGGTAGACTATCCGCTCGGTAAGCTGGAGGTCCCAGGTTCCATTCTCGGCTCCGGTTGACATTTTTCGATTCTTATCTTTTAAAAAGCCAATAGTTTCATTCAGCATCGATTTTGGAAAAATGTAACGATAAAAGCCATACATTTCATTTCATTCTTAAGTTTAAATTTGCTGATCAGTTCCTACAAAATGCAGTTTCCCGTATGTTCCATTTTGAGAAATGAATAGCTATTGTTACAAACGAAAAAAAATTCTGTGGATGGGAATTTAGCATATCTCTGCGACAGAGAAGTTGAGGGATTTTCTAGGAACTGTTCGAGTAACTGAGGCGTTTTCTAAACTTGAAATCTTCAGTGGGTGGGAGAAGCGGTCTCATATGTATTGAATTCTCTTTTTCTGACATTGGTAGAGTCCCAGGAACCGCTTACGGCCGCTTCGAAAGCTCCTCGTTCTGCGAAAGCGCTATTCTTACGACAACCTTTGACTAAACTTCTGAGATAAACTGAAAGGTTCCGTTCTTGCTCCAGAGTGAGAGGAGGGCGTGCGCTCTAGTGAGCACTGTCCTTAACTTGGACGACGCTTTTCACTATCTGGTATTGTTACTTATTATTGTGACACTGTTGGGTTACCTGCTGATAATCACATCCTCACTTAGGTAGCGGCGCGTACCTAACTTGCAGAAGCACTAGGCAAAACACTCATAGGAAGTGTTGCGGGCGAGTCTATCTCGTACTTAGCATCTTCATGAACATGTTCAAGCGATTCCAGTTCCCGTCAGTGTATCCTTTGACCTGTTCCAGGTCAGCGCTGACTTTTTTCATTACTCCTCAGTTAGACGAACACCCAATATCATTTATTATTAAAATACACACAAATAAATCCGAAGATCATAAGCTTCATAAAATTAACCTTAAAATGATTAGATTGCATAATGATTGGGAAGTGATATATTGAAGGATTTTAAGGAATAACTAGGACAGCACAGGCATGGCAGGCTTTAGCAAAAATAGGAATTTACTTACGGCTAGTAAAAGTATGAATGTCCGTATGGAGCGTGGCGTTATATGGGTGAGAAACGTGGACGATAGAAGTTCTAGAGAGAAAAAGAATAGAAGCTTTCAAAATGTAGTGCTATAGGAGTATGCTGAAAATCAGATGGGTCTATAGGGTAACTAACCAAGAATTTATAAGCAGAATAGGGGACTTATACCCGGAATAGGGTTTTGTAAAATTAGCATTTGAGGGAAGTGTGTGGGTAAGAACAGAAGAGGGAGGATAGGTTAGCATCAGACCAGTCTTAGGGCTGATTACCACCACCACCACAACAACAAAATGATTTAGTCATATTACGTTTTACAGAATTTACAGCAATAACAAGTGGTTTTAATTATTACAAAATTCAAAGTAATAGCACAAAAAGACAAGAACTAAAATCAAATATGATCAATAGTCAGACTGCCGTTTATTTACTACCTTATAAATTACTAGTTATATTTTGACGAGTAAGGGAAACCGTCTACTTATATAAAAGGTTTGGAACTATACAATTAAATGGGACACTGTTACGGTCTTGTTTAACGATTCCTGGATGTATAATCCAAAACGAATGTTGCATTTATGGTGTAAATCTCGTATCACTACATACGCTGAAGACAAAATATAAAAATTTACAAGTTTTATAAGCGTTAACTAGAACGATAATCGAATAAACATCAAACAGCCAAACTGTTTACATTATTCAACACATTATTTCTTTTGGCCCTCTATTTTTAATTAAAATATGTGTATTAACATCAGACGAAATTTGATTTGGTATCTTTTAACTTGAAGAACTCCCAAAATTGTGGACGAAACGTCATATCTAATATGTTGAATAATATAAGACGTTCTAGTATATTGTCGGACATTTTTATGTTTATTTGTTAATATTATAAATAATAGATTAATTTATATTCTGAAAAACAATTGTTAATTTTATTCTTGAATCCCACTTTCAAGTTGTTAAATGAAGCTAATCTGTTATTTATGAAAAACGAATAATGGGAAGCTTCTGCTGAAAATGAACCCACAAGGTTGAAATGCCTTGTAAATGGAATAGAAACAAAGTTAATAGCAGCATTAGCGTCATGATAATTGTTTGTTACGTTTGTATAACGAGATAATGTCCACCGAATATAGATAGGAATTAATCAATTAGCTTAATGTAGCAACGTAACGTTCAAACCTGTAATAATTGCTGTTTCCGTTTGAGACTAATAGAAAATTACACAAACAATACATGATGCTTTAAATGGGTGACGCTGAAAAACCTACTAACAGAAACTATTTCCAAACGAAAAAATTATTATTAAAAATATTCATCAACATACGGAAAATTAATGTACGAATTATGTAACTCTAAAATTATTACAGGAGAATATTAAATAGATATTCATTCATTGTTAATTGGTTTCGTTTAAAATAATTAGTAAAAATATTAATATTTGCATAGTAATGAAGTCTTTTACTATGGATTTGTAATTAAAACTAATACACTATGTTTCACGACGACTACGAGCATTCAATAATTTAGTTTAATAACCAAGTTTACCTAAGGGCCTCCTAAGTTAAAAATGAAATAGTAACTCACCATAAAATTTTCAGGACTTTACTTGTAACGCATGTATTGAAAATTATTTACATCCTTTACAATATCATTTGATTATGTAAGAAACATAGACTTGTGACTGTTCGTTCTTATGTTATTTATAAAAAATACATTATTTCTTGAACTTAATATAGAAGCGTCTGTATCAATATTGGATATCAAGGAAGTCAATTACTTTTATGTTTACTTCCGTTTATTTATAATAATAATAATAACTGAAGAATGGTAATGTGTAAATTAGTATTCTGCAGGAAATTGAGAGTGGCGACGAGTTCATAGCATTTGAGCCACGTGGCAGAATGTGGGGAGTCATTTTTGTTGATAGGAGGCCCTGAAGATTATTAAAGGTACCTTATCCTCATCGCATATGCATATTATATGCAGATAGCTGGCGGCATTCTTATCCGCAGCCCCTGAACCCCGTTGCTATCTGAGTTTTAAATAAAATTCCAGCATACGCTTTGACGTCACATTTACCCTGGAATAAGCTGAGAGACAGAGCGTATAAACGATAGAGAGAGGTGAAACGACGTTTAAAAATTCTAGAACTGTGGCGTTGACAGTCAAACAAACTTTTACTTTTTCTATATTTCACATCGCATAAAAGTTCTGATACCTATTTCACTTTCAGAAAAATAAATAAAATTTTTTTCTCAATACTTATTTTATCTGTCTTATTCACTTCTGCTTCCAACCTTAAACTTTTTTCTGAAGATTTAGACCTAATATTATATTCTATAAAATAATAGTTTTTGATGTTATGACTTCTGAATTATCAAAACCCCCCAAAAGATAATTTGTTAATTTAATATTTACTCGAGTGATTTGCAGTAGATTGTAATCTGACTTAGCTTCGAAGTTTTTATCTCCATTCATCGACGTGCTCTAAAATATACTGTTTACGTGACACTTCACGATAATATAACAAAATAATTTCTGAGATACTAATTAATAAAATATCTCAGGTTTAGGTCAATAACAGTCTTATTCAGTACATTGATAGAATAATTTCTATTGTAGTAACAATACTAATTATATTACAAATTTGTTCGACAGAAGTCTCAACACTCATATTTTCAATTATGTATTTTAAGCAATTGAAATAATCTTTTCTCTCTATAGCTTCGAATAAATATCACAGACAAGTTAGTCAATTAAATTTAAAAATTGTAACATAATAAAAATAGCACAGTTATCTATTATATTCTCTGCAACATATTCTGATGCATTTTCTATAAATCTAAAAACACGTTTTAAACGCGTTACATTATTACTACTAATGTACCAATAATATATGGAACATTACCTACAATTTATCGCATAATTTTAAATATAAGACATTTATATGTGCGCTTACAGCACATACATTATTAGTGAAATGAACACTCTGTAAGTAAAATTGTTGAGAGTAGTATCCAAGTTAAACAAATTTAACATAGAATAATAACAATGAATAATATAATCTATTCAAATTATTGGTATACGTATTCACATTTAGAAGTACCTATTTTTATATTTGTAAAATATTTTCTATTTCACCTGAAAATAACGGCACGTAGTGCTAATTTTTTATGTTTAATTTATTTTATTTTTTAATTTAATTTTGACTGACTTATCTGTGTTATTAATTTACTTCACTGAAGTCAGGTAAAATTAACGATCAAGTCAAAATTATTTTTACGATCCATTTCTGTTTACTTCTTGTGTCATCACAAATTTAAGGTTGAGAAATAACGTTTCTGGAATAATAATGAATAAAAACATCTTAATACTTATACAGCGTGTTTGAAATGTATACTAATTAGGTCAAGAAGTAACCAATTAATAGGCGAAATGAAGTGACAAAATGAAGGCCGCGCAACTTTTATGCATTCCTTGTTGCGTCCACCAGGCGATTAATAATCGAAAAAGACGTAACACATTACTACGCACAAACCAGTTCCCGAACTTGAAGGCTTAAATTTAGGTCGATTGTTTCATGCTGTTAGACTATTAATAAAGAGCGAAGGTTTTCCTGGTTTATTTGTTGCTTGAACGATTCTTGGGCTTATAACCAGGTGAAAGTAGTTTTATTTCAATAAGTATAACATATATAATGTGAAATTAACGTTTTATAAGAATTATTGTCGATTAAAATGACGAATATTGGTAAAATTTTCGTTTAATGAGCTTAATTAATCTGTTGAAATATAAAAATTCTCGCTGGTTAAACAATTGACAATTAATAAAAATTAGTTATAGTGAAGGATAGAAAATGTAAGCATATAATAAAGTTAAAATAAGCGTAATATAAAATTATTATAAATTAGAATATGAGATTTTTTGTAATATTAAAATATTACTTTTGGCCATAATATTAATTAATATTTTAAACTTGTAAACAAAGATTAAATTTAAACGGTAAATTCCGTAAGAATTTTTTCAACCTTATAAATTCTTCTATATTATGGTAAGAAAATATTTAAAAACTTTCGCATTTCATTGTACCTGAATAGTAAGAAGCTTTGTATTTCCCCTTGAAATCTCCTTCTCAGAATTCCTCTAAGCTGTGTAGGCGATGGTACTAAACAGTATTAGCCTACTGTGACTCATTCATGCTTTATGATCCGGAACCATTACAACTCCCTGGCGTTTAAATGAAGAGCTCGAGCCTGCTACAGTGTGCAGTTGAGTTCATAGAGCCGAGGCAGTGTTTTCCTTATTTCAGAAACAATTATCTTGACCTCAGTCAACTGAAGACGCAACTTTATTGATTAATCTATTACTATAGTGAATGTAGTAATGATATTTTTCTTTACAAAGAATCAGAAGTTTTGGTGAGTTACACTTACTGCAATAATCTGAAAATACTTGCAGGAAGAGTTGGCTAGGGACCGGTGCCTCAATTCGACAGTCGGAAATGTTAAACATTTCACCACAAAGGCCGACCATAACAGTACTTGACACAAATTTACCAAGAGTTTGAAACTAGTTCAGCATTTCCTTTCAAGTGCTTTGCCAGACGGAATGGCCAGCTAGTGTTAAGCTTCTCAAGCTCTTGGAGATGCTTTCCTCTGCGTGCAGGGAAAGGATCAGTCAAGTAAAGTAGATGAATCTATCGTTTCAACGTTTTATTGGTGAAGGACATATAAAGAGTATGATATTTATCACACGTCACCTATTCTTTCACATTATCGGTCATATTATATACATAGTCACGTTTCTGAGGGATCGTCAGCGTCAATAACGCCCACGTAGAAGTTATATGCGTTTATTTAACGACGAAGTGCTGTACAAAGCTCGTACTGCGTAAAATTGTCTCCGATTTAGAATCCAGTCCAATTTATATATACACGGAATATTCCAGAAGCAGAACAGAAACAGAAAATACTAGAAATGAAAGGCAAACAATGTAAATAAAGCAAAAAAATAAAAATAGTTTCGTCAGGTGGGACTCGAACCCGAGTCTACATTTCTGTAGTCTACCTTGACCCCTCATTTAACATTATATATATATATATATATATATATATATATTATATAAATGAATCACTGAAATGTAAGTACTTCTTTTATGTGTGTTAGTTATTGTCAGGACAAGGTTTTTATGATAAACAAAAATTTTTAATAAATCGCACGAAAAAGTTTCAAAAAGTGAATGTGGATTGCCTATACTCTTGATCTATTTATGCTCCGAAACGGCTCAAGGGATTTCAATGAAACTTTTACGGATTGAAACGGTAATTTTAAGATCTTCATATTAATAAAACACTGACAGATTGACGTTCAGTTGTTCAGGCAGCTCACTGTGGAGGGGGTAGTTGTGGCGGCACATGTCACGGCCAAACGTAACAATTACCTAAGAACGTTTGGCGTTTAGTTATGATCCAACGCTAGATTACGCCAGTGATCGATTAGTAGATTTTGGAACAAGTAGTACTATTTGTTAATATTGAAAGATCCGCTGTTAAAAAAAATATGAAAAATTTGATTGAAGCTTCTATAATCATTGGAAACTTCAAAGGCGAGGATGTTCTAATTCCAAGAATACGACCAATGCTCATCGGCTGCCTTTTTGAATTTTAGCATGTTCAGTTTCCGGTGATCCTTGAATTCGCAATGGCAAGATTTCTCGAGGTCAGTAGTTAGAAGTGTCTGGAATTAATCTTGAATTGCCGTGTTTTTCGCATGGGCAGTTGTACGTTGCGTGCTCCAGGGTCGGAAAACCACCCCGCTTTTTGTTTTCTCTCCGGAAGGAAAAACAAAAATATTGTACATTACAAGGTATTACAATAAAGTATGGTCGAAATATTTAATTGTAATTTTATTTCATTAGATGGGCTTACTGTAAAGGAAATACTTTGTCTCCTTTTTTCATTAAGTTCACCACCTGTTCGAAGCCGGGGTGAACAACCAGTATTTATAAAATATACTTGGTCAACAATATGGAATAATAAAAAATAATCTGTGTAATTATCTGTATATAAGGAGAAAAGACAAATACCCCAAGCATTAATGCGCTAGATGCCGGTTGAATTAGATGTTAACAAAAAAAATAGTTTCATATTAAATACTCTACCTGGCTAATACAAATGAGCACCCGGATAACGCCAGACACGCAGAAAGTTACAAATAAAACCTTTAAAATATTTTGTCCACTTTATTTTTTACAAAGATATGCCATATATTAATCATTGATTTGCGACGGTAATTTTCACTAATTAAAATTAGTATATTCTATGACTCACGTCACCACTGAAGAACGGAAACTAACAGTGACAATAACGGTGTTCAGCAGTGGAGGCGGAACCATAGAAATTTACGAAAGAATTTCTTATAATTATTGAAAGCTTTAATGTCAAATTTGTTTATTAGCATGTAACAAATGTTACATGAAAACGAAGACAAAATTTTTAGAGGTTTTACAACTTCTTTAAAGAATTTCCACTACGAAACAGTTAAAAGTGCAATTTAATTAATTTAATCTCCCACTGCCAAGCAACACGTTGCAAATTGTGGTTTAAAATTAAAGACTTGTAACAAATAGTAATTAACAAGTCACTATTCGTTGCGGTGGGTCCGCGCTCTAACCTCTACTTTAGACCCGGTATTGGAATTCATTGCACGAGCCATTTGTTCCACGGATCAGATACGGAAATTTGTCAAATCAGCTAACGCGCAGTTGCCGATTAGATCTTTAGAGCTCTATTAAGCTAGTGATGGCGAATTAAAACGTTTCAAAGCAACTGTAATATCATGTACGTTAGTTTACTGCCAATAATGTTATGACATAACGTCCCGTTAATTACTTGAAATAGCTCAATCAGCTATAGTAAGGTAAGCGTGAGACGCACAGTATTTTTACTGCAATGTCCTATGAATGATTTTCATTAATGCTTTATTGAATATTTGTTTATTGTTGTTGTGGTATTCAGTCGTAAGACTGGTCTGATGCAAACCTCCATGCTAACCTATCTTGCTCAAGCCTTTCCCTTTCCGCATAAGTAGCACATTCCACATCATTCCTAATCTTCTTAGAGTATTCCAACCTCTGCCTCCCTCTCCTGTTCTTACCCCACACAGTTCCTTCTAATGATAATTTTACAAGACCCTCGTGTATTAAAACGTGGTTTATTAATCCTTTTATTGGTCAATTTAATCCATGTTGTCCGCTATTTTCCTTTTGTGTGTGCGTGGTGTCAATGAAACCAACTTTTCTTCACACAATACGGAAGAGGGCATTTACTGACAATGACCATCTCTCAAATTCAAGATAAATTGGCTTCCGTAAAGTCGAAAGCTACACGTAGATACTGTGTACCTAATTCGGATCATATATAAAGATACTCGCTCACATTCGGTTGCTAAAAGTTTTACATTTAGCTGCAATTGTGTAAATACCAACCAATGGGTGCAATTTGAAACTGCAGCCAATTGGCTATTGGAAAGAGGAGGAGGAAAATTCAGGGTCATATGATGCGAAATAGACAAAAGTTTGGTGCAGAGCGAGTCATTAAATTGTTAACCGCTGGCGATTGCTGGGTGAAGCTCTTGAGACCTCAGAAGATTTAGAATTTCTTGTTGAAGTTTGCTCCATTTAGGCCCAAGGCGTCATTCATGCAGCCAGTCGACGAAAGTCGTTTAGACGGCAACTCTGAGTTCGTCAACCCCAAGCAGACCATCACCTATGAAAACGCATGCAGCCTTCTTGCGATATTCTAATACAGGCAGAACCAAGGTAAAGGAGTGTAGTATGGGAAACATTGGCATAACAAAGTGTGTTAGATTGGGAAGGGATAGTTTGACGGAAGTTAAGGAATTATGCTACTTCGGAAGCGTAATAACTAGTGATGGTAGAAGTATAGTAGACATAAAGAGTAGGACAGCACAGGCAAGGAAGTCTTTCGCGAAAAAGAGGGATTTACTTACGGGTAATATAAGTGTGAATATTAGAAAACCGTGGCTAAAAATGTTCGTATGGAGCGTGGCGTTATATGAGTGCGAAACGTGGACGATAAGAGTTGCGGAAAGGAAAAGAATAGAAGCCTTTGAAATGTGGTGCTATAGGCGAATGCTGAAAAACAGTGATTCTATCCACCCATCTAAGGAGGAAGTTCTAAACAGAATACGGGAAAAGCGAACAATATGGAGGACGTTGACTAAGAACAGAAGAGGGAGACCAAGGACATTTATAATGGAAAGAAATGTATTTTTGTGACTTATTACATGGAAATATATCTAGGAAACAAGAGCCAAGTTTCTATAGTAAATAGAATCGCTTTGAAGAAATGGAGCTTGGCAGTTAAACCGAATGTTGACAATTTATGTCTCAAACAGAACGATGGAAAAGTGTCAACAGCTGCAGTGGTGTTTTTATAAAGTGCTCAAATAGAAAAATAATCTAGTCCAGCTTGGTCATATTAATGTAAATCGGGGTTAGAGTTCTTTATTGGTATGTTTTCTTGAAAGTTAATGAACTTAAATTACACGTGGAACTGACTCAGATAAAGAAGTGAATTGATTTCACCATCGTAGAAGACTTAAGTATTTTTTTTAAATTTACTTATTACTATCTATATAATTAGTTTAATTGGTAATGACATCTATTTTTATAAATTTAAATGTTGGTCATTATGTTTCTATTTTTAGTATTACAATCATTTATTTGATCTACATTTTGTAGAATAAAATTCAAGTGATTGAAACACGCTAAGACAATGACAAAGTCTAATCTCTTTCCTAATTACAAAGATACTGATCCCACAACTAAGTACATGATAACGATGAAACTTTCTTGGCAACAAAAACATATAATTAACGAAACAATTATTTACTTTCTGTCATAAATTTACTTGCTGACGCGATGTTTACGTTCTTCACTTATATCTTCAGTTTGAGCACTGAAATTTAATAAAGTTGGATGAGGAGACATTGGGGCGGACTATGCGTCAATTCCCTCTCCAAATATATAATAGAATTCTTGGAAAGCCATATCACTCCTAATCTAAATTTGATGAGTTTCTTGAAGCACAATTTTAGAGTGTCTTCATCGGTATTCAGATTATGGTTTCACTACAGTGTAAACGGAAATGTTAAATTCATTTCGGCTTATATAACACCAGTCTCAAGAAAGAGTTTCTAGGGTTCTATAAATATTCATCTCACGTTCTATTCAAAATCTATTAAAGTAGTATACAGCATTTAGTTTTCGTGCGTCTCAGTACAACAGGAATACTTAAGGGTTCTACATTAGGAGACTGAATATCTGAAAGTATGGAATATCAGAGCAAATGGAAACGTAAATATATGTCACTGGTAAGCGGGAGGTCCCTGGTTCGATTTCCGGTTCCGGTCAACATTTTTATATTCTTAACTTCTAAATTTAGTACCACGACTGAACTTAAATTGAAACAATACTCTCCATCAATAAATTCTAAGGAAATGGACATTACTCATATTATCAAAACTATCAGTTTATTTTAACTATAAATAAATATATGTTACTGTATTTTAAAATTTGATAATAAGTTTACTTCATGTTATTGTTCTGTTCCGCTCTACGTAACTTATTTTTAGTAACCTGGATGAAAGAATATCAATAGGCAACTGAACCCGATTTAGGATAATATATTATATGGATTAAGTATACTTTTATCGTCACATTATCAGAGATTAATTATCAAAACGTAATTTAACTTAACTGCACTCAGGATAATTCACTAAATATAAATTCTCTGTGGCACTGTTTCTGTTTTACAAAATCGAAACTTAGATCAAATGAATAAGTAGTATACAAATATAATATGGTCATAATTTTATTTTTTCAAAACCACGTTTTTTAAATATGCTGACGTGGTCATTAATACCCAAATATTTGATCTCTTTCTCGGGTCAGTAGCATTGGGGCTAATTGGCAGCATTTTTACATTCTTCTTGTCTCTGTGGCTTCATTTTCAGCTTGTAGTTTGAGATACAATTCATATCTGCTAGATGTATTAGACTTCCTCTGCAATCTTGTCATATTATGTTAAACAGTCAATTTCGTCCGAGTATATGGTGTACCGATAATCAACAATGCTATAGATATATGATGAATATGGCCTTATAGAAGCCGAAACCTCCGGAGCTTTATAATTTTGACTAAATAAATTTTTGACTGCATAAGGTTATATTTGTGTTACGTATTTACGAAGTCCATTCTCAAGTGAATTTAGCTTTAAATGTGAAGTAAACAATTTAGTGTTCATTCATTGCTATAGTGCTAGTAAATGGAAAAGTGATTTAGTGAGGGAAGCGGCTGAAGATGGATTTGGAGTTCCTTTGCCCTGAAGCAATTACAGAACACGCGCTACTTTGGGAGAATTGTCGGTAAAACGCGGTCCCCCTTTTTTTGGCAGGCTGAAACACGTCGTATCTTGGCGTCACATGTGGTGCAATTAAGCCAGATGGAAGCTGTGGATTCGTAATTGTGTCAGCAGAAACAGCTGCTACTCGCGGAGTAATTACCTTCATTCTTCATGGGAATCGTGCGCCTGCTTTGTTACGTCATCTTACTCGAAACCACACAACATGCCTCCACATTGCTCTTAATTGGGTTCGCATGTAAGCATTACAGACATGCTTGAACGTTAAATATTCCCTACATTGATGGATTACAAATGGTAATAATTGCAAAATATGCTCACCTGAAAGTAAGAAAAATAATACTTCATCAATATTTTGGCTAAACAAACGTAGTATCAAATGAAAAAACATCTATTATTAAATATAATAACTATTATTAATTTTATATGAGGTTAATATTTCAATAATAGACTGATAAAATCGAGGAATAATAATTAGTAAGTTAAAAATATTTAAGCCTAGCGACTTCGTTCACGCGTAAATATTTCTTTTTAATTTTTCCTCTAAAAACGAAACAATAGAATGTTAATAAAGTTGAATTCATTTAATATGTAAAAAGTACGGTATCATTTATTTTGCGCTTCAAGGCAAACCTTATAACTCGCAGTTAGTTTGGAACAGGTCCCACTATCATAGGTTTCGCAGTCATAAAAATGAGCATTTACTAAATATTAAAATTGACCGGACACTACAAATAAATCCAATTTACGTATGTATCGTATCTACGACCCAAAGAAATTTATTATTTTTCAGGTAGTTAACTCTGCCAACAATATGTTATTTACGGTATAATTTCTACTGTAACAATAGGTTGATTGATCGCAGTTCCTCCCTCCCTTCCGCACTCTCTCTGTCTTTCTCTCTTATATGCGCCCAAAATTACGCTTATAATAACACATTAAGTGATATGAATGGTACAGGAAGGCCTAATAGGACTTTTAACTCGCAGTTGGTTTTCACCCTGCCCTTCGCGCGGATTTAAATGGATTTATAAATACTGCAAGATATCAAAATTAAACATACACGAAAAAAATCTAAGTTTACTTTCCGTTTCAATACTGATATTTTCATTTAAATCCGTTGAACCGTTTCGGAGCGTATTTGAGACAAACATACAGACAGTAAGACAGAGAGGCAGACAGACATTTAAATTTTTTTATTGGTATAGATATATAGCTTCAATTTGAATTTTCAAATCCTTACATACCCTTACTGTTTGTCTTTGTCTTGATGGGTTTATATGGCAACAGGTTTTAGACTAGACCTACATATTATTCCTTATCAAAAATTTTGTAGTCTTATTACAATAAAATGTCTTATTTTATATCAACAAAACATATAGTGTACAAGGACATTCTGTAATTAAATGCTTTTAACGCGTATTGGTCAACAAATCTACTCTATAATTATTGCTCATGATAACAGTGCTTAAAAGAATGACTGACTTTAATAATCTACCACTGCTTTTCGAAGTGTTTAATAGGAAAACAGAAAAATTCGTGGTCTATTTAAATGAAAATGTGTATATTTGTTTGTATGGCTATATGTTTTTAATTCGTATTATGGGACAATAACAAACAAAATCTAGAGACATCCTCTTAAAAAACGAAAAAGAAAACAACGAATGTGGTTGGAATTATAAGTAAAAATAGTGCAAATGTTTTTGCATTCTTAAATCTGTTGTTTGAGGGAGACTATACTGGAAAACACAATGCAATAAATGGCGTTCAATATAGGTTATTAGTTATTATTCTGTTACTCTCACTTTTTATGAATGATATCCTTAAAATCCCCAGAAACACCTGGAAGGACGATAGAAACTTCATAAATTTGCATATTTTCTTTCTATTTATAATCTCCTTTCAGCATGAAATACTTCACGGAACAACGGCAGACGGTTATTATTTAAAACGACGGATTTTCCCAATTATGCCCTGCAATATAAACTTCAGAAAATATCAAAGGGTGATAAAAAACAATAGGTAAGAATTTTCAATAATTATAATTTAATAGATTACTTATCAAGTCAAGACTGACGTAATAGTTGCTCCCGAAAATTTATGACAACGTAGGTTATTTGTGCATTTATAATTTTGTGTATTTATAATTTCAAGAACTAACAAACTAATTTAAACTGAGAAATCCGAACATTTAATGATATTTACATGTAATAATTTTTTGAATGGATGGTGGATTTTTTTACATTTATTTTAAGCGGTGATTATGCGTAATACGCTGACCGCGTATCACTCCAAATTCGGAATGTGTCATGAAAGATGACAGCCCGCGGTCGACTCGGTAGGCCCAGGCCCTGAATGGGCTGTAGAGCCAAAGAAGAAGAAGAACATCATTAAAGAGACTGGGTGGATTATTTTAATGTTCGCATCTCCGGAAACCCATCAAGTAAAAAATATAAAATGGGATTTATATCTGGATAATAAATGGTTCTATAAAGGATATTATACTTGTAAGATTTATTATAATATTCATATGAACGGAAAACTGTTTATCGTGAGCAAACAGTTATTCAACAGTTTCCCAGAATAACATTTGAAAACGAAGTGACGTTATATTGATTTGTAGGTGTGGTGTTTCAGGGCGATGGCTTTTGGGGCAGTTGAATCAAGGGATGTGCTGTCTGCTCCAAACCTCAGCGCCACAAAGCGGAAGCGGAAATAAGATGGCGCTGTCGTGGGCTTGAATCGGGAAATTACATGGGTTATTGAACGATGTCAATTCGCCACGTGCTGAACTGATTTCAGACCCGTTTACAATGCCCAGAAACATATTACAACCACGCTGGCTCGTTTATTTATACATAACTTCATTTAAAAAACATTTAACGCCATAATTATAAAGCGATGTCCTCATGTTACATTTGAACCTGAAAAACAATTACACATACTCCACGTGGCCTACGGAAGTCACAAATTCATAATTAAATGATTTTAAAAAGAAATGAAGAAATACTACTGATCACAAAATGTGCCGTCCATTAGACACAGCAATTAAAACATATATTAATTAGTATATTCAACGATATATTTTTTACAATTTTATTTTCATTCAGCTTCTTAACGATAATACTTGGAGAATTTAATGCATTAAATAATAACCAAAGTAAATACAAAATATTTTCTGATGTATGAAAATTTCCTATGTCTATTATGTTTCTCGAGATATTTAGTATATATAATATTTCAAAGACCTCTGCCGTCATTACGCGATAGAAAAAGTCGGAGAATACTCACTAACAACAGCTAATGAGTTTGATTTTATAATGTTCTGAAACTATTACTCATTCATCAAGCTTTCTGCACGTCATACAACGAACGTCTGACGCTTTTTCGAAAACGCTTTTGAATTTTTCCGCTTAGCTTGTGCAGCCCACCACACCCGCATTCAACCACCGAATATGACATTTGAAGGTGGTTGCACATTTCTGGGGTGGTCTGAATGATTAATGCATGGAATTACCACGGAGACATGTTACAGCCATTAGAGGACTGGTTCAGGCAGTAATGTGTCTCTGTCCTCAGAGGAATACATCAGGCGTGGAAAACGACGTTATCTGATAAAACCACAACAACCTATGTTGGATGAAATGTATGCGCTTTTAATTAAAACGCACTTATATTTGCACTTATCCTGACAACAAAAAAGTTTGATTAATTATTGTGTTAATAGAATTTAATTGTGCACTATATTTGGTTACGTGAAGTAAATATACATCTACTTCAACTCATATAAAATTTTATAATTTCATGACAACTATGCCATATCCCAAAAATAATAGAAATTTTCAGTTTCTGATAAAATTCATCGAATAAATCTCAAAATATATACCTTGTATGCTACACAAAAACCAATCGTCTGTAATTACAAAAAGGTTCTAATATTATACAGTACTTATGACAGCTTTCAAGAATTCACTTATTTATCTGAAAAAATTTCTTTTCCGTTTTTTCATTACTGAGCCCTTTTTTATATTAAAAATTGAATTTAGTCGTATTTGTAACCGATAAAAAGCAATTAAGTGGAGGGAATAACACTGAATTAAATTATATTTTCTTAAATATTTAATTATTTACTAAGGCAGCAATACACCTCGTCTAAAATGAAAAAAAAATGGAAGTTTAACTTTAAAAATTTTATAAATCTGTTTTGTTTAGGAAACAAAAAAAATTACTTAAAAGTAAGTCATTCGTGGAAATTACAGTCCAGAATTAGACTTTGTACAGTTTCTGAGATTCTACATGGCCAGTTCATATGTGTAGTAGGAGAAGGGGACTATTGTCGTTGAAGAGGAACTTCCCCCTCAACGGACTGCCGGAACACTATTAGCAGGGTTAAAAACATAAATTGTATTCATAAGAACGGTATATGGAGACCATAACGACGTCTTTTAAACACACCCTACACTTATTATCTATTGCATTTTACGGATGAGTTTCTTGAAGTACAACATATCCTGAACTGACAGCAATATTTTTCCTAGCGCCAATGTTTTCAGAATTGCTTTTACAATACGAAATTAGATTTACAAAATTTGTAGTTAAAGTAAGCTCCTGACTAACTCCCCACAACAATATGGGTTGAGTTCTCCACGGCGCATTGTTTTGACACAAGAACAGTAATTAGGTACTTGTTGTCAGACACAGATGATATAATTAATAGTGTACTTAAATTATTTATAGATTAAATTATTGAAATAGGGGAGTGACATCAAGTTGGTTATCAACATCCATAGCCAACAACCCTATGAGCTGCTATATTTTCTAATCGTGTTTAATAGGAGTGACACTTTCTGTTAACATGAGGTACTAACAAGTACACATTTGTGTACATACATTGCTTCAATTTCGTTTCCCATTCAAAAAATCATATTAGCACGCCGACATTTATTGTTCATGTTAATGTCTTCTTAAATGTTGTTTCTGATTAAGAAATCCACTACTGCAAATAATTCCTTGTAATTTATCAACAAAAAATAAGAACGGTTTTAATTATAATTAATTATGTTCATTCTTCACGGTCGTAATATTCCATACGTCTTTTCCAATTGCTTTTACTTACGTTTACACCGAAAAAGAAATTTAAGAGAAACCTAAATTACCAAAAATTATGACAATGGACAAATTTAATAAATATTGAATTTATATTCTCTTTTCCGTACTCAAAATTTAATAATTTATTATTTTGTAAAATAACTCTGAATTTATCTTCAATTCGTTTAACGTTAGTAATTTACACCATCTTCTCAGATTACACAGCGGGCCAGGTTTCCGGATTTGGATGACATGAGGCCAAATGTAAAATATTTGCTATGAACACAATTACATGTTTTACTACCTCTCATGCAAAGCAACTTCAAATAATGCATAATTTGATAGCCGATCTAATCTATGTAGGTATTATTGTTTGTTAACACTAAAATGACTGAAAACGTTTTAGGTATGTGTGTATGAAATATGGAGCATTAAAAATAATATTGTTTCGTATAAAAAAATTATATATATATATATATATATATATATATTTAAATTGTTTGTGAACGACTGCACAATTTACAAAATAATAGAAAATATAGATGATGAAACCAATCTTCAAGCAGACTAAGATAAGGCATATCAATGGACAGAAATTAATAATATGAAAATAAATGCTTTTAAGAGTAAAAACATTATTTTTAATAAAAGGGAAATGGTCATCCCCGGGGAATATAATATAGGAAACATAAACGTTCCTCTTGTTCAAACTTGCAAATATCTAGGCGTAACTTTTAATAAGAAATTATTGTGGGGTAAAAACTTGGTAGTGCAGAAGGGATGGAGGTTGCAACACTTCATAAACAGGATATTGAAGAAAAGTACAAGAGGGGTCAATGCAGCTCTTTACACTGCTCTAGTTAGACCTGTGATAGAATACGGCGCAGCAAGTTGGGAGTACATCAATGCCCTGCATAAATTTCAGAAACGGGCTGGGGTTTTCTGTGGGGACGAAGCTAAATGGTAACCACTCGGTGATAGGAAGAAAAAGATTAGAATTGGGGCATTCTACACAGCTTGCACGGACCGAACCGCCTGGACAGAAAAAGGGTGCGGCTGAGTATACCTAATTTTTTCACTAAAAACGACCATAATAATAATAATATAAAGGATAGGGACCAAAGAACGGATGTGGGCAAATATTCCTTCTTTAAAAAAAATGAAGGACTGGAATACTTTTTATTGCAAGGGCAATAAAGGCTTTTCCTGGAATACAAATTCTTTCAAAAAGACTTGAGAAACAATGAAAAGTTAGGTGCGTATTTAGTCAAAGAGGAAGTGAAAATTTTTAAATTGTGCTTTTAATTTTCTTCTGGAAATAATATTTGTTCTTTTATTTTGTCAACAATTTATCTTTGTACTTTAATTTTATCAACAAACTTCCACCGGGAAAATTCTTACCTGTAATAATAATAAATACAATCAATACATTATACGTAAAGTATTAAATGTACATTTGAGTCTAAGATTTTATCTTTGTCAATGATTTTAAGAGTGAGCTAAAGATTTAAATAACTTCAAACTGTTTTAGAACACACAATATTTTAATTTGTTATACCATTGGAAGTCTTTGCGATAATTTGCGAAATTGTCGAAGAAAAAATTTTGAAGTGACGATTAACATTGGAATGAATAACTTTATTTGTTTACAATTTCCTTTTTATCTTTTTCTTGTTAATGAATGCGAATCGATTGGCCAAAAGTAAGTTGTAGACGGCTTGCTTATTCATTCGGATGATACATATTTTCAACAGAGAGGAATACTGTTAAGTTCGTCTGGAATATCTCTTTCGATACGTTGGCTGCACCAAATCGTTATTGATTCCAGTCGAGTCGTCAGCTTGGGTGACTTTTTCGCTACTCTGCACACATTTGCGTGGAGTTCACGTCTCCTTTGCACTTGTATTTTCAATGTTGTTACGTACATATGTTCTTTGGTTCAATTCGGGGTGATACTCATTATATTTATTACCTTCCTTTATTGTGAGTGCTTTTAATTTCAATAAAAGTAGGACACGGATTAAAGTAATCTCACATAAGTACAGGAATTATATACACTTATTATTTATATATAATCGTTTTTGTTTTTTATGTATCTGTGAATAGCAATTGTGTTACCATTAATGATAATATGTCTATTTAAAACACTATGAATATCTTACCAATCGTTCGATCACAAAAATTACCTATTTTAATGCATAGCAAGAATTAAGTTGTATTTGACTTCAAGTATTGGAACGAGCAAGTTGGTATGAGTGCGATAGTAGTTTACCTAAATAAGCGCGAGTGCCCCAGCGGGCTGCCGGCCTGCCGTAGTGTTTGAAGAATCATATAATTAATGATATTATTGTGAATCTGTGTAAAACTTTCTAACTAATAGCTACAAGATGCAATCCTATGCAAATTCAGCTGCTTCAGAGCAACGCCCACATAGACGCACTGGTCATGGACTACATCCCAGGGACGCAAATAGATGAGTACCTAAATAACTTGTCAAATATTATGTGTCAGAATATCAAATAATGGAATATGCAACAAAGATGTATTGTAACTAACAAATAACCATAAGGATATAGTTACTAACAACCAAAAAGTAAATATTAGGCCTCTATTGACAAAGATAATAGGACTAATAGTATCAAATGTGTGTGCTATCATTCCAAACCATTTTTTATAAATTAACTCAGTAAATAACGAATAATGTTAAATGGTAAAATAACGGAGTTAAAGGCGGACAGTTCTGACAAAAATTAAACATCTATTTTATATTTACGTCGAGCATGTTACTTAGATCAAGTTTCTCCATTGCCTCCCAGAATCGTTATAAATGAAGAAAACAAATTTAGAATATATTTAGCTCAAGAAACTGAAAACTGTTTCGTATGCAAACTGGAATGTCACATTGCCCCCACCCCCGAAAATGAGTCCATCTCACAACAGCAGTTTTTTTTAAAATTTCATATAGAAACTTTTATCTTAATATTATTGGTATGGTAAAATAATTTACAACAGCAGAGGAATCAGTGACCCAACAAAACACAAATGCCCCAGGTGTGCAATATACGCAAAGTTGCGATTCTTCTAATAAAGTTACAACTCAGAATATTCAGGCTTCATCAATCAACAACCGTCCAAAAAGGGCCAAACAATCCTCGTCGAATAATACTCCGATAACTCTGAAGAAGTTACAGAATCAATAAAGGATAACTTTAAAGAAAGTGAACTCAAATCTTCCCTAAATTTCCAGCAAACCGAGGATCTTGTTCTCAACATCTTTGCAACGAAAAACCATATAAAATTTGGAAGAACTGTATCCAATTAGAATTAAAAATATCTAATTCATAAAGGTTTATCAGAATATGAATACTCATAACACCCGTCCTAGCATGCTTATCTTTAATTGAAATCTAAATAGGTTCATCTAAAAGAAAAATTTTGTCTTTATTGAGTGAATCCATGCTTCTTGAATTAATAAGACAAGAAAGTAATTGTGAACGGGTAGCACCAAATTTTACTGTGGAGTAGTCCTACAGTAGCCTGGCAGCTGTCCGTTTTCTTCTGGAATTCATTGAGGAAAAACTTGTTTAAACTTTTGTAATTTGTAAATAATATTTGCTAAAATTATATAAACCGTTTTGTGTTTGTCGCTAATGACCTAGATGTCGAAGCGATATTAAACTTTTTCTTGTTTTAAAAAAAGATATGTTTAAGTTGGGAAGACACACGTATAAAATGTAAACAAAACTCAATATGATTCGAAAACAAGTAAGTAAATGGAAATAATTCTCTGCGAGTAAAATATTCTCATTTCACGAGGATTTGTGGTTTAAATTGAATTCATCTCCCGTTCCAGACTATTTGTAGGAATTACTCATAACATATTCAGCTGGACAGCTGCCTCTGATGCAACAATAAATTGCTATTGTGGATGGGACTCTGAATTCACTCTCCGTCTTGTTCGCGGAATAATTTGGTTCACCGAGTGAGTTCTGTAAGGGGATCACGTACGCGTAATACGGAGTGGGCTGCGACGCACCACGTCTTTGTTCGCGTCCTTCTGTCTAACATTCTTTGCTCGCACTCCGTAAGGAGTTACAATGGGAAAATTGTGTGCTTCAACGTTGTAGCTAAATCACGTTTCGTGACATCCACTATCTGCAATTAATTTCCGCTTAATTTAATTTTACTTAATTTTTTAAGATTGTAAAATGTACGTTATACCGGGAGCTGATGGGTGCCCACACACGAGCAGATTTCATCGGCAGATCTGATCGGCCGACCAATCGCCGGATTGGAGCGCAGATAATTGTCTGAACGATCAAATCTGCGTTGCGTTTACACGTACAGATTAGATATGAACAATTGACGGTCGTCAAGCGCTGAAATACAGATTTATCTGCGTATTCAAAGATTCCTTTGTCAAATTTGTTACAGCTACGCTAACCCTACGCCAATTGTTTGTTGTAGTGGTGAACAATAAGCCAGAATAGGTTGTTATTGTTATTATTACAATTACAAAATATTATATAGCTTGATATCAACAACGAAATATAAATTGTTATTATTTAAAATATTCCACTGAATCATTAAATAATTTATCGTCTTAATATTATTAATTGTTAGTAATTTCTGATTATTATAATAAAATAGTCATTTGACTTGTTTATTTCGTAATTCTAGATAATTAGCTAAGATAGTAAACAGATATCCCCTCACAGAGGACAAATGTAGAATCTGCAGAGATCTAGATCGTAAGATAATTATCGGCAGAACTACACTGACGTGTAAGACTTCGCGGCAGATTTGTTAAATCTGCCAGATAACTGTCGATGAAATCTGCTCGTGTGTGGGCACCCATTGGCTTACAGAATCGTTTACAGTGCATATGTGATGATACAAGGATTGGGTTCATTTATTTTCCTTACTGCGTTCCAAAGGCTCTTATTACACTATGTTTTACTGTTTAGATTTTATTGCATTGCATAAAATTTTTCTCCCTGCTTAATTTTCAGGATTAAGCTTTCGTTGATATTTCTATTCACTAATCATAAAAATAATTTTGGAATACTTAAGTTATTAACTTTTAAAAATTTATGATTGCCTCAAAGTTTTCTACCAATGGAGATAGAACTAGTTCATACGACTCTCTCTTGAAAATACACTTCCTCCCCAGGAAATTGAATTCAGACATCCAGAACGTCAGACATTTTGCCTCAATATCCTATAAAATTATATAAAGCTTGTTTCTTATCCCATAAATTAATAAAATAGCTTTTCATAAAAATAGTGACGACTGTTCAAACCAAATTCCATTGTTCTAACGTCCACCATTTTCTTTGAAAATGGAAGCTGCAGAACAACGTCAGGGTTCATATTTCACAAAAAAAGTTTCGTCAAAATCGGTCTTTCCGTAAGAGACATTTAAAAGGATTGCAGATTATTTAGTTTTCTGCTCATTTAATGCAAGAAACATAAATATGTACTAAAATTAATTGAGTAAATGTTCCTGTGTTTCAACCCAAGTCACATTAGAATTTTAACCGACGTTTCGATGAATTACTTATTCTTGATAAAGATGAATGAGTTATTCAACGAAACTTCGGTTTTAGATTCTAATGTGGCCCGGTTTGAAACCCAAGAATTTTATTCAACAAATTCATCGGGAAAACCTACGATGAGCAAAATTACTTAATCCTGATAATGTACAGAAATAAAATTACTTTATTAATAACAACTAATAATTGTTGACTCTCTAGTTAACCATCTATTATATACGATATATATATATATATATATATATATCTTTCAAATGGTTGTTAGTCAATGAGAGCAGAGAAAAGTTGTCACTAGTTAAAAATCAATAATTAAGGACACCAAAACCTTATTGCAGTGCTGATGCAAAGACAATAATATGTGAAAACGTCGAATAAATTTGATTTGAAGAAAAGTGAAGATCTTTAAGATCGAATCGGTTTCCTATGAAAATATTTCTAGTTATATAAATAAAAGGAAAACATATAGTTGACGAGAAGTCAATACCTCAAAACAGCTTCAGTCGCATTTCTCCCTCGTAAATAATGTACAGTATGTAAAATACGGCAATAATTTGCAATATATACACTGCATTGAAATCGTCTGTCGTAATTGCATTTCTTACAAATGTTACGTATAACTCGTGTAGAAATTTGGAAAGTACGTGTTAATGTGAGAATCTATTCAATCTAATCAAAACATTTGATAAATGTTTACACGAATTACAAAAAAAAACACAAAAGTAAATCCCTGTTCAAAGCATAACATTAAAATGTAACGTGTATACTAATATCTTATTTTGGAGAAGAGAAAGAACTCAAAGGGACAAATGAGATTTCTAAATTAATTGACTAAGATTTATTGGAGCAATCAGATTTGAAATGGAATATAGTTTCGAATAAAATTATTACCAGTAGAAACTGTCGGTTGGACCTCTCAATGTTACTTACAATAAATTAAAATAAATGTCACACATTCACCTTTCAGTCATATACAGAAAATTGTATTTACCGACGTACGGGAATTAGGAAATTCGTTTTTAAAGTCACTTGACTCTGTAGTTGACGTTTGATAGCTTAATGCACAATAAAATGCGCAAACTTAAGATGGCAGCAGAAAATGGTGGTGAAATTAGGGACAGTAGAGTTGGGTTTTAATGTTTTTTGAATTCGGTTGCACAGTCATCAGACTCTGTAGTTGACGTTTGATAGCTTAATGCACAATAAAATGAGCAAATTCAAGAAGAGAACGGAGAATAGCGGTGTAAAAATAAATTAGCAAATTGGATGGCGCAGATAAGGAAAGGGCTAGGTTGGCTTTATACTTCACATCCTCAAGGGTGAACTGCGTCAGATAATACGCGAAACTTGTACAGTTGATAACTTGCAGAAATGATAGAATCACTAGTTTTAGATGTATATTGAATGATGCTAGTGCTGCATCTGTCATTGATTTTAAAATAAATAATTGAAACTACAATTTTTATAACGCAATGTAACAAAAAAGCAATGTCACAGCTTGCATAGTTCACGTTCCTAAGCAATATATAGTTATAGTTGTTAATTAAATGAATAATGACACTAAAGCATAGTTAATTAAGTAATTTAGAATTCATACTTTCCATAAATAAATACGAGGAACTTACTTAGACGTTATACTGAAAATTTAAACGAAATACCAAAATAATAGGTACCAAAAATGTTTGTTCTCCCGTGATCTAACTTATTTCCAACAGAATTTATCAGTAAATTATAATAATATACAAACAATTAGAATAAATGAAGCCGTATGAAAAGTAACTTATTAGTATAAGAGGCTGGATATGAGAAAGATAAAATTGTTCGTGAAACTAACAGGAAATATATTTATGCGACACAATTCGTGATGTGTATCTACGAAAAATGTAAAACTGCTCTACTTAGGAAACAAATGTAGCGTCAGACAAAAAAACGGAACAGTTATATCTCTAAATGCCCTTTTAACAAAGGGAAACGCTTTGTATTGTGCATGATACTACAGAAAATATTAATTTATATATGCAAAATTTCTGAAGAAGATACACTGATGAGAGGTAAATACCAAGTTTATATTAGTAGTTCTTCCTTTCATAATTACCCAGAAAGCTTATTATTGTTATCAGAATGATAATCAGTTGTTCTATTTACAACTTGGAACAGTTTAGTTTCAACGAAATAAATGATTCAACGCTATGAATGAATATTAAAGATAAACTAAAATGAATATTATAAGATAAACTAAAATGAATAATATAAGATAAACTAAAATGAATATTATAAGATAAACTAAAATGAATATTAATGGGGGGAAAATCCCATGAGGGATCGACATTAATCCCCCAAGTGAGCCTTAGGATGCACGATGGTCAATCTAACTACTGAATTTTCCCTCCTTACATCCCCTCTGATTGAAGAGGATTTGTCCTATCACAGGACGTCCATCCAGCCTGATCAGGGCGTCTCCCTCAGTGGCATTATAGTAAAACATAATAGATTCCTTAGTCCCTACAGTTACTCGGGGAATCTCTCCATAGAATCACCTCAAACACTATTTTACAATGTACGCTTATAACTGAGGATCTTATTCCTTGATTAGGATAAAGGTAGATTTCCTATGGTACTTATTACCCCATGAGAATTACTCACCATTCAGAAATAATAATATATGAATATTAATTCCCCTTATTTATACATGCTTCTGAAGTAACCAAATAATATATTATAACATACAAGAAAGTTCGAGTCAGCTGCGCATTATTTCAGCTTATAATGAATGGAATAATAAATCTATTTACCCAATAATCGTCATATACATTTTGTAAATAACAAATACAATAATTTGATCCTCTTCTGATACATCATATACCGACGTAGACATTTATGAAATAATAAGTATATAATGATGTCCCAAAATACTTTTGTATATTGGTTTACTTAAAGTGTAAAACTTTTATAATCATATATATATCATCAATGCTGTGGTTTTACATACATATATATGGTCATTTTATTCCATTTATTATTTTCAATTATTATCTGTCTTTTCCATTATTGGAATCATCACTCGTAAGGGTGATGATACCCTTCCGTCCTAAATTCCGATCCAACGTTATTTCTTCCTTCTGGTTTCAACCTACGTTTTAGTTGTATTACCAATATATGTAACAAAAACTGTTTAACACGAATTCAGGGGAACAAATATCTCGAATTTGTACTAAAAAAAATCATGTTAGCTGGGGACTGAATATATTAATTTTGTAATAAAGTTTTATACACCATATCCATTTACAGTATATAAGAATATAGTAATGCAATATATTATTTATTATAGAAAACAACATTCCCTACAATCTGGGAAGTTAAAAATTTTTACTTGTGTTAAATACGCGCATATAATTTTCCTGTGAAAAAAACAACGTATATTGCGCTGTTGCAGACAAGTACGCAAATGTATAGCAATTTCACAGTCAACTGTAGTTACGGCTTCTGTAAAAGTAGTCGTCACTTCGAATGTTGTCCAGGGCGCATAACACGTCCTGGCGGGTACGGAATCATATCATCCTCCTCACTACTTCTGATGACATTTCTTGCACTACTGATACTTGTACACCAGATTGATCTGGATCACGCACAGCACATTTCCATCTGCATTAACGAACTCAAAAAAACTTGTGTCAGGTGAAGTAGTATCACTATCTTTATGTAACTTGTCAATCTGATTAGCGTCTTCATGCCTTCGTGATTTTCTAAAACAGTTCTGTATGAGTTGCGGCGATAGCTTCAAGAACACTCCACATTGGCGTTTCCAACTCTCTTTCTGGAACGCAAATTGCAGACCTCACAAGTCGCTTGCAATAAAACCTCTTCACAAGAGAAATAAATCCTGGATCCAAACGCTGAAGACTACCATTTACATATCGGGGGGAAAAGGTGATCCCTTACATTGGTGAAGTTAAGATCGTGTATGTTATAGGCTGTACACCTGTTCAATGAAAAAGGCAAATTCCTATTTTGAGTGTCAATTCGACTGTTCAAACGAAGAAGTCACTTGCAAAATTATGATGTGTTGACCGAAGATGAGATTAGATGCAACGTTAAGTATAACTACTGATGTTCTTAAAAAAACTGGGTTCTTCCGACACATACATCACCAAAAAGACGGTGTTCATCCCTGCCGTCTGAATTACAAACAAGAACAACAGTTTAACGTTGTTTACTACGTTCTCCACTACGGCAATTGTTCCAATTATTCCCAGCGTATGACTTGGGTCAGATCATATTGTAAACGTAACAAGATGCACACTTTTCTCTAACTTGGTTAAATTCACGCAACCAGCTGATTGCTCCTTCTTTATCGAATTCATTTCTCCGACTTAAGTCATTGATGATGAAATAGAGTCTTCCTTTTGAAACAAATATAGGCAACCAGAAGAGCAACTGAAATATAGAATATCATTTTTTGTAATCTCCTTTGCTCTTAACTGGCTAAAAAGGGCCGCTTAAAGGTAAATCGGATGCGAACCATGATTAAACCATTCTAGACAACTGAGCACTGCGAAGTCGTTCAGATTTGTAAGCAGAACCGGACGCAGCATAATTTTTCGTGATCTTTATTGTGGGCAGTGTAGATTATGCAAGTCTATACTTTTAGGCGATTTCGCTATTCTTCACCTGGATTTGCTTCCCCTATGACGTTTAGCTTTGTTTGCGGATATATGCTAGTCTGCTTCCTCTAGGCAATGACTTCCCTGTTACTGATTAATATTAACTCACTTTGTAAACTGAACACACAATTTACTTTTGTTTATTGAAGCATATTGTGGCGCTGTTGCCGTCGTGATTGTTGTCATTGTCGATGGGGAGTACAAAGTTACTAATACAGTTCAGGGCAGAGAAACAAAATCAAAAAGAAGAGGGAAACGCTGAAAGTTCGGGTTAAATAAAAAATCTAATGACGAATGGACTAGAAACATTTCGTAGTTCATGTTAATCGAAATTCGTGTTAACCGGCCATACTTCCCATAATAGCATGTATATCCCTGCCCGGACCGAAATTTTGTCCGTCTTTTAGAGTTAAGGGGGTACTACTGTATATATAAATAAAATAAATTTGAAATCAAGTACATAGATGACACCCATCTTCAGTTTACATCTATCATTTCTATATTAATTGTGTTGCACACACTCCGTCCCGGGTTATCTCGGTTTTCGGCCGTGGATCAGATAATCCGAGATTTATAGGAACCGAGGGTGCGCTCAGCTGCAAACATTAATATATTCGATACAATTGAATGCATAATGTTATGAAACTAATAACCAATTTTATTATGTTTCTGCACTAAAAATTATTGGGTTTGTACAATAGTGTCTGGATAAAAATCTTTAAGAAACTTTATTGTAAATTTGCAACTGTAAATCGACTTCCCACGAAAATATAAAAATGAATCATGATAAGTGTTACGTAATAAATTTTAAATACTGAAGCGTTTATTACTTGTTTCATTTTATGACTATACTATAAAATTACGTTTATGAGTTTAGAATATTCGAAAACTGACTAGTACTGGAATCACAATTATATTTCAGTGACTTATGTACTCGGGAAGGTTGATGTTCAAGCGACTGTCGTACATCTGGTCCCTCGGTAGCAGCCAATTCAAATTATTTATTGATCTGGGGAGCGCGCTGACGATAGTTTAATTGCGGTCTGAGACATGATTGTATTACAGCACTGAAAACTTTTCCACTTTATTACAGGATAATGGAGTAGCACGCCAACATTTCTCACTTAGAGCGTCTGAAATTCAGCCACTTTACGAAAGTGTTGAGAGAACCAAATAAGAGACCATTGTTATTAGGAAATTATTTATTACGTTACTTTCAATTTAATTTCCGATAGTAATATATAATATTTAAAAATAAATATAGTATCAACAAAACTTACACACAGTTGTCATGTTAGTGTTCATCCGTAACAATAATTGTGTTAGTTCCTTACATTGAATATTAAATGCAAAACAGTTAAGGGGCCAAAAGTACTACTTCAACGAAACATTTTCTTTTATAAATAAAATAATGTGATTAATATCACTTAATACGATACGTTAAATTCAATAAATCGTGAAAAATATTGCCCATAAACTTTACCAATAAAAAAACCTTACTAACATAATTTTCTGACTCTGAGTTTAACAAATATATATGTGCGTGTGTATTAATTAAATAGTGATAAAATTATTTGCTGACTTATTGGACGTCTTTTTAATTATGTCTGATGAGTGAAATGAATTTTATACATCACGAAGAGGAATAGTTGTGTTCGATTAGTGTTTTAAAGAGTCTGTAGTTGGTGGAAATATAGGAAACTTGAATATCTAAGTCATATTAGAGATAAAATTAGAGCCATCCAATAGTTCCAACATTTTGCGAGCTTTGGATCGCTGCAAATTTTTTTCCGTACCTCTCACTAGATGATTGAAGGTAGAAAAAATATTTCTTACTCAATTTAGAGCAGAAAGCGGTACTAAAATTCTAGAAATCTATAGAAGAACAGATTATGTTTCTTAGACCAAACAACACAGAAAAAGTAAATATTCTTGTAAATAATGACCAAAAATGATGAACCAACAATCCACAGCTAGATTGAGTTTCTAAAATTAAAATTTGGTTACGCTAGAGAATTTTAGGAAATCAAACATACTGTTTTCAACAAGTACCGTTAAATTATCGAGGTTTGACACTAAAACATGGAAACCCAGTTTTAGTCGGTTTTACAGAAGCATAATAATAATATAGGGGCATTCAGAAATAGCTGAGGGTATTTATTAATAACTTCAGAGATGATAAATAAAGTTAAGTATTGAAGATTATTCTCTGTAAAATTATTGGAATGGTTTAAGTAGACGTTAAGAAATTTTGAATTAATTTCATTAAGCCTGTATTAGAAAAATGTTTCATAATGACATGAGAATAAGGACTAATAATTATAGTATTCTGTTTGTGGATACTACTAAAACGCAGATAGCATTAAGAGTAATTACAACGATTAAATATAACAACATACTGTATAGGGGGTTTACAATATGTTAGTATCGATGTTTAAATGGAGTGAAACGTAGCTGTGTGCCAGGTTTAATGCTATTCATTTCTTATTTGAAATGAAAATAAAAAATAAATTTGTTAATGCCTCATACACAGCTTGTTCTATTCCGTTTAAACATTTCAACATCGACACTCCCTTATTGAAAAGCCCAAAAATATCATATTCAAAATTCAAAAATTGTACGTTGTAAATTAATACATATATTTGAATTATTTCAAGAGTGAATTAAAGTGTAAAGAGGAAGTATGAGTATGAGGTATTGAATATAACATAACACAATACAATAGAAAAATACTTAGAGGTAATATATGTTTAATATAAGACAAAGCAGTAAATAAAATTGAAGTATCCGTCCATATGAAAGTTTGTCTAAAATAGATTTCAATTAACATTTAAGGCAATTAAAAGAGAAAAATTAACTGAAATTTTCGTTCAAGTTTCATTTCGAAAACTTTGCAGTGTTCAAAAAATATTATTAAAAAATGAAGAAAAATCTACGCAAATGGTTTCTGTTCAGATATCCTAAAGTGCATGCGGGTTGCCTATGCTCTGGATGTATAATCTATACCAATAAATAAATAAGGAATGTTTGTTTGTTTGAAAAATGCTCCGAATCTACTCAATAGATTTAATTGAAAATTTAAGGGCTTTAAACACCAATTTTAACTTAAATTTTCGGAAGCGTAATTTTGGTAGCATGAGAGAGAGAGAGCATTCACACTCCATCTATTGTTGCAGCAGTTTTGTTCGAGGTCACTTCATTGTTATTGAGACAGAATTGTTAGTTCAAATATAGGACAGTCAACATGTATTCGATTATAGTTTCAACTCCACGAAATTTAGTAAATCACTAATCAGATAAATTAATGTTCTTAAAATAGATTTAAATTTTAGGAAGATCATAACTATCCCCAGAAGACTGGAGCTGATAGATGCGAAAAGCACAGGACAATAAGTTTAGTATGCCAGGCGTACAAAATACTAACGAAAATATTGTGTAGGAGGATTGAGCGTTAAATAGTATTCGATATCAGTTTGGTTTTAGGAAGAATAAAGAGTCAGAGAAGGAATATTGACGCTACGGCTATTTTTAGAAGACAGGATAAGGACAAACAGGCCTACGTTCAAGGCATTTGTAGATTAAGAAAATGCCTTTAGTAATGTAAACGGGAACAGATTATTAAGGATTTGCAAAAGGAGATGAACAATATGTAGATAAAGAAGAGCAAAGATTTTGCGATTTTATAACTATTCCAATCATAGGGTTCTAATTTGATAAAAATAAGACACTGTTTCATTCGCAGAACCGGAAGCAAATATCAGAGAAAACGCCACTTTAAAACTTTAACAGCATCTGGCACGTGTCTGTACCTGTTTCCCAAGTGTCGACAAAATAACCACGCGGCGCTCGTAAACACCGTGAAATAACACTCCACAGGAGTGAAAACATTCAACACTACGCAAATGTAAGGCTGAGGATGAAGCAACCTGGCGTCTAGTCTGTATCACAAAATAAAATTATTTATAAACTTGTGAATCGCAACACGTGTATTTGTTGTAACAAATACAACCCTCTACTCGGCAACATTTCATCACTCAGTGTTAGTATAAAATTTTGCTTTAAAATGTATGGTATTGGTTACAATTAGAACGACATTTCCTTTTATTTTAAGTAGAAAAGACAAAATTTCACTTAAACTGTTTTCAGTAACAATATTGACTTAGTTCAATAAGATTTTTGTGGCTGCTGTCGAGTTAGACAGACTTTAAAGTGCATTCCTGCTCAAAAGTGTCAACCGGAATCATATCCTCTGCAACCCAGGATATTTTCGCCATAACTTTCCCTGTCGGCCGCACAGTTTTGAACTGTTCCTTCTTTGGAGAGGTTATCTCTTTGATTCAGGTTCAAAGAAATGAACCCAAGTCTCATCACCAGTCACAATTTTTTACAAAAGCACCTCTACCTTCATATTGAACCGCTGCAAGAGTTCAGACGCTACTATTTGTCTTGTCTCTTTATTCTCCTTGGATATCACTCTTGGTACTCACCGTGTATTTGGAGTACCCCACTTGTCTATTAACTTTTACTGATACACCACTAAATGAATTTTATCTATGGATTCACGTTGAAGATGAGACGGTCGTCGATTGCTTAGAAAACAAGACCACATTTGTTACCGCAGTGGAATACATGCCCCTGTTAATACTTGGACAAAAGAACTTGGACGGACACTATATTGAAAAGATAAATTTTAATTATTAATGTTACGGGTTTATGCTGCGTTAAGAAATTTATTTGTTATGACAAATAAAAGAGAGAAATAGAAGGTAATACTTACTGAAGAACCCTTGTTTTAAATTAGATGACCTATTACTGATTCAGTGATTATGCACCTAACCACATAAAGGGAGACGCTTCTGAATTGTAAAACTGAAATTTTGTAAAAACAAAGTATTTGTAACCCCAATTCTGCTACTATATTGAACCCTCTCCCTCACACTCAATAACTGTGCAAATAAGTCTTCTCAGAAATAAAGAGTGGATTATTAAATTTCATAATTTATTTATCTAATTTTTTGAATAAGCTTTGAATTTCTGGAAATATTGTGTAACTGATGTGTAAGATTTCCACCACAGATAACATGTTTCCTGAATTCCGCTCTCATTTTAAGTAGTCGGTTTTAAAAATTCTAATTTTTATCTTACTTTACAAATATTTTTTAAATAAATCATTTAAATATAAAAACTTTATTCTTCTATTTCTAATGGCTGTATAATGATTCGAAATATGTATACGAGTGTGTGTGTTTATGTTGACTAGAAGTACTTAATTCTCAATAATAACTGTATTATTCTGGTAGAATACTATTACTAATTATAGTCTACTCCACGAAAAATTAATATCAAGGCGAAATATGTAACCAATGGGTGTGGACAGATTTTGAATCTCTCTCACTACTCGAAAATCAATAATTCGTTGACAGCACCTTGGTATTACATTTTCGTGGCGCAGATTGTAGTACAAATGGTAAAGTGTAAACGTTATACGGTTTTACGTACCGAAAACAGCGGTGTAACAGCCAAATGCATGTAAAGTAGACGCAGTATCTGTAAAGAAAAGATAATTAATATTTATACGTTAAATAGTACTAAATTTGGGTGGACAGTAGTAGTTGCAGAAAGGAAAAGAATAGAAGTGTTTGAAATGTGGTGTTATAGAATAATTCTGAAACTCAGGTGGGTGGATAGAATAACTAACGAGGCAGCTTTGAGCAAAATGAGAGAAGAGAGAATAATACAGATTAATTGAAACAAGAGAAGGGATAAGATTAATGGGTCACATTTTTTAGACATGTGGAACTTGTAAAATGAGCATTAGAAGGAAGTGTGTGGGGTCAGAACCGAATGGAAGGTCATAAAGATGAAGAAAATACATGTAAATCTGTTATAATAAAAATATACAGTTTTTAATTATAAATAAATTTTCTGTTCGTGTATTCCAATTTTTGTTATAATTTATTCACAGCAATAACGTATATTGTTGCTAATTTCATTTTATGATAAAATACTTCTAAATCTTTTACAATTTTGACGAAAGGTTTTCCCATGAATTCATTAAACGATTGCATTGCCTGTTATAGAGACGTCATAATGAATATACTGGCAGATATAATTTTGCAATTGTAAATCATTTGTAGAATCAATACATTTAAAAGTATTTGGTTCATCCATAAATCTTTTTCAATTTAAAGAACAAATTAGTTAAATATAAAATAAACAAATGTGGAATTAGTTATAAATCTCGAAGAAAATCCAAATCTAATCTAAACGTATTTTCTAAATTAATACGAAGAAATGTGTAACGAAGCCTAAACTATCTGATAACATTTAATATTGAACAAATTTAAACTTATTTCAAAATCTATAGTAATTAGTGTTAACAAAACAATTAGTAAATTAGTCTAGATTATAACAAAAATTAATTCATATTAGTCAGTCAGATTCCATTAGTTACTTAATGCATCATCAAAATATTTGTTGTATGTGTCATTAATTATAGCAATTAGTAATAATTAATTTTTAATTTCAAGTTCAACATATACTTTTATCAACATTACGTATACTCCGTTACTATTTTGGTAGTTTATTATTTTATTGATACACTATGATTATCTTTAATAATAAACGACTTACTTGAAACTATGTGGATATAATTACAAAAAATAAGCTACTATAAACATATGATACTTATGTAATGGCGAAAGAAAATCCAATTTAATGAATATTGTGATATTTAAATTACACAGAAATCCTCGAGTGTTAATACAGACGTAAAATGTAAATGGGGAAAATAAGTATTGTTGTATGCAGCGTGTTGTTTTATATATTGCAAGTCAAACGTTATTGTGTGCCATAGGAGGATTGCTACACCCGTAGGAGATCCTACCCTGATCTAAGAGAGGACTAACGATCGCCTTGGAGGCATGTAAGCTGGGTGTTATTAATACGGGCTGGTTTCCACGAGAACGGAGAAGTTGTATTAGCCTGAGGAGAGTTAGTCGAACGGATAAATGGATTACAGCGTCTTGCACGTCTGCCTTGAATGGGACAGTACCAGATCGATAATACCGCGGTGGACCGCAGACAAAACGAGACAACCGATAGTTGCTCAGCATACATACCTGAAGACTCATCGTTCGTTACAGTACTGGCCACAAAACCGTAACTTCACAGATCAATGATTTATTCACTACCTGAATCCGATATTCGATTTCCAAAATCAGAGCTTCGTCGAGACGAGATCGGAAACCGTCACTAGTTCTTATATGTTAGAGGAAACCATAAATCCTTGCACCCTTTAAGAATTTGAGTCTCATTAAATTCTAATATTATGCAATAGAGAACCAACTTAAACGTTTTTATTGACATTAACAAACATCGAAATAATTACCAAGTCATTCTGTCATGTTTACTTATTATACAAACTGACGGTTAAATATACAGAGAATTATTGCATATAACATGCATGCAATGGAACATGTTTTTCGTAATGAAAAACGTTCAGCAACCTCCAATTAATTATTGAATCTTTCAGAATTAATCTTTGAATAACAAAAAATCGACCATAACTATCCTCAAAATGCAACAATGGCTTCACAGGACAACATGATTGAAACCAAAATGTTTATGAAGTGCATTAATACAAAGATAAATGTGCTGTTTTCTAAGATTATTAGAGAAACTGATTAACTATGAACCAAATGCATCATGATAAGAGAACGAGATATTAATTGGGATGGGCCTTAGGGAGTGAGGATTAACAGCCATATTCAGAATGGACTATCACTCTATTGGCGAATTGTGGTGCTCTGTCCAGAAAATATTTCTGTCGATCTTTTAAAAGATTTTGGTTCCTTCCTCCTCCCATTTATTTTTAACAGATACCACATGATGTTCACAAGGTTTTTCTATAATTTCAATATTTTCCGTTAATTATACACCTAGTAGATTCAACAAGAGATTATTTCATAATTGTTTCAGTGTAGAGTACGCACGATTGACAGAATTAACACGAATCAAATACAAATAACGACCATTTTTATCGTATGCGTCGTTGATTATTAAATTCCAATAGATTATAGATTTCACAACTATTTTGTCAGTCTTTTCACCATTAAATTGTAATAGTCGTCACTTTTGTTCTGAAACCATTTGTGCCACAAAAACAAGAAGAAATGCTATTATACTTTTCTCATATCTTTATTTTACAGCAGATTTGAGTTTGTTATAGTTTTGTAAAAGTTTCAGCCTTACTGTTATCAAAATAAATGTAATGTTTGGCAAAAAAGTTCATATATCTAGGAAAATGAAAATTTCAAAATATTCATTGTAAACTCTATAATGTTCAAATATTGCTAATATTTATTTTAGAATGAGAAAACGTAAAATCAGAAATTAAACATACCGAAGCAAGAATATTTTCAACCCCCTACGGTACCACGCTTATTTTTAACTCTTTTAATGAAAAGGGATTATGTTGTACTTCTTTAATTAACCACATTTATTTTTGAATCTCTCTACGATATTTAGTAAATTTAAATTTATTTAAATTACCGGGAATATTTTGACTCACTGCACCGAGATTTTTATGTTCTCGTAGGGTGCCGGTGCTTATTTAATGTAGGAGAAAACTTGGCTCGGATGATGTTCTGTCAGTCATCATACTGGTTAATTTGTAAGCTTTATGCCAGTTAAATAATGTGTTGACTCGAAGATAGTTGTCGAATTAATTCATTCGCATGGTTTATATAAATAAATTTCCTGAAAACACTGGATAGCCTGCTAGTAATTAATATCTTACGTTAATAAATAAATTGACTAATATAATATAATGATTTATTTACCGCACTCCCATCATAATTCCCAGAACCTGATAGAACAGAGTCGTAGGTGTTGCTCGCTGAGTTGGAATGTCACAATACATCAATATTCGTCTATTAAAATAATAATATAACGAGAAGTTGCATAACAATTCAAAGTGAGTATATGATCTCAAAGGAAAATAAAGTTAGCTAATTCTTTATCAACCGTAATGACTTTGCAAGAAACACGTCCGTGATACTGACGTCTGTTGGTAGAGAATGAAACTATAATACTGGCTGTGGTTCTACTTAAGGGTATCACATTGGTTTTCAGACCGCATTTTAAATAGTAAATTCTAATACTAAATTCAGCTACTTATTTAATGAGCATAGTACACAAATAAATTGTAGAATTTAATTTACAAAATTTAATGATAAAATCAGGTTACAAGTGAAAGATAACACACGTGCCATTACAAATTAAATACTTTGACATTTTAACTTTAAAATTTTCTGAGATATACAATTCAATATAAATATTCGCAATGGAACTATTATTTTTCGCCAGCCTAGGTAAACAACGAACGAAAAGATAAACAACGTATCGACTTTCCAAGATAACAATAAAAGCACAATGAATAGATTTCATTTGTAAAGTTTTTGAGGAAAGAGTGAAGACAAGGTATGACATTTTGCGTTCACTCGCAACATCTAGCAAGAGTTTTGTAACATGACAACCACGATGGCGTCTCTTTCCGTTCTCTTAATTAATTTGCAGCACTGCTAGGGGCTAATTGGACGCCCGGGGTGACTGCTCCAGATGCAAATTTGTTTGTTTGTTTGTTTAGAATGAAGGAAAATTCTGTGTGGCAAGTGGGTGGCACGGGATTTACCACTTCAGGTCTTACATTCCAGACTTCCCATTCAAAAGTTAACAAAAACATACTGAACTAATTTTAAATAGATTTTCATCTCTAAATTTTGTATGTCTCGGCTTCGTATATGTTTATGGGTTTTCATACATCACAGATTCATTCGTTTATATTCATCTAGGGACTCAGATACTTCTGTGGGGCAGTACTTTAACATAGTAGCATAAATTAACTTGGTTTGATCAAACTAATGGGATATAAACACTATTTTTGAAAGCTATACTTGCATTATTAGTTTTATACATTCTCTAAAGGGATGCGGTTTCTTTATAATCTTTATATATAAATTTCTGGTGTACGTCTGTTCATAATTATTCTCCTCCTGAACGGCTTGGCCGATTTTGATGATTTTTTTCTCTTTATTGGGTCACCTGGATGGTTCTTGGCTATAGTGGGAACCAGTAGTTGGCCCTGCTGTCGAAATCCAGCTTTTTTTAATTTTCCGACCTTTTTTATATATTATTTTTGTAATTCTCACATAAAAAAGCATATAATCCCATGTTTTCAGCCTAACCGTTTGATTAATCTGTGGCATTTGACTGACTCATCATTTACTCGTACATGTGCAAGTTCAATGCGTCGTAGCTTGGCATTGCTTGGAAATTTCGATTAAGGATAGCTGACTTCTAATATATATTCCATGTATTGTAATTGCTTCTAGACAGAGTGAATTATTTATCAATCAATTCTTCACTAAATAAATTAAGTGTATTTCAAATAATATTTTGTGCAAGTATTTAAGGTGCATTGTTTGAATTACGATTTATATACATGTTCATTCGACTTCATTCCATCTAACCTTCGATTGTAGTGGACGTGAAAGATAGATTTTTAAAAATATGACAGCCTATTTGATGGTTTAATCACCTGTTGACAGAGATGTGCTGCAAAGGGGTATTATAAAATAATTGCCGGGTATCCAGCTTGTGTAATTATATAAATAACATTCTACATATTAAAAATATATTTATGTATTGGAGCATATCTTTGAGCGATTGATGGCTACATAACATACTGTCATAATAAAAAACTAATATATTAATTGTATTCAATAAAATTGTGAATTATTAACGTGAAACTGTTTTCTGTGTTGTTATGTGTATGTTAATTTAGGTTCTTCAGCTCTTTACGTAACCTGTACACGGAGCCTTCAGATTTTTCGGGTAATTGTAAATATTCTACATAACACCATTTCTTTCCTTCTTCTGGTGGAACGTTTCGCAGCTGGCCGCGGTGTTTCCATTATCTTCCATATTAGCTTCAATCTCCTGGTAATCTCCGCTTCATTCTCTTCTGGAATAGTAGCGTAACAATGGAACGAAATCGGCTCACTAATGGAACCAGGCGAATTTGGCGAAAATGTGCTCTTAGCGGTGTTCGCATAAAATAAGTGACAAGCAAATCATTTATGGGAGCAGCAGCAAATGCAATAGGCCACGCATGTCACGCCCTGGGAAATAACAGGAAACGACACTGTCAGCGAATATCAAGGATTCACCATTGTTGGAGAGTCTGCGTCGTTTTAATAAAAACCACAATCTTTTAAACATAACTGCCAACAAAAATACTGGATGAGTTACACGTTCAACAATTATGAAAATAAGCAATTTAATTTATTTCATAGTTATTTCCACATTACTGATTTGCTCTTTACTTTCGTTATTAATACCCTATTATATGACACGATATGGGAGTTATATAGGTGTGAAATGAGGACGTTAGGAGTTGCAGAAATGAAAAGAATAGAAGCTTTCTAAATGTTGTGCTGTAGGAGAATGTTGAAAATCAGATGGGTGGATAGAGTAACAATCTAGGAAGTTCTAAGCAGAATAAGGGAAGAGAGAACAATTTGGAGGACTTTGATTATGAGAAGGGATAGATTCATAGGCCACGTTTTGAGACAGAAGGGTCTTGTAAAATTTGCATTAGATAGAAGTTTGTGGGGTAAAAACCGATTATGGAGGCCAAGTATAAAATACGCGAAGTAGATGCTGGATTTGGTAGCTATGTAAAAAATAATATATAGGTTAGCTTGGAGGGTTGCATCAGAACAGTCTTAGGACTGATTACCACAACAACAACAACAAACCCCTTCAACATTTTAGAAATCTTAATTTAGAAAATAAATTTAAGACTTTTGTTCTCCTCTCTTTAAGTGACAATTATAAACAACGTAATCTTCACGTCTTATATTCTATTATCCTTCACTGTTCAAAAAACAATTAAAAAATATCGAAGAGCAAATGTGTGAACCTCTACGCATAAATCAGTGTGGCTTTACAGAAGAAAATTCAAAATGAAAACTTAAAGTGAGTAAAATTTTCTAAAAATAGAGCCACTATTTTTCGACATTCATCTACAAGTCGTGCAAGCAAACCTTAGAAAATCTTCATCAGGCAGGTCGGTCTCATGCCGTTTAATTATTTCCCTTAATCTAAAAATAAAACACTTAACTAGCCGAAATGTTAACGTAGTTGTTAAAGTACTTTTCATACTCCACCAAGGTCAATAAAATCGGGCCAAGAGAATGTTTGAGTAGTTTGGTAACACTGTTGCCAAACTAAATTTCACACTAGATAAATGTCATGACGGAAAACGCCTGGTTTCGAAAATTGGACACGGAAATAATTTAATCAAATACTCTAAGTGTCTAAATGAATGTCAGTTTTCTGACAGCGGTGTCAATCATTGTCGCTCAAATGCGTGTAAATTTGTATTGTTTATAAATTATTTTATAGCTTGCCAAATTTTATCAATATTTACCGAACCCGAATTACGTGAAAATTAAATAACACTTGTATTCATTCGCAATGGGAATTGTGCAATTACATTACTTGGTGATGATGTAGAATTTTAGTAACACTTAAGAATTATGAGTTCCACATGTTTCGTCAAATTATGACGTATCTATAGACCATATTAAAAATGTACATTGCTCATCAGAAAATACAACGTAGATCAAAGAAAGACATAATTTCGTGTGGTTTTTTCAACTCTGGTGGGCTGTGAAATAAAATATATTTTCAATCAAAGGAATTTGGAATATTTGCAGACTTATTTTATTTTATAAATGCATAGTGTAAATACCTTAAAATCTAAAATATTAGTTCTTAGGTAATATATTCGTAATCGATAGTAGAATTAGCGTATCGGAAAATTTTCGTATTGCTAAACCTTGAAACAATTCATTGTCAGCTTAAGGCTACTCAACAATGGAGTCTTCTGTATTCTCGTACTGAGTTACCTAATATCATAATACCCAATCTGAATAATTTCAACGAGATGTATAGTTTGAAAGCAACTATATGTCAAGACAATTATTTTTAGCTATTTATATTAATAAGTCTAAACTGAACTGGAAGATCCTTCCTTAAACAACGGAGCAAAGATGTTATTGCGATTCGTCTTTGTCTGTGGTTCCGACCAGTTCCATCATAATATATAATCTCAAAATTGTGAAAAACCCAAACTTACGTTACATAATTAAGTTTTGTGTTACGTAATAATAAAGTAGCCTATGAGTATTAATAATTTTGTACTTTTATGTGCTACGCATTCGTAGATAAATCGGTCAGGAATAAAAACCCTAGACCGGACCGGAAATCGAAATAAGGGTTTGTTTTACTCTATTAGCCCTCTAATAATTATTGTACAAAATACCGATATATATATGAGACGCAACAATTTATAATAATTAGAAATTTAATTTTATGAAACTAAAAATCGTGACAAATTCGCCTTCCCAACAAAGATACACATACGATATAAAATTATTGTAAGTTATTTAACATTATTAATGATATGCATTCAAATTAGGTGGGCAATTTCTTCAAGGAATTTTTTACAAATTATTTGTTTAAAGAATAAATTGAAATAGATTTTATTACGAGACTGATAAAAACAAGGGACAAATTATCATTATTATTAAGTAGGCATTGGAAAAGTAATTGCTTTGACAATAAAAAATCAGAAATAATTGAATATGGATATTTGCTTGGTTCGATTAACGGTACGGTCGACATTTTCCGATCCTAATCCCTTAATTCAGTTTCATAGCTGAGATTTCAATAATACCATTTCTTCTATTCCATCTCCTTCTACAATAATCGAGATTTGATGATTATCTCAGTACTTGTATAATTCATACAGTTTCGTCATAGACGATTTTGTTGGAACTGAAACCTTGAAGTTTAGTAGTAAAGAAATTGTTACGTTGATAATACACATCAAGTTATTTTGATGAACATGTTTTGGAAATACCGAGATCCACTTCTGCAAAGAACCATGAAAAGTCTTGCTATAAATCTGCACCTTGACTGGTCAGGTGTTCGATAACATTCTTGGAGCAACTATTATAGTTTCCGGAGCACGTCTTCCTCAAGTTCATGCTGTCCGACGCAGTCTGAGGAGGCCCTTTTCTAAGTTCGGTGGGGCTTTGGGGGTAGGATTACAAAGCATTTATTGGCCGCGAAGCCAGTAAAGTCCTGCAAACACCCAAACTGAAGTTTGAAGCCCTCGGAGTTAGTCCTGGAGAGTAGCCTCATGAAGGAAACTTTCTTCCAAAGCAAACACGCTGGACAGGGCTGCTTGTGGCCCTCACGTAGGTATTCGCCTTGACCAAGAAAAGCCGCAGTCGCAAACAATCATCTGATTAAACAAATACAAATGGGAAGTTTTGACTGTATTTAATTTTTCATTTTTCACTCCACAATACAGGAGCTATGAACAAATGAGTAAATACTCTGAGGAGTGGCAAATTCATGGGCGACCGTGAAGTGAAATACGATAAAAATAAATACAATCAAGAAATATAAATAAGTTGATCTCACTTCAGTATTATAAAAATTAAATTTTATGCTGCATTTTCTCAGACATACAATGTAGACAACGTTTTAATACTTAACCATGCAAATTCAAACGGTATGGAGACTTATTTAATTTATTCATTACCTGTTACAGAATTTGTACCATGCATGAAAATTGACAAACTCCTGAAAATATAAGTGATGTCATTATTTTCGTTAGACCTGGAAATCGAAAATCAAACAAATTTACTTCCAATAATTTGCTACACGTTGTTTGAAACCTAAAATGAATGCCCTTGGTAATTTATTCCAATCTATGTGAAAATATTATGTAGATATTAATACAAATTAAGTTTATATTATTTATATGATTACTCTTTAAATTAGCAATTATAAATGAGAAAATTATTATTATTTTTTAAAATTTACTTACAATGAATTTCTTGACTCCGCTAAACTCATTAAATATTTTTAAAGTGAACATGAAGCAGGAGCAAAAGCCATCTGATCTGTCCGTTTTATCGTAAAGCAAAGAATTCTCTCTTTATTATTCCCCGAGACACACCTAAGTTTTCTGTTGTCTGAATATCTGGGTTTCTCGTTCCAAGAAATTTATTGATTAGTTGCTGTTCTCAATGACCTCAGTCTATGTCGCGACATTCCTCCTTCCTTATTCCTAGGGTCAGGACTCGTCGAATTCACTTGATATCAGCTAAACTGAGACTTTACTAAATAAAAACTGTCCTTTTCTCTGAAATCTTAGAAGAACTTATCTACATTATGAAAGCTGACTCCCTCTTTAACTCTCTCTCTCTCTCTCTCTCTCTCTCTCTCTCACACACACACACACACACAGTTGACAGGTAGTATCGTGTCCAATGACACTCCTCACGTGACTAATTTCGCACAATTATTTTCTTATATTTCCCTCCGTTTCAGCTAAAGTGTTCACTTAACGTGTTCCAATGAATTGATCAGTGGCCTCTTAATCTTCGTACAATGGAACGTTCGGCGCCTTTACGGTACCTTGGATTTCCTTATGGCAATGGTTTTACGTTTTTTATCAGAGAGTTTTCCATCACAAGTCCCGCGAATTCACGTAAATATGGCGTCACAAATTAAATTAATTTTAATTAAAATATACGTCACTGTGTTGAATTTATACTGATTAGACAAGTAAGTAGTCAACAGTTAAAATAAAGCGAAAAAATAAGTAATTACCACATAACATGTAAGTATGATAATGAGACAATAAGCCGGGAAGCAACTATTAATTAAAAACATTAGAAACGTTACAGAATATTGTTCACCGAGTGTGCAGAATAATACTGCGTTTTTATAACGTATAACTTGGCAGGCCATGTGTTAATTTGTTTTATAACTGTCCGATTGATTAAAATATTGAATTCCACAAAAAGTTTCTGCAATCGTCGTTTCTTTCGCCACGTATTTCATAAGGTGCAAGAGTCATAAGAACGACACTCTGCCCAAAGTAGGTAATAAACTAGCAAATATAAAACGAAAGATTATAAGTTAATTTTAACTTTTCTTTTGAACTAGTCCCCAGGTTTGTGCGGGCGTCTCCGTTGTGCCTCAAATCAAATTATTTTTAATGGAAATATTAATAAAGAATTCGTTTACAGTTTTACAATTCACTCTTTATTACATCAATATGGAATAAGGTAACTAATTAACTGAATGTTTAATCGATATTAATGGAATATTAATTTATTGAAAAAATAAATTATGTTTCATACATGTACTGTAAATGTGAAATATGAATATTATTAATCTGTACTGCGTGAAGTTAAAAGTTATCTCTGCGTCTGTTTTATAGACAAAACAACTACTCGTATTTTGACGTATTAACTTGATACAGAAATATAATAATTATCTAAAGCAACATTTCCAGGAAGATACCATTTATTTTGATGAAATTAGGGTTTACCGACATGAGAATTAAAAATATTGTATTTCGAAACTCATCACCCTACGGGCCTACAATTTTATTTATATCTAGTTAAAAATTCTTTTTATGTACAGTAATACGAATAACTTCAATAAACAAGCCTTCACATGCGCGTGTGCTTCAGCGTAGATTAATTATGTTTTCCCAGAGGCAAATAATATTTGTTGCCGAAATCGTTCCTTTATAGTGACATAGAATATTTACCCTGCTTTCACGCGGACTTATTTATATCTGGGTTCTAAACACGGAGCCACACAGGTGAGCCTTTGATCACGTAGGACATGTTTATTCGCTGCAGGTAAACACATTATTCGTGCCATATTTTGCATTTAATTAATTGTTAGCGATAATGAAGTCCATAGACTTTGACGAACCTCCTGCTCATAGCTTTAGGTCAATTTGATAATGACTTAATACATACTTGATTACCTAATTTGCAGATTTTGTTCGTTGCGGGGACAATATAAAAACGTATTTTATAATTTGATTATACAGGAGTTTTTATGGTATTACTATCTGCGTACATTGATATACATTTAAAAAGTGCAAAATATATTAGAAACATCGTAAAAAAAACTTTTAGAGTAATGTTTCCTAAAGATTTTTTTCCTTTTTAGAAAACGTATCGAGTTCTAAGACGTGGAGAATGGAACTGGCAATAGATCATATAATGAAATATGTGAATTAATTTTTAGAAGCGATTAGTCATCATTAATGAACGCTTATAATGATTACACTAGTTTTATCGGATGGAAAGAAAAACGCTTTAAGGTATACATAGGGTAAGACCACAACCAAATGAACATTAAGGAGGACAACAGATTTTCTCCTCTTGGAATTTTTATCAGGGATGTTTAGTTACTGAGCAATATGAGTAATACAACTCAGAAATGGAATTATAAAAACGCGTCTCCTTTCACCACTGCAATCTGCGGTTATCATTATTATTACACCAGTGCGATAATTGTGTTGTTGATCATCAATATTTGACGAATGAAATACTTGTTTAGATTTCCTATTTCAACGGAGGTGTACGCTGAATTGCTGTTTGTGCACGCGGAAAATTCTGGAAATGGACATGAAGCAGGAAGAAAATTCTGCTTTTCGTATCTTGAACAATTTCTACAGTGTTTCGTCGAGTCAGTGTCGAGCCCGTACTTAAGGAAGGGGCCGGGGAACGTCCGGAGTACGTGATTGCATGTCCTTCTGCAAGAATTAGGGTACATGCTAGATATACGTCTGCTTGGATAGTGTCTGAAGGCAGCAGTGACGGGGGGTCACGATGTTCTATTCTACTTCAAAGTTTTATTTCCACAAAGTGCGGAGTAACGAAGCGTGTCTGAAATAAATTGCAAGAAAGAAACCTTTTCTAACCATCCCGTTTTCTTGTGTACATTTACTTCTATTCCGTCTTGCATACGGTGCATCGAAAAGCACTACAACTTCATAATACAATAGAAATTTATCCTGCCCTATGACAGACAGAAATCATACCGTCCCACATTATCTACTTTGTAGAAAACTTTGTGATTTGCTTTAAAATAACACCGAAATATTTGTAAAATTTGTTTAATTTTTTTATAAGTTTCTGTATTCCCATTTTAATCAGAATCCACGTGAGTCATAGATTTAACTGACACCGCGCAACGTTAACATTATTTATATCTGTATCAAAACTTCTATCAATGAGTAATAATTTTTAAATTTAAGTTGGAAATTATTATTATTATTAGCATCAGTATTGATGTGGGTAATAATAAATTACTCGTGTACTAAATAAATTTGAGTCTTAAAATTTCATTGAATAATTTAGTCAAATACTGATTTTTATTGTTGTAAACCATTCAGTCATTTGAATTATGTAACGAAATAAATTCCACGATTGTCATAAACAAGGATTTTAATATTATAATAATTCCAGACAAAAATTAAAAACTGTTTTTATTATATAAATAAATTATCCTTAAATGTGTAAATATTTGGAATATGTAAATAGTTATTCATAAAGTAGTGATGTTAAATAACATAACAAAATTAGTATTAAAAGTAAAAATAATAATTTCCTCTTTTCAATTGTTAAAGCAACTACATAGTTTAAATATTTTTAACTTTAACGATGAAATCATTGATAGAGAACACACATACATTTTCAATATGGAATAGCTCTACAGTCGGCGTAATACTATGCAACCATACTGTTTGAACATTTCAAATTACGTCACAAAGATAATAATGAATAACTGCATACCAATTACAAAATACAAAGTTAGCATCGAGTTATTAAATAATGAACCCAAAGCATATTAATTAATAACTAATCCAACTAAATTCCGAACCACAAAGAAAATTGCAGCGAAAATAATAAATTCAAGAGAGAACGTAATTTATTCATAAAGAGATTGTTCATTATATAATTCTTCCGGTACCAGTTTAGTTTTTTAAGAAATAATTCATAATTAATAAAAGAGAGAATAAAGTGACACAATTTATTCATTTGCACTATAAATAATTTACTGTTGGAGGACATGAATAGTCAGTTCGAATAAGCAAGAAGTTGTTGTAGCCAATTTCAACGCGAACGAGCAGAATGAACAATATACGATTGTTCGCTGGTAGGAATATATATTTTTTTTGGTTAAGGGCTACACGAAGGTGATCCTGAAACAGATATCTCCTGTTTAATAGGACAGGAAGGTAATTAAGAAGGTGGGATGCGGAAGGTAGATTAAGGTAGCGAAGGGTTGACTAGGGCCCCCGGCCAATGTCTTAAGAATCCTACCCAGTGTTACACCTAAATGAGATGCAGGGGAAACCCTAGAAAACTTGCAAAATGTATGTCGGGTTATTAGGTACTATTCTTACGCCGTTCCGAATGACGGGAGATGAGTTTGCTTTGGGATCGCAGATTGATTCCAATAGGATTAGAGGACAACTCTTACCGTATCCCCAAAATCTTCGATCCCAGTATATACACCTCATAAAAGAGGTTAAGGTTCCTCGGCATGTGAGAACCTTGAAAAAACGAAGTACGAGGCATTCCCAAAGGTGAACCCCGCAGCCAATCTGGGGAGAAATACCTGAAAGAGAGAACTCCCACAGGAATGCCTATCTGTAACGAATAATAACGACTGTTTTACTTTGTAAAATAAAAGTACATAACCATCCGTAGGAAATAAAATGATATAGAGCGCCAGAGTTTATTGTGTAATACGGAATCATACTGCAAGGAGAATAAATAAAAATCCTACGCTTTTTCGATGATATTGTGGTATTAGGGGAGTCAGAAGAAGAATTGGATACAATAATAAAGGCATGAACGTGGTCCTGGAGAAAGAGTTCAATGTGAGGATTAATAGAGGGAAAACAAAGGTAATGATATGTGTAATGGGAAACAGTGAAATAAAAAGGATATTAGATTGGGAAGGGATATTTTGACGGCAGTTAAGGAATTCTGATAATTAAAAGTGTAATAACTAGGGATGGTAGAAATGTAGTAGCCATAAAGAGTAGGATAGCACAGGCAAGGAAGGCTTACGTGAAATAGAAGAATTTACTTACGGATAAGTATTAGGAAATGGCTGCTAAATGTATGGAGTGTGGCGTTATATGGGTGCAAAATGTGGGCGATAGGAGTTGTAGAAAGGAAAAGAACAGACGCCTTTGAAATGTGGTGCTATAGGCGAATGAGATGGGTGGATATAATCACAAACGGGGAAGTTATAAACAGAATAGGGGACGAGCGAACAATATGTAGGGCGTTGACTAAGAGAAGGGATAGATTAATAGGCCACGTGTACGATATGAATGTCTTGAAAATTTATAATTAGAGGGAAGCATGTGGGGGTAAGAAAATAATAGGCAGTCAAAGGACGGAATGCGGTAAGCAGATTATGAAGAATGTGTGATGTCCTAGTTATGCAGAAATTAAAAGGTTTGCGCAAGATACGTTAGCATGGATGGTTGCATCAGACCAGTTTGATGGAAATATAGTTTAAACAATCGTTATTAATTTCTTCATTTCTAAAAGGTAACTTAATGACCCGTTTATTAGTTTGTTTGTCAGAGGTATATAAATTACGAGCAACTGTATTTCAGTTATACGTTTGTGACTATCTGAGGTTAAATTATCGATTTTTGGTGCTGAACTATTACGAATCGACCATAAATATGTATTATCTAAACGGAATAGATACGGTAAAGAGATACAGATGTGCTTCGTTACAGTAAATTGAGGGGGTGTCTGATATCTGCTCATCCTCTGCCAGCTCATCCACTAAGTGGGTTAAAATCAATCACAGTTACCGGAGACGGTCTGGAAATAGACGTTGTACGGTTGCTGTGGTAATATTGTCTGTTCTGTTTGAGCACTAGCAGAGTACGGATAAAACGGTAGGAACGTATTCATAAAGAAAAATAAAATTGAATACAACGTTTCTGGACCTTAAAGCTAATAAAAACATAAAAAGCATGCCGATAGCTATACAAATACTTTAAGGATCCCGTTTGAATCTCAGCATTTCAGTAGTTTATGAAACTGTAAGACGCTAAAATCAATGTTTGTTAAAACAAGTCAGATAATACGTTTCGGACGGCTTCAGTAAGATAAACCTTATGTTAAATATGTAAGGTTCAATTTAAATTAAAACGGATCTCGTTGTATACATCTTTTATTTTTGTATGTTATTTATCCATACTTAAACGAACCGAGAAATTTAAATAGAACGTGGCGCAGACATTCATAAAATTATAGTTGAAACAATATGCTATGGAAGGATGATGGACTATACAAATTTTGTTTTAGAACCACCTTTTAACATGACATTTTTCACAAAACACTGCAGATTTCAAACTCGACCCAGTTATATCCTGCAATATAAACAAAAGGAAATATCTTGTAAGGTAAAGGAACCAAAGGTTAGAGTTTTTAATTATTATACATTCATTGAGTTACTGTCAATTGCAAAGAATATCGCACTTATTTCAAGTGAAAAAGTTAGAGAATCTTATGTTTTTTGTTTTATTTAAATTTGCTATACAAATATAGTAAATACGAAAAAAACTTTAAGATCACTATAATTTAATCACTTTGATTGATGATTTTTAAAGTACAACGAAGTAATTTGAGAGAAATAGCAACGCTACAATTAAGTAATAACTTGTGTTGGCTGATTTTGTTATTTACTTTGCGATTTCTTATACAGTCAATAATTTTTCATAGTACAAGTTTCACGGGCATCTTTCTGGCGACCAGCACAAATTTTTAAGTTTGAGCGTACCTTAAGATCCTGGTTGGGAAACGTCTTTTTAATAAATTGATGCGGCGATAATTTTCGTGATATTCAGAAACGTCTTTTAAATTGATGACACGGCTGGACAATTTGTGATTGTCGTGTCATTGAGAGAAAGTTTCCTTAAGATACAGGACAATTTATGGTACCATGCATTATACTATCTCAGAGTTCCGTAAAAATTTCTAACTCCTTTAAAATTTTGCGAATATTTTCACTATCTCAATGAACCGGGATGTTTTATGCTCTTTTAATGATGCGTGTTTATTTAATATACAAAGATTGAACTTGGCTCGTTTCAAGTACATTGAGTCATTATGCCAATTATGATGAAATAAACATTTCGGTGGGATCTGTAGACGTGAAAAGGTAAATGTACAAAAATGACGCGCTCGATACTAGCTAAAACACAAGTTGAACGAGAGAATAATCTATACAAATTTTATTGTTTCAAATATACATTAAGTATAAATAGTTGTTTGTTCTATTATGACTTCAGATAAGTTATAATGTACTCATTATTCAGAAAATGTTAGAATATCCGCCCTTGTATATAATTCGGAAATAGTTATTTTTTTAGAAACGAAAATAAAAATGACATTCTTGAATTTGACAAACTAAGCATTATGATGCACAATATTCTCGTAGAAACAAATGATAAGCGCTTCACAAAACAGGAGCGTATTTGCCAAATATATACGGGAAAAGATCTAAATGGTAATTATTTATTTGTGAATTGCGATAACACATTTCGTTTCTGGTATTTTATTATTAAATAATAAATATGCACATTCACATTCATGTGGCCAACGAGCAAAAATGTGTTGTATTAAGTTGAAAAACATTATTTATCTTTTAGAACCGATCAATTATATAAATAAACATCCTCCCAGCTTTTAGAAAATAATGGTGAAACTCGGAGTAAAAATGTGTTTAATTAAGATATTCCTGATTTGTGAATAAAATTTGAATCATTATAGAAACTACATTGTTTAATTTAATAAACTATTACTGTTATATATCCTTAAATTCGTCTCGTAAGGATTAATATCCATTGTAAAATAAAACTATAATAAATAACGCGACGAAGGACACGAGGATTGCAGAAAAGTCGAAGTATTTTTAATCTCTTAATGTTGTATGTTAATTGACTACTTTCATATATAATTAATTTCATTATAACGATGACCTCATATTCTCAACAGTATACATACATTATTCGTGATGAGCTCAAAAATTTCAATTGTCGATTGTAAGGAAAAGAACCACGCAGTGTAATAAATAATTTTAAAAAAGTAGTGTTGTTAAATTTACATTAATATTGCATATTAAATAGAGAATAATTGTTACATATTCCAATACCTTTTTAAAACGTAATAATTTTTCTGTTGATCATTTCAAACTTTTAAGGAGTTGTTTAGGCCTTATATTATTTTTTTATTCGGTTTAAAACTTTACATTGGATGTTTAGCTTATCCCATGGAGTAAAAGAATAAAAGAGTGAAAAATTGAATTTTTGTTATGCTTGGCGTATTTCCTTGATCATCTCCTTCCCGTGATCTGAAGTTCGAGTATATCGTGTTATCCGTCGCTTCAGAATGTGGGAACTTTGGAATTTCTTATTTTAATTTATTATGAAGTAATTTTTCAGAGTTTCGTATAATATAGTCGAGACCTTTGTCGACATAATCTATTACGCTTTTAACGCCAACTCTAGTTGAGCCTTTTCGTGAGCTCAAAGAGATCAAGCCGCTCGGAAACCTTTGGGCCTTATAAAGTCCCCTTGACGGAAATAAAAAAAATTCTCAGCTTGCAGGTTATTAAGCTGAGGTGAGCGCCAAGGAACACTGCAAGTTGTGATATTGAACGCGTAATGTCATCTCGAGAGGAAAAAGAGCCATCGAGTCGGGAAGTGAGTCCTCGTATTACACTATTGGTGTCTGTAAACTCACTACATAAAATAAGAGTATCTGATTCAGTATTTCTGTGTTTATATGTTAACTATAAATAATTAAGGCTTTTATATATAAAAAGTTACCAAAATGTTATCTAATTAGACAGGGAAACTGTGAAATTGGAGACCAATTTAAGTTATGCAATAAACGCCTCACGGCAACGAGGAATACGATCAGATGAGCTTGCGTCTTCATATTTCCAAAATTATTATATAACTAAAAATCAATATATTCAGAAGGGATAGGCCTGTTCCGTTACAAAAATTCTGCTGAGAATTAGTATCTGAATATTTGAAAATTTAAGCTTTATTTTATCTGTAATTAATTCCGTGGTGCTTTCCAGTATATAGATTAAAGAAAAAGTTCATGACCTTGCATCATCTATAACAAAAATTTTCATCGCCTTACATCGCCTAGTGACTTAAAGTCCCCAAAAGTGAATAACACCTCATGGTTTTCTGTATTTTTGTTTAGTTTTGTTTTAGGAAGAACCTAGGGACAAGAGAAGCAATATTGACACTGCATCTAATTTTAGATACAGGAAAAATACAGGCCCACGTTTATGGCAATTGTAGATTTAGAAAAAAGCCTTTAATAATGCAAACTGGAACAAACTATTAAGGATTTTGAAGATGTCAGGAATAAAATATCGAGAAACAAAGATTTATTCATAATATCTACAGATGGCAGTCAGCAGTAATTAGAATTGAAGGGTAAGAAAATAAAGTAGAAATCAAGAAAGGAGTATGACAAGGATGCAGTCGGTCATCCATCTTCTTTACCTTATATATAGAACAGATGATGAGGAATGTTAAAAATGAATATGGAAAGAGAATCACAATACAAGGAGAAGAAATAAAAACCCGAAGGCTTGCAGATCATAATGTGATATTAGGGGAGTCAGATGAAGACTTGGATAACATAATAAATAGTATGAATGTGATCCTGGAGAAAGAGACTGATTTATTATTATTCACACATCAGCATAAGAAACATTCAAGAGAATGTACTGAATTAATTAACTACTACGATAATTTTCAACAGATATCCATCACTACATAGAACAATGACCAAAGTAACAGAAGCCCATGTGGTAACACGTGGCTTTTCAATTAAATACCGACTTCACCAAAATGTCACCATAGTAACATCGGAAATATGTGGAATAAAGACCAGCCATGAAATTAGTCAAGCAAATAAATGGAAAGAATTTCATGATATTTTCGAATTCCCGGACTGCAGTACATGGCATGTACAACAGAAAACGCCACATGGATATGGTCAATACTGTACTTGAAATGCACCATGACTACGACCTTAAGCAAAAATATGGTATTGGCACAATGAACAAACGAAAAGCACATAAAGGACTAATTTAAACGACTGTAACACTACGATTGCAATATCTCATACCTTGAAGGATATGTTGGAACATAACCGTAATATGGTGAAAAAGAAATGGTACAATAAATGGAAAAAATTAAAATTTAGCGATCTCCACAAGAAACATCCGAAACTTCTATTTTCTAAGTATCAACGTATATTTAGGAGGAAAGCAACAGTTTGCTATTACTAGAATTAGAACTGACCACTTCAGACTGAGCCATACTTGTCTACTGGATAGATCCATGTGATCTATGTAATACTGCCTTAAATATAGATAGATTTATTTCGTCACAATGGGAGTAGCCTGGTGGTAACATAAATTTAATATTCCAATAAAGGGATAAAAGTTAAAAAAAATACTACTATTAATATTTGATATACAAATACGTTAACACTAATTTAAGCTAAATATATTAAGTCAAAACATACTCCTAATTCGGTCCCAAAATGTCCGCAGTATTCTATTGAATAATGTGAAGTGCCCTCCACCCTTTCCCAGTTACTGATTCTATGTGTTCTCCCCAAAGTTACGCCCAGGTATTTACAAGTGTCTACTTCTAATAACTTTTCATCCCCCAATTTATATTCAACATGAAAAACGTTTCTCATTTTTGTAAATACAATATATTTACTTTTAACCACGTTTACTTTCATACCATTTTCGACCAACAAACGTTGAATTCTGTTTTGATCAGATAGAAGAATATTTGCATCTTGGACGTTTCCAATTTTTCTGTAAATAGTACAGTCATTGGCAAATAATCAATGCATATCGCCAATCATTTATAAATACATAAGTGGTCCTATTACGCTTCGCCGGGGCACCTCTGACGTGACTTCTACTGGTTCAGGTAACTCTCCATTAATCCGAACACTGAGCTTTCTGTTATCCAGAAACTCGCGAATTCAGTTTAATCCGCGTTCCTCAATGCACGATTTTTCCAATTTCACTAAAAGAATATAATGCGGTACTAGGTCAAAAGCTTATGAAAAGTCAATTACAACAGCATAAATTCTTCCCCCTCATCTATCACATCAGATATATCTTGACATACTGTCACTAACTGATTCTCGAAAGAATATCCTGAGACCATGTCATCGATCAATACCCCAAACAGGGTGCAAGGTACAAACCAGTCGTGGATTCCCGCGATTAACCAATACATTTATTTGGTTTTGTAAGGAACGTAAGATATTGATAGAATTTTCTACTTTACATAAAAAATTTATTTGAAGATCAATAATTTAATATTTGCTAATGAGCAGAAACTGGACAATACTAACTTTATATATTTCAAAGATATTATGTTACTAATTAACGCTGTGGTCGCTAACGACCTTTATATAAAAAATAATCTGTTTCACTATTGACTCTGGTCAAAAACCAGCTTTAAGTGCTTTAGTATTGTAACTCATTAATTACGATTTTCTATTGTTACTGTTTTATTTGTTTTCGTTTAGCGGTAATCCATAAAAATTATCCAATCAGTGCTTACTGTGATGAAAAAATTATATTTGGTATTTAATAATAAGTGATGGAAATACTACTAGAAACATATAGGTTAGCTTTAGAAATGAGTTATTGTGATGAATTTATTACAAGCATACTGGTGAAGTTTGTTCAAATTTTTTACATCACGATCATGAGTCATCGGATACTTGAGGAACATGGAATGCAAATATAAGTAATACTTATAAAATCTGGGAACTTTTGAGCAGCCTGGAAAGTTCTCAAGCGGAGAAACCTGTGTACCAACTTCATCTTCCGTGTTACAAGGCATTCGTCATTTTTTTTCTGGGCTGGAAACGTGATTCAGGTCACCGCAGCCCTTCGCCTTCAAGTTCCTCTCTTGTCTATTCTGCACAGCTCCGCTCTCGAGACGGAAAGATTCACGCTGAGAGAAAAAGCTTCTACATCCCTCCCCACTCAACCGTAATGGCGGCCACTATGAAAACACTGACGGGACGCTTCACGGTACCTCATTAAATACCAAGAAAGCGTGGCCTTTGGACGAATGTAACCCATTGGCCCGCGAAATTAACTACAGTGCAGATTCTAATGCATTTAATTAAAATTGTTTCAAATAGAATTCTGTGAACAGAACGATTTGAACCTGTCTGAAAACAAATTACCCCTAACACCAAATCGTTCATTTACACTATTTGTCCACAAGAAAATTATATACTATCTATAATTTTATTGACCTTAGTGATACGTTTTGAAATCAGTGTGAGGAATAATCACGTCTTGAAATATGTTTTCTGATTATTCATCTAATTACATGTAAATATTTTTATAATTTTAAAATCTTCAAATTACAAATATTAATTTAAAGAACATAGAGATGAATAGCATAGAACGGTTCATGTAATTCTAGTCTTTTCTTTTGTAATTAAACTTCGGATAGTTTTCGGTTGTACTGAACATTTTCATTTCGTAAAACTATAAACTTATTATATAATTAGTAAAGAAGAATTAATGAGGCTTATTTACATTCCTTCTTCACCACATGTCATTTATGTGTAATAAGCATCGATCACAAAACATTATACAGTACTATTTTTAGATACAAATATTGCTGATATGCAATCATAAAAATAATTAATTTAGATATTCTCTGTGGTTATTCATTTATAATATGTACTAATTTAAAATATTCGCCAACATTGGCTCATTAACTACCAGAATTTATTACTTCGTTTTTATTTAATAAATATAAATAATTTTCAATAATTTGGATGTATAAATATTTTTACAGCTACTTTGGTGTTTTGGTTTCAGAATGAGTTTGTGTCATTGTGATTATATAGTCCTATTGTTAAGCATCTTAGTGTTCAAACTATATTAAATATTCTATTTCAGAAGGAATACATTTTTCTATTATTATTAATTCAAACGTACGTGATATATTGTTACACTTCGATTGTTCATATTGAACAATAATCAGCCGCTATTCTTATCTGAGCCTTTTGCTCAAATGTACTACTATTGGTCTGAGACATTACAGGTAGCTGGGAAATTACTCCAAGAAGTGTCCATTGAGATTTCTCAATAGCTACTTACCTTTGTTTGATAATAATTTGTCTTTTAGATGTGATAAAATACATGAAAATTTATAAAAGTCGTGTAGTGTTGCTACATAAATAAATACAAGACTATAAATATATACATATATATTATATACTATATATATACAAATAAACTAACTTTTATAGTTTTGTATATATATATGTATGTATGTTTCACATAAAAACGTCTTGTTTTTCTTATTAATCAACCCGTTAGTTACTAAAAATCAAAATAACGCTGTTCTAACAACTCGTAAACGCTCTTTGATTTCCGTTAACCGTGGCCTTTAGTTATTCTGAATGTGAAAACAATGTATTTGTCTGGTGAATGAATTTCTGATGTCAGCGAGTTTTCAAAATCTGTCAGGAGTAGAATTTTGATGGCTGACTAACCGAATAGGAAAGTGAAGTCATCATTTGACGCCAAGTCGTCTACTGAATACGATAAACGTTGTCGTAATGTGTAAGTTAATCAGTATCGAATAGTAATCAAGTAATAAACACAGTAGACGTATCACAGACGCTGTACACTCATGTGCTTAAATTAAACGTCATTAACTATTACAATAATATATAATGCGTCTATTACACTTAAAATTAAAATTGGATGAACAAACCACAATTAAAACATAACTCAAATCTCATCCACACGCAAGAATAAAAAAAATTGAGGTAAGTTAAACGTCAACATTTCCGATCTTAGCACATATAAGACATCTGCAATATATTTAAAGATATAATTCGTCTAACAGATTTTTTCCTGTTCATTCTTTGCCGGAGTTTAACCAATTCTCAGTATTATTAAATCTATTTAAACTTCTCAACAAAAATTTACTATTTAATATGCCCCTTCCGAATACGACAGCATTTTAATATCAATAAAAGGTTTTCTTTATAAAATTTTGAATAATTGATTACGTATCAGCCGTCTCTGATGCTATTCTCACCCAGGACGTCATCACCAAAATCATTTATAATTAACGCGCAAAAATAACTACGGTTCTAAGTGAAAAAATTGTTGTTGTTGTATACAGCCCTTAGACTGGTCTGATGCAACCATCCATGCTAATCTATCTCCCGCAAGCTTTTCATTTCCGCCTAACTACAACATCCCACATGCTTCCTAAACAGCTTAGCGGATTGTACCCTTGACCTTCCTCTTCTGTATTTATTTACCCCACAAACTTCCCTCTAATGCTAATTTTATAAGACCCTCATGTCTCGAAACGTGGCCTATTAATCTATCCCTTTTCTTGGTCAACATCCTCCATATTGTTCGCTCTTCCCCTAGAACTTCATCTACCCAACCTTCTGATTTTCAGCATTCTCCTGAAGTATTTGCTAATATTTTTTTTCTCTTCCTCTTAATGTTTCTTTAATTTTCCTATAATTTGCGTCTATTTTCCCTTACACCATGAAATCGTCAACTGCTTTGCATTTCTTTTGGAGCCAAACCTTTTTTGCTGCTTTGCTCTTCCTATCTACTCTTTCTTCAAGCGTCTGCATTGGTCTTTACCACTTCTCTCACGTGTTTTTAAATTTACGTCTCCCATCAATAGTTTTTATTATTTCTTATGTTATCCAAGCTTTCCTATTGGTTTGAGCCATTCTTCCAATTTTTTTGTCAACTGCTCTACTCGTTTCTTTCTTTAATACTGCCCATTTCCCTTCTATATTGTATCTTTCTCCTTTCTTTATTAGTATATTCTTAAGAACGTCTTTGAAACTCTAAATCACCTCTTTTTGTTTCAATTTTTCTAATTCCCATCTCTTTATTTTAATTCATTTCCTGGGCTTATTCATCTTCAGTAGGATTTCATAATGAACAGATTATGATTGTAGTTCACATCTGCTCCTGGATAGGTTATGCAGTCCAGCACCTGATTCGTATATCCCGGTCCCAGCATTTTATAGTCCAATTGCTACTTTCCAGAGTCTGCCGGCTTTTTACCTGTTAAACTCTTATTTCCTGAACAAATTAATGGCTTCAAATTCTTTGTCATAGTAGGCCTAAAGATGTAGTAGAATAAAACATTTATTGCCGAATTAAGTGAAAATAAATCTATCTTGCTTTTGAGAGTAATAAAATTCATTTTCCAATTTCTGTTATATGTGCTGGGACGACAGAGACATAAATATAGAAAAATGTTTAGAGCCATATTTCTCCAGAAGGTACGTCGTTTTGGTAAAGTTGATGTACCTTTCTAAACACAGCATTATCTTAACATTAGAATAGTTAATTTTAGATATAAATTAATTTTTATGTTAGATTAATAAGGCTAAATATTTATATTTCACCGCCTACAATGCATGTAATACTGTAGTGAAAAATAGGAAGGGACATAAACATACATTAAATTATAATTTAACAAGAAAGGAATTTTATTTTGTTTCTTAATTATTCATTGAACAACAAACGTTACACCGAGAAACTATAAAAATATTTGCATATACCATTAACTTTACTTCTACTTTGTTTTAAGGTGAATAATATTAATAGTTGCAATATTTAACCCAGAAAATATTTAGTAGCAATAAAAATAAAATATATTCGTCTCTACGTGAATAAAGCATCGACTAAAGCTGCATTGTACTTTTCCTTTGTTAGGTTTCTCGTGTTAGATCGATAGGAGGAACTCGCATCGACCGCGCGTGACCAGGCCCGAAGGCCAAGGGGGATCCCGCAGGATTAATACGCGAATTGATTTATGCCCCTCCACCCCGATCCACGGTCATTAACGTCGTCGACGACGCGTTAGACGCAGCGACGTTAATTCCAGTTTACTCGGTAAGACTAGGACGCCTTGGCGTCGTGCTCTGCAGATGGCTGCTAATGTCGGCCTAATGAATGCGCCCTTCCTGTTACTCCGCCACGTGTTCTCTCGCCGTTCTCTATGGAAACAAATTATCAACAACTCGCCTCGCACCCTATTCTGCCCAAACATTCAAAACGGCCGTAGGATTCCACACAAAAAATAATAACATTATTGCCAATTATTTAATCGAGACCAGCTTTTCCAGATATTAAAATAACCCATTCCTTCCGTCAGAAAATATTCCCACAATTTTATTTTCGCGACTGGAGGGGAAAGAGAATTTATATATACAAAGTGATCAACATTTCAATTTTATTACACTACGTTTAATAAATTTACTATTATAATTCATTAATTTACAAATTTAATGAGATGAAGTCGGTTAACATAATTTTTTTGAAAAAAGTCAATATTACAACTTTGATTTTTTTTATTGTTGCAAACTTTTATCCGATGATATTACAGTTTATCTAACATGTAAAATACATATGTATTCGCAGAATAAATAATTAACATGGCTGTTTGTATCAATTGAAAATCCATTGACTATCAATTTAAAAGCGAAAGAAACGACAGAACTGTGGACGTAACAAGTTATTGCAGTTTATAATATTTGATTGGCTAGTGTTTTACGGTGTAGGGTAGGAGGGGGATCAGATGAAGATAAGTAAAGGAATTGTTGGTTTAAGAACGAAGAATGAGATGCCAGATAACTGGGGGAGAAATTATTGTTAGGAAATGCCTGAGTGGGAAACTGGAAGGATCTATTCCATAGGTAATTTTCTTTTGATTCTACGGTTGTGTGGAGGAGGATGTGGATTTCTGTGAAAGAGGGCTTATGGTGTCAATGCAGTGATTGGTGAAACTTTTGATTAAGGAGGAGATACATGTTTTTATTTTGAGTGTAATTTGGATGTCATTATGGATTACAGAGTTTTGAAGTTACCTGGGGGAGTTGGAAATGATTCTAAGGATTCTGTTTTGTATGGTTTGGATTTTATTTGGAGTTGGCTGTAAATACCCAAACGGAGCATGCATAACAACTTTGTCAACTCAAGGAATCGTCTGCTATATTTTGTAAAATATATTTTAGAGCAGCTCATGAATTCTCTTCGGCCACATTTCTTATTCCTTTAATTTACAATCAGATAGAAAGCCCGTATTTTATTCGCAGTGTGTTTTGGCATGTAGCATGTATTATTAATGTAGAACATATCACGACAATTTTTTCATACTTCGTAATCTTTTCAGGAGAAAGTAAATACTGTTAAAAATACTTTAACGCAATAAAAAAACAAAGAAAATAATAATTACAAGTTTGCATACTGTAGCCGGGGCGTGTGCAAAAGCACATTTTAAATTAAAATGTTTATATTCTTCTGAAGAAGTTCCCAATTAGGTGCTATACGTAATGATATTTTTAACATGCTCTTGTAATGTTATTTATGATTCTTTGGCCGTATTTTTAATTTATTTGTAAACTAATACTATAAGAAAATTTCAATGCGTTTGAAGAGAGGAATATTTTCGATTTTAGTGAGAAACACTAAGTAGACCTAAATACTCATTAGTTCCTACACAACGAATATGGTTTTTAATAATAATATAAATTGGTAATGACATAAAAACAGACCAAATTGAACAGAACTAAATTATAAATTTCTAATTTTAATTGCCTGTTTGTAAACTTAAATTCTTAATTTTATTTATTTATTTTCGTTACACTTCTAATAAAAATTATTTTAATTAGCTGAATTTTATTTATGTTACTATACCTTCTATTCAATTCTGGTGCCAACACTTAAAAATTAACCGTACACATTAATGAAGGTTTCATTTAATTCTCCCTTGTTTACTTGAATTTTGTAAATTTTAATGTTGATACCTTTAGTGAAATTAATGAATTCATCAAACAATAAACAACGAATTTATGATATAAAATTGATTTGAAATTTTGTTAATTCTGTTTTCTGTACATTTCCTAAATAATCAAATAACACATTTAATTTAATAAACTAGGATTTGTGGTATTTATTGAAACATTCGTATTTATTTATTACTTTCTTTTTCATCTTCTGCTAATGAATCACCTGTAAATATATTATTTGGCACAATAAATAGTTAAAATCCCAGATTCCTAAACGTAAATATAGAAGATATATATGATTACCACTGTTCTATCGGGGAAATCTATTTTAAGGAGAATAATGGCTTTCAGGAATATTGTATCGTCTTATGAAGACAGAAATTATTGAATCACCTAAAGTGATATTAGACGACAGAAAATAATCTATTTGAAATTTAATTGGAATATGCTTCTAGGATATTAATAGAATGAATACTTTTCAGGCTGGATGAATTAAAATGGAGGAAGCGTAACGTTAGAAAAGGAGAAAAAGTGATTCACTTCTGATTAATAATACAGACGCTAAATCCTCACCACCGAACGTTTACAACCCACTCTACCCAACAGCGGGGTGTAAATATTAGATGGCAGCAGTTGTTTTCGGTACTTCACCTCAATAAGAAGATAGTGCAAGCCATTAAAACGTCGCGGAAAATTACAAATAGCACCCGGTAGAAGATCCGATTGAATATCTTCGAGTATTACAACTTTAATTCCTTACAAGTGGCCCCTTATTACTATTTTACTATGTCTCTTTTGTTTCTGAATATCCAAATTCTAAATCTATTTAACAATCACAGAAAAGGTTAAAATTAAATTGTTTACTGTCAGAAATTTTTATCTATTGTGTGATTTTTAAAAAAGTAACATTTTACTAAACAAAACAAATATTACTATATATGATTGTTGTACTTAATAAATAAGATTTGATTAACTTTCATCGAGGTGTACCTAATTGACTTGTTTAGATATATCCTCAATATTTGGATAAATGTTATATGAACAGCTGATAACCAATACTATTGTAATTGTAAATAAAACTGAGAATAAATGATTCAATCGAAGCTTAGCCAAAGAAATGAAACTGAACTGAGAGACGTACATCAAATAATCTATTTAAACAGATTTACTATCCTTTATAAGAATAATTCCGAAACTGTCCTTAAAGTCACTGTAAAACTCTTGTCCAGAAATCATTAGTGATACGTTCAGATCTCGATTTGGTTGGATGTATTTTATCGAATCTATATCAATATATTTTACGTGATATTTTTTCTATAATTATAATTTTTTATATTGTTCATTACCGATTATTTTTGATTAGATTTTATATTCCCTACATAAATTTAAACGTAAAGACCAATTACAACAAAAATTGGTACATAGATTCTTTAAAGCCCGTAGACGAACACTGTGAGGGTTAGAAACCGCTAGGAATTTAGTTTGAAATTTTTTCAAATAGGTCCGTGATATCACCAACGAATGTGAGAGAAAAAATGCTTGGAAATCCGCCATATTTCATTGCATCCAATACGGTGACCTTATGTTTACATTCTGCTAGGTCTTAATCAATAGTTCCTCTTAAATATATTCTATTATATTATGAAATAGTAATTTAATTCTAATAAAAGGATACGAATGACTTTTATAGAGACAAACAAAAAGAGTAAAACTGATTTTAATCATCTTATCTGGTTTCCGAAATTTGAAACAAACTTTTAATTAGTATGTTACCCAGTCTTTATAAAAACTTAATTTTGGAGTTATGTTAACGGGTAACAAGTACGAATTAAGTTGGCAATGATTGATAATAAATCATATAATTTAGATTATAAAGTTTGGAAGGTGTAATGAAGTATTATTCAGTTATTAATAATTTTTCACTATTTCATTTCTGTATGAGTATATTTTTTACTCAATGAATTTCAGTTTACTACAGTTTTTAAAAGTAATAGTTTAAAATATAAAGATAAATTATAAAGATCATATTTTAATATTTGTAATAAAATGTAAATATTCAGAAATGCCAGTTTTTAAGAACCTACAAAATACTATTATATAACTCAAAAAATTTAGGTTATATACTTTATAAAGAGATAAAGTTTATATCAGTAATTTACATGTACTACCAGGATTATTATTTATCCCATAATAACGATAACATACACGTATGCCTTATTGTACAGGAACCATTAATTCCACCCTTAAGGTATCAGGAGTGTTTTTACTCCATTAAGGTAACTGGTGTACTTAAATTGCCCTAAGGTACGGAGGTAATTTTTAAGCATCCTAAGGTTATGGGACTATTATTTTTTTTGTTTAAGGTAACGCGTGTATTTTTTGACTCCCTAATAGTACCGGGAGATTTTATTGCTCCATAAAAGTACGAGGAATATTTATAACTATTTAATGTACCAGGATAATTTGTGACTTGGTTAAGGTACCGTCAGTCACTAATCCGGTTAATTTGAAGCTAGTCAATAAGTCTTTCATCTAGTAAAATACGTGACGATATCTATTCCAGTTAAATCAAGTGTTTGTCCAATTAATTCGTTATTCAGCTTAATATAAAGATATTACTGGGAAACGTTTGTCACCCGAAATTGTGACTGTGACCCATAAGCCATTGTAAATCAGTCCAAGTCATTTAAAAAAATAATAAAACTTGTTACTATTATATACAGCAGCCTTAACTGTTAAAATATAAACACCTAACATTTCCTGTAATAAGTAAACACCCTGATAAATTGTTACCGACAATGTTTATAGGAAAATAAATATTAACACGGTTAACATATAAACACCGTTGTTCCGTGAAAATGTTTCGAAGGAGATTTAAACAGATTATTTTCAGTCACGGAAATAAAATCACATTTATTGTTAATCATAAGTCACATATCCCATTATTTGACTTAAACGTGTTTTATGTAATTGCGAATTTATTTTAGGGCCACAAAACTCGCCCTGTTTATTCGCCCACTAAGGTTCAGCGAGGTGGAATAATCTGTGGGAAGGAATCAGTGGCAATGCCCACCACGATAATGCCTATTCCCTGCGGCACTTCTCGTTCGTCAGAGCGTAACCAAATACCCTGGTTTATTCGAAGCAAAGGTCGATACCGGTCATAAACTTTCCTCCTTGTCTCATGCCCTATCACGCCACCGCAACCTTCCCTTGGCACGCACCGCTTGTCATGTAATGAATTATCCATACATTATGGAGAAGTAATTAGTATAAATAATGAAAATTTCTTCCACAATTATTTCAGATTCATTTAACGCGTTATTAAGTAATAATAATAAAATAATAGTTCCTTATCCAATCGTGGCACCATTTTCACATAAAACACAAATATGTATTTACTAATTCGGTCTTTTCCGTACAGAATAATACAAATTTATTGAAGTTGAGTTACTATAAATGTATAGTTGATGTGCGTGTTACTTTCGGCTTCAGTCTCTATTTATTTGTAGGTACTACACAGACGTTGATCCAATTACGTAGATACCATGCATGTGTTACAATAGAATAATTTAGAAGTATGAACATTCGTATATAGTACCTACAGTGAACATTATATTACATTACAACTTTTTCTTACAATAACGAGGCATTTCAAATTGAGATTAGTTACAAATTTAAAGATAAAATTACAAATATATTTATAAATATAGAAGACGGTTAGCAAAAGTAAAATAAAATATTGGAAGTATATATTTGAAAATAAACTAAATGTGATTATTGAGAAAAGACTTTCTAATATGAACAATACTTTGTGTGTTAATAGAAGAGAATTTTCTACGGTTTTAGAGAAGAAACAGTGTGTAAGTTATTATTTGTAGATTAGTATAAACGTCACAAATATATTTAGCGAGTCCAGTGCACTGCACAAATAACACTGCAAGTGATACCAGATGATATTCAAAATCTAATTGTTGTCTCGGGAAGGAATTCCCCGGCATCTTTTCTCAATGACTAGAAATCTTGTGCAATTAACATGAAATAAACGTTTGCGTAGCATCAGTTGGACATATAAACAGAAGAGATATTTAAGTACTATTGGTTGAAAGATATTATTGGATAATAAGTAATATCTATGGAATTGGAATGAGTTATATCTAAGTGAGGTGGTTACTGATTGCATAGGGCAGTAATTCGGTGCATTGGAGATTTGGAGGCTGTTCCCGATTTAATATTTGTGTTATAAAGTAACAGCTGGTGTCTGTTAGTAAACGATGGTACACGGAAAATTACGTAGGATAACAAAGTGTTGCCATCGATTTTGCCATTACATAGTTTGAACAGAAAAAGTATTGACGCTCGTTCTCGTCTGGTTGAGATTTTATCTATATTATATATTTCCAAAAGCTCTTCATATGTCTTGTCTAGCTGTAACGCGCGGAGTCGATGTAATAGAGAAATCTTAAAAATTAAATTTTGTATTTTCTCTACTTCGTGAGTTGATTTCTTATATACGGTATCCCAAATTAGTGATGACAGATTCTTAAGGACTTTAAAGTTAAATTTAATAATTTGTTCTTACAAATGACATAATATTCAATAATGTAAACTTTTATCTACCTATAATATCAGACCTCAAAGACTAAATAAGCAAATTCATTTTAAACAGCCATGTTGCAGTTATACTTTCGTAACATATTTACTTAAAATCTGTCAGTATAAAATACCTGATTTGACACTATATTCAAGGATTTTTTAAAGGAAAATAACAATAATTATGTAAACCACAGCAGAAAATTATTTTCCAGATATTATAATATCAATAATTAAAATATGCTTCTCCACATAGCCAAAGCATTGTCACTTTGTGCTCTCCTTTTATTAGAGTTTCAAAACGTCCAAACCTATTGAAAGACCCGCGGTATATACATATTTTTTTAGTTTATTGAAGAGGACTTTTAGCCGAAGATAATACAGTTGTTTTGACATGAAATACAATACCCGCCATATATGAAGTCAAATCAGTGATAAGTTACTTGAATACAATGAATGTAACGCCAGCAAACACTCATCGCCAACTGTGTGAGATTATCGGAAGCAATAATCAATAATTAATTGGTTAGAAAGTGGATTAAACAGTCCAACGACGTTCGTGAAACTGTGCACAATGAGCTGCAGTGCGACCTGCCGTCTGTGATCACAGGCGGCATCTTTCTTTGATGAAGGCGTTAAGACAAATATATTGTTAATGTTGATTTAAAATCTTAATTGTAGTAAAGTAAGTCATTTATGAAATGAATTTTTAGTTTTTGTCCTACATTGAATATTTAAATTCAAAATTGAGGATTTTATGATTAGAATGTTTTATAATTAATAAAGTAGGAACTGTTTATTATTGCTAATCTTATGGATTAATGTTTGAAAGAAACTTCCTTACAATAACTTTATTATGAAATGTGAACTCAAATATTTATGTAATTAATGGACACCATTGATTAATTCATTTACTGCCTTGTTTAGTTAATTAACTTAGTTCAAAACTCTCTTGTTTCCGAGAATTATCAAATGTTAGAGCAGTATTATTAATTTAGAAGTAAACGTTTTTTCTTTTCAACCAGTTTTTATCAACATACGTTTGAGCGCTGGACTAAATAAATTTAAACGAATGGTGATAATTAAACGTATGAACTAGTAAATAACATAATTATTAGTAGTTGTAAAAGTTTTAATGTTGAAACAATTCAGATTATGAAATGTAATACATTCGATCTATTGCAGTTGGTATTTCCATGTGTTACTTCAGGAATCCAGAACAATCGACGCTTATTTGATTATTAAATTCCGCACAATCATAAAACTTGTTAAAGGGAATATGCCTCTAAATCCTCTAATCCGTTCGCATTCTACCACTTTAGTGTAACTAAGTTTTTATATGCTTTTCTGGTATTGTAAGAAGAATTTATTTAGTTATATTGGTCTCTAATCAAGTCAGATTAATTTCATTATGTAAGGTGATTAAAATTTACGCATAATAATAATATTTTAACCGAACATTAATGTATTCCTTATAGTTTTTTAATCACAGAACAATTCACATTTATATAAAATTAATTGTTAAGGAATTAATTATGCATGCACTTTGTATACAACTGGTAATGATGCTCGTATACAGAATAGTGCACAAAAAACTGCCTCCTGGAACAAGAATATCAACAAATAAAATCTAAGTACACAAATTACTGTATTATATTAATTTACAGTTCAATTAATAGAGCATTTTATTTTATAATTTAAAGTCTGTGTTCTAAATGCACTCCACCAAAATATTCAGACGCTACTGGGTATGCGTGGCATCTAACTATATTTGTTTAACTGGTTGGGACCGGTTTTATGTGCGTCACTCTGTATAATCATACATAGACTACTAAATGGTTCGTACGATTGTTCAAAAATAATTATTTTTGTTACTTAAAAACCTTTTACGTGCAGTTTTATTGATATATTGAAGTCCACGAAAATAGTAGACGTAGATGTCGTGGAGCTTTAAAAAACTTGTTTGTACCTAAATATGTGCCTAGTTTTAATAATTTTTCATTTTCTTTCACTTTCTTAAGGGATAGAGCACCTGTTAAGATGTGAATGTTGGAAAGTCTTTAATTTGCACATCGCGACTGGTTTTCTGGCTTAGCAAGCTCAGAGGAAAACAATTAGCTCTCCGAGGGGGCGGCTAGGTGCAGTTTTACGGCCCTTTGGCGCTTAATTATTCAGCTCTGGCTGCGCGGTCCACGGCCGAGTTAGCTATCCTACCTGCCTTGTTATAATTAGGATAATTATAATGTTCCGGCTGGCCGCAACGAATTCTACAAGACACGCTTAATTTGTTCCGCCTGTGCCCGTCCGTTCCTAGGCAGCGTTATCCAGTCAACACTACGTCGCGAGTTTATCCGAGTAGAGGCGGTTAAACACTGAATAGCACACAATAAACTATATATACTGCCGATAGAAATTATTTCAAGTACATAAGATCAATTACAAAGTGCTTGCAAATAATTTCACTTAAGTTTGTATACGCGAATTAATCCCAACGACTTTCGCTTTAATTGGACTATGTTAACCCCCATTAAATGTATGTAAACTTGAGGATTGGAAATATTTTTTCTGCATGTGATGAACAAGAAGAGAATCGCGGTACGGAGATATAAAGGGCAGAATCCGAGAGTGTTAGTTAGTGGTTCATTGGATTTACATAAACTTTATTTGGAATTTAATTAATGTTACGGGTTTGTATTTATTTCATGCTGTATATATATATATATGACGTTTTTGTTGGCGTGGTATGTAGAATCCTACCGGAATTGTATATGGGCGCCACCTACGCTTTACGTAGGACAATTTTGCTATGGGAACACACTCGGGTTCAGGACTGAGAGCATGGATCAGAGGAGTGACGTCACCTGTTCCCGAATTATACAGATTATTGAATTAAATAACACAAATACAAGTGAATGTAAGTATAACCACGGCAGCTTTACTTGATCAGTCTTGGAAAACAAAAGTTATATATATCTAAACTTAAAACTATTTACATATATTAGGATAATATATGTTAATGCCGGCTTATCCTTGAAGAGGATTCAATGACATAATTTACAGTTAAAATACAAATTTCGGTAATTCATTAGCCATAGAGTCTGTTTGTTACGCCAGGGAGGAAAGTATCCAATTGAAGAGAATTTCACACGTTACCAGTCGGGTGTCACTCGCTTTAGATGTTGACTGCCTCAAGATAACGATTTGGAAACTGGCGGGATAATTCCTTCTTCACAGCAGCAGCAACAGTAGCTAGTTGCTTCTCCTACCCCTCCCAGGCTCAGAGTGAGTAAAACAACAACGTCAACAATACAACAATCGTCTTCTCATAAGGACGTATTCTTGCTGCAGACGCGAGCGCTACAATGCGTCTGGAAGCTTTACAAACGAAATTGGAAAAAACTATTTACATTTGCTACCTACAAAGTGAGGCACTGTTACACGGTTACAATATATATATATTACTTGCTTCACATGAGCGTAGTTTCAAAAGTCAGCAATCGTGGAAATAGTACTGAGCATATTGTCGGATTCATAATTATTTGTAATCGTGAATATAAATGGTGCAGGTTAGTAAGAAATATACTAAATCACTTGACCGTCATCCCACGAAAATAGTACAATTCCAAGACGTTCTTCAGACGATTGATTGCGTAACGTAACTTGTGGTTTAGTCGAAAAAGTAAGCCACTGGCGCCCCTCGTTAAAGCATTGGTTTTTATTCTCTCAAAAGGTATAAAAGAGGTTATGATTATTTCAAGAGTCCATGAAGATTCGTAAGAGGCACAGAACATTTCACTTGAATGTGATTGTAAGTATAGAGTAACACAGAAAATGAACTTTTCAATGTATGGTCCAGCAGAATATTACTGAAAATATAGTATCAATTATTATCACGCAATCGGGAAAAAGTCCAAATTAGATCTCAATTTAATAACGATTAGTTCAGGGACAATAACATTTTTCCGATATAATAGTTATTAACGTCTGTAAGTTTAAAGTAATGTTTTAGGGAGTGCAAAACAGACACAAATTACAAAATAAAACCGACAATAACTTAATACTACTATATGTTCCGTTCAGGTTGAACTCAATTTAACAATACATCAAATTAGGTGTATTGTTAAATTGAGTTCAACCTAAAGAGGGTCAAGATCAGGACGGAAACATGTTGTTTTAAATTATTGTTGCTTTTATTTGATTAATTTTGGTCTGTTTTTGGCCTCATAATAACATTAAATTTTTCCAATGTTCCATTGTCGTATTTCAAAACTGCCGTCCAAAGTATAAAGGCTGTAAGTCTAAAAAATTCTTTTGATAAATTAAGGCATAAAAGTTTTTTGAGCTTCGACATTTACATACACCTCTTATCTCTGGAAATGGTTTTATCCGTACCAAGATATATGAATTTGTCTTTATAAATTAATTATAATGCATTAATCCATTATATATTTTTAAAAGTCGAAATTTTTAATTACCTCATTTATACTTTGAACGGCAGAATATTTACGAGAGTTAAAGGAAGCAGAGGAAATAGCTGACGATAAGTGCTATTAGGTGTGGTATAAGAGTGAAAATTAGAAAGAAAGGTACAGGAGAGGGAGAGCGAAAAAAAAGGGGGGGTGGAATTGATTAACAACATCTGTCTAATTTAACTGAAAGTGAATCTATAGTCAGGTTGAAAAGTCTTGAAACGACACGAAATTCAAACCAGCGATGCTTCACCAGTATAATTCTGTTTTATAATCAAACCCTTCTTACCGAAACACTATTTATTTGTTTTAAGAGTAATTCATGACAGATTTATTTGTTAAAAAATGTAGTATATGGCAGTTTAAAAAAAATTAAAAATAAATAGAGCTTATTCCTGTTTCAGTTACAAACATAATATCTAAATACTTGCGTAACAATAAGCATCCAAAATATATCCCTTTATTATAGGCCATTATTACTTTCCTTCCTCTTAGGAACGAATCGCTGATGTAGTATGCATTAATACGCGTCTTCTTTTTAAGCTAGCTAAAAACCTCAAAATTCAATTGTTTTAGAGTTCTATTATTAGCACCCAATAAATTGTCCAATGATTGTTTTAATATTTAATAAACTTTAATTTTGAAGTTAAATTTAGTATTTTCCGGGCATTTAAAATGTACATGTTTAGAATAAGGTGAACGAACTGAATAGAATACCCTAAGGAGAGGAAACGTTTACTACTCTCTCGACACATTTTAATGGGAAGATCCATTTAGCTTCATAGTATTTAAAACTACTTAATTTACTTGTCCGAACCAAAGTTTGCATTCAGGAAGAGCAAGCTCAGTTTCTTAACGAGGCAAACCTTTAAATTAAAGAACTTACATATTGATGACAATAAATGTCTTATTTTACTGCCATTATTTCAAATTATATTAGTACCATTATATAATAATATAAATCTGGATTAATAAGTGATAAAATGGGTGAAGAAAAATAAATTTGAAATTAAGATTTGCAGAAATTCACAATATCAGATATATTTTAATACATTCCTCAACAATATTATACTAAATGAAAATTGTATAATTCCTGACAAATCGTAGGTGGTGAATTATGGAAAAGTTTTAAATCGGTTCTTGCTTAAGTGTCAAAGTTTCAAAAAATATGTAATCGGATTTATCACATGGTATGGCCTACTCTTCATTTCACTTTTCCGTTGGGCTGAAAGTATAGTTGTTTGTTTGAGAAAATATCAAAGAAAACAAATTGAGCTCACGAACAAGGATTTATTTCCATGAGAGAGGCGAAAGGAAATCATTTCAGAGATAGATGATCGAAAAGGACTGCACTGATCTTGCGGAAGAAATATATGACTTCGATGCTGCACATATGTGGCGGAACTTAAAGATATAGGTTTGATAAATATTTCCTATTTACTAGATAGACGTTTTGTAAAACGTCAATACAAAACGATCTTTCCATTGAAACGTTGAATAACAGCATGGTAAAATTACCTGTGACTATAAATAGCACATCAATGTTACATATTATTATATTGAAAATAACCATCTTTAACTGTCAAAGTATTTTTTTCTCGTTATTAAGAAGTATAAGACATTATAAGTTTCTAAAAATAGTTCCTAAACATTTAAATGCAGCTTCATTATACTTTATACATTATACTTTGCTATTTTTATGGATGCTATGATAATATTAACTTAGATACTTTCCATATTTCGTTATTTAAAATTAAACTGATTTGTAATGTGGACATAAAGTTGACCAATATCACCTTTTACATAACGGGCATTCATAATTTTATTTCTTCTTTAATAACTATTAATAGTTTCCTATATTTTATGTTTTTTTAACATTTTCACACTTCAGCACAATTTATATTCAATTTTAGGTAAAAATAGTCTACAAAGTTAAATTACTGAATATACTCAAAAAATATTTCAATGAATAATAATACGGAAATCTACTTCAAGACTTTTCAATATTATTATTATTATTGTAATTATGTACAGTTAGCAAAATAGACAAATAAATTTTAATATAATTTATCTAGCGTAAGTAAATATTTCTTTGGCTCTTCTGCAGACATCGTCAGTTATATCAAATGAATCATTCCTTTGATTTAATTGATGATGTCTTCTGACGAGAAGAGAAGAGAAACGTTTTACGTACGCTAAATCAGTTCAATTAGAAGAAGTTTCCTATTTTGACCATTCTTTATAACTGATTCATTCCTTAAAATCTGTGCCACTTAATAGCTATTATATATATACATTAGTCTTGAAAAAAAATCTTTTACCAATTGAGTAATTTATTATTAGTTATCGGCTTCTTACAGAATCAGTTTTCGAATCCCCCCACAGATTTCAGTGATAAAAATATATACTACACAGTATCTATGAATATATTAATTTACATTGAACAAAACGCGTATTTCAGAGATTCAAAATATTAACAGTTGTACTCAAATTTTCATATAAAGTATAGCAATTTTTCATATTTTTGTTGTTTATACGTGAATGAATGTCGATTTGTACTGTGAATGAGTTCTTACAAAATTCTAAAGACAATAAAATATTTTCTGTAGTTTTGTTACAGTTATGTTAGTAAGATAATTATTATATAATGTGAGAAGAAATTTGTACCGCTCTGTACTTGACACTATATATGACAGACTTTATTAGTAGTAAGGATGATTTAGTATTTCACATTATCATGCCTCTGATAAAATCGTTCTACTGTTTCATATTCAAATTTATTATTCCTACGGGTTATTTTGTCATTCGTTTTTCAAATAATGGTTTAAGTCTCGTCAGTAAAAAAATAACTTGAAATAACAGAAAATTCTCGTTTCCATTTAGCACAGAAGGTTGAGCAGGGCCGAGCGATTTTTCCGGTCCGCAGATCTGATCGGTGTTTTATTTCGGCAACGGACTGACTGGACCGTAAATACCTGGTCCGCTTCAGAACAATGAGTATTGTGTTACACGCACTCTATTTGCGCACGTAATTCATGCCATCTATTTCATCAAAATTTACATTGCTATGTGCGTCACGGAGAGTGCATTTTGTTTTACATTTGACGACTGTTTCCATTACAGGGAAAATGAAGGGGGGCTGATACGCAGCAGCTATTGTCATATGTAAATAACTTAAAGCCGCTGCAAACATTTCCGGGGGGTTCTCTATTGTGTTTACAGTATGTATTTGTTTTAGGCGCGAATTGACGCTGTTAAATTCGGCGACACTTCATAAACACAGATGTGAGATTTTATGTATTCGTAATAGCAAACAAAATGTTATTAAATGATAACAATTCTGGAATTATATGGTAACTATTCAGCCGTAGCAAATGGAATTCAACTAAGCACATTCGCAATTTTCTTTAAGAAATTCAGAAAAAAACTTAAATTATAATTTAGCGTTAACTCAAAATAATGTGGAAATAATTAACAATCAGTTCTTTCATCAATGTTTCTTATATAATTAAATTACCATTTAGTTATTAAATATACAACGTTTATTAATGTTTAAGTAACAATTAAATATAAATAGGAAACACAGATCTTGATTTTTGGATTACAACCAACATTTTTACTTTTTTGGTTCATAGACTACATGAGAGTGATCTAAAAATTGGAAAATCCCCTATAATAACATAGGACGGTAATTATAAAAGCAGAATGCGGGAGGCAGAAAACAGGGTTGCCTCACTTTTTTTTGGTGGGTGAGGGAGGCGAAGGAGGATAACAGGCTACATGAGGTCGATTCTGAAATAGGCAACTCACCTTTAATAATTATAGGAAAGGAATTGAAAAGGTAGCCAAGGGTTGACTAGAGACCCCGGGCTAATGTTTAAGGATCCTATCCGGTAATTCAACTACAAGTGATGCAGTAAAAACGAAAGAAAACCTGCATCAAGAAGGTCGGGCTAATGGGTACTATTGTCACGTCCTTCCGAGTGACGAGAATTGAGTTTCCTGTGGGGTCGCAGCATTCCCTCTCCTTGCCCCCAGTAGTTTTTTAGGAGGCACCTGGCCGATTGATCCAAAGCGATCAGCGTATGTTCAATATCTTCGACCCCAGCACAAATACCTTTAAAACAGATGAAGGTGCCTCCACACGTGAAAACATTGAAATTGAAAAGAGAACGATGCGTCCGAAAAAGTATGCCCTATTGTTACTGGATAAATACAACATATCGGTTCATCAGGAAAAGATTGAATTCGTAAAAAATTCGTAAATTCGTAAAAAGTAAATAGGACGGTAACAATTTTATAAGTGTGTAAAAATTTTTCATTAATTTCGAAATTGTGACAAATAATAAAGAAAAAAAATAAAGGAAAATTACTGAATTTAGATTAAAATTTCATATACTTGAAGGATGGTCTTTCTCTTATACGAAAATTGGTGAATACAAATGATTCAAGTCGGAATATAAAGCCAATTACAAGAAACTAAAAGTTAGTTAAACGGAAATGAAAAATATACAATTTGAAATGTATGCAATGAATTCAACATTTTTGATTGAAATATTTTCGTATGTGCTTATAAAGGCAACTAAACGCAAGACTTTAATTAAAAAATTAAATATTAGAGCAAATTCACGTAGAACGAAATCTAAAATTTAGTTAAGTAATAATTGTTCTATTTGCAACTCGATAGCTTAATAAATTAATAGGAAAATATAAACATGTTTCTACGAGTACTGTATATTTTACAAAGAGTTATTTTTAACGTTAACTTCGAAATAATTTGGGCGTTAAACATTCCCTTAGACGTGATGAGGATGAGTATTACGTTTCTTTTATCATGTCAGAACAGTATTATTCTTATATTTATTATAGTTCTCTTTCCAAATAAATCTACGAATACCGTTATTTGTATGTAATTTTTTATATTTTTAAAAACTGTCCAAATGTCGACCATTTGGTACCAAAGTGCAGACGAATATCACATGTATATTTTTTTAACTGAAAAATTCGCAGTCTTTTCGTACAGTATATCTTTAAATCCAAATAGAACAGAGATACGTCAGAAATATCAATTGGAGGGTCGTTTGAGAGATTAATTGCTAAACGTTTATCTTGCATGTGTTGTGTAAGAATTTCACTACTATCATTAACACCATATTCAGGATTCCACGAGGCTTTGCAATTAGTGACGCATGCCTACGTCATTCTCACTCTACCAACATTAGGTAATATACTTTCCATGACAAATATCCTGCTACACTGATTAATGTCAGGTTAAAGAAAATCAGAGTTACGTTTTCGTATTCTGACAATATTACGCATCTGTTATTCACAGATTACGTGATATTTCGTGGTAAATAAATATAAATATATAGTTTTATAATTTTTTTATTTTAGTGCGTTTATTATATGATTATTACACTAATTGCATAGAAATATAATTTTATTTTCGGATAGTGTTTTTTCTTAACAAAACAAAACAAAATCTGAAAAGAAATCATTTGTTTCCTCTACTTTTTTATTTTAATATTCAAACAACTGCTTTCGCTTTTTTATATTAAATATAGCTGTTAGATTGCACAGTTACAACAATCATAGTTGTTCGTATAGCACTAATTATTTATTACTACAGTATTACACTGATAGTTAAAAAGCTCCAAGGCAAAATTTTAGGAATGAATTCCTCGTAGACTACGAGAATTACTGCATTTGTTACACGAGGAAACATGGTGGAATAAAATGGGCACTGGACCAGGCAATTTTTATCGCTTTGGAACCTCAATGCAAAGAGGAGCAGTTGCCTGTATTCAGTGAAATTTAAGTTACTTTGAACTTTTCATCTGAAATTAGAAAAGAGCCCTCCAACTAGTCAGTTGAACTTCATACAAACGTGTCAGAAACTGCCAATGTGTAGTAAAAGTCATGTTACAGGGTGAATTTGTTTAATCTAACAAACTGCAGGTTTTGCTTCCTCTCTGGAGATGGAGGAAAAATGGTCACATCAACATGTGTCCGGAAATTCATCGATGGCACAGTAGACGGCATTGGCGTACATCATTTCCTCGGACCTGTTGCAGTGTGCCTCTAGTGTTTTGCTGATTTTGTGATTGTATTTGAGTATTGTATAGGCCGAAAGATCCGGTATTCTTTTCAGGAACAATGAGAAATGGTTTTCTCATACGGTCAACCAGATTAAAATTGTTCATCGGCAGCCAAGTCCCATGCCAAACAACAACCACATAACACAACATTTCGAGTCATCCTTGAGTGTTTGTATGAGCATTGGTCTCCTTATACTGAGGAACGTACGTACAGGGGGCTCACGGAATATCTAGAGGAACATGTTCAACACGATATGGAAAATAACATTAGCACAAGCTCACAACAAGTAACCCGCCAGCATGGTGTAAGCCAAAGTTATGTGTATCCAGTATGACAATCGCTATTATCCCTTTCACTTGAAACGCGTGCAGGGATTACAAACAGCGGATTTGACTCTATGGGAAAGATTTTTATGCACGAGGCAACTACCATTATGGGATTTCTGTGACCATTCCTCTTCACCGATGAAGAAAATTTTACCAGAGATCGCACATTCAAAGTACATTATAGCCATCTGTTTGCTACTGAAAATTGCCGATGAATGGTTGAAACAACTCATCAGCTGCGGCTCTGCATCAATGTTTGGGCAGGTATTGCAGGCAATCACCCACTTGGACCAAGTTATTGTTCCACAGCTGTTCTACAGACAAACATATCTGAACGTCATACAGAAAACTGTCTCTTTCACTTGAGAGTGTGCCTTTGGTAATTCGACAGATAATGAACCTTCTGTTTGATGGAGCGTTTGCATTGCATCCCGTAAAAGCCACTTTGAACACATGGATACGATTCAGGCAATGTACTGTGCGCCGAAACGGGTTTCTGTTGTTGCACAAACACTGTCCATTTCCGGTCTCAAATTTGTGTGACAATTTTCCTTCCACTTCCAATCAGTTTGTAGATGTAATTAAAATTCAAACTGTATGATTACTTTTTATTTTTTGTGTTAATTATAGAAAATACATAATATTTAAATATTTGAAAAATTACCTTTTATTAAATCCAATTATTTTTAAATTGTGTTAACAGAATTAAAGATTTTAAAAATAAATATTAATACGTCATTTAAAATTTATTAAAAGTTTAAAAACGTGTCTCTAAAACTTCAAATACAAAACTTAGTTAAATTTAATACAGTGCGATATATATTATTCCCTGCAATATCCACTGCAAATTAATAAAACCAAATTTATCAGCCACTAATTTTTAATAGTATATAATCTACTTTTTACCAAACTTTTACTATTTTTTATATTATTAACGTGAATGGTAGATTGAATTTTTAATTAAATTATAAACAAAATACGTTTTCATGTATTCCCCTGAGAATTTAGGTCCTCAGGGAGCCGTAAACAAGAAAGAAGAGATCCTTTACAGTTTCTCGAAGTTGTAAAATCTCGCCTTGACTCTTTTATCGATGCTGGTTCGGAACGTAGATAGGAAAGGACATATAAGGATTATCTCGAAAGGGTTTAAAGATGCAAGACAAATCAGAAATATTTTGGTAGTGCCGGTAGTTATGCCTGAGTCTGATGAGGTAAGAATCTGAAGGTTGCGGGTTTTTACCAGTTAAAACACAGAAATTAGTCTGAGATATGCGTATAATTATATTATACACTGTAAGAAGTCGGACTAGAATCTAACAGGGAATCGAACTTAGCCTGCGACCGAGTTGTACGTGATTGAATTCGCTTGAACTAGTGGAATGAGAGGCTTTCAAAGATGCGTGTTGGATGTCATTGCCCTAATGTGTTGGCACTGATATGCCGGGTTGATTCACCTGTATTGCAAGCTTCTTCAGGAATGCGTCCATCCACCAAGGTAAATGGCCTATGTTGTAGCGACAAAAATGAGAATTCCTTACAAAGTAAATTTTGATGAGTATTTCTTGTATTAATTTTTGTATAATTTTTCTCGTAATACTGTACAGAATTGATATACAACGTGATACAAAAGTAACTACACATTCTTAACAATAAATATTTCGGATAAATAAATTGACAGAAGTCCACTATTAGGCGTGAATAAGGCATGTCATAATCCTGTGGATAGACAAGTGTTTTATATCTGGACCTACGATAGCCCAGCCACAATCTCTGATTTACAAGTCTATATTTACATAATTACGAGTAAGGCCTAACTTCTCCTTTTTTAAATGTATTTTCAAAATAACCTAACACCTTCCCAATTGATAATCCTAATCGTCAATGGCCATTACCAATACTGATTCCAAGCTAGTATTTCAAACCAGAATAAATAAAAAGTAGAGAGGTCAAGAATGAAATAGAAAAAGTATTAAAAGGTAATATTTATTGTATGGATTTGATGTTGTAGTTTCAGAAAATAAATACATATTCTACCATCACAAAACGTGTTTGCAACAGCAAAATAAGACCATACTCTTATTAGAGGTAAACGTTTTCAAATATTTCATATTTTAATTTAGTTTTATTACATCTTAGAGACAAGGATAACAGCCATTTTATGGTTCGATAGAAATCTAAATAAGGAAAAGGTGAAACATGATGTCGAAAAATTTTTGGAAACTCAGATACGTAGTGTAGAATATACAAGGGGAAATAATAAAAGGTACAGGCTGAGAAATTGGTTGATATAGCAAACAATGATGAGTACTTTATGCAAATATTTATTTTTCCCTACGTAAAGTGAATTAATATTAGATAAATAAAGCTTCCGCTTTGAATCCCGTTACTAAAAACAACTGCGCTTCCAGAATTGCCGAACTCAGTGTTTCAGTGTTCTATTTAGTTGCTTTTTATTTCGCGCCTGTCTGCGTAAAATATTTGGCAAACTGGATATATTTACAGAGCAGGACGGCAGAGTTAAAAGTCGAAACTATGAGGGAAGTATAAATAGAGGCGGGCGGTGTTGTTGGTCCCCGATAAAACAGCATCGATCTGGTAGGTCGGTCCACTGCGCCAGCAATCACTCACTCCCGCTTTGTGCCGCTTTACTCATCGGGCCGTGGCTAAACGCCGGCAAATTCATCATCCAGATTTCGGGGAAGGTCCGTCCGCTCTCTAAGGCAATACGCCCATACATATCCCCGCGAACAGAGTAATTGCTTCCGCGATACTGACATGCCGAATGACAAATGCCTTCCATTTTTACCCAAATTATTGCGCCTAATTTCTCAAGCAAATGAATCATTTGTCATTTTTATATACCTGTTTAAATATTCATTACTAATCTCGGAAGTATTAATTTTCTGGACACTGAGTCCAATAATAAGCGAGAAAATATTATTGTTAAAAATATGCATATCAATATACTAAGAGGCATTGTCGTGACAATTATTTCATAACTGACAAATTTTTTATTTGCAGGACAGATCTCAAACTAAGAATAATAAAAACTGAAGCGTCTATATTCCCCAATATTGTTATGATCAACTCATTTGTTGACAGAATTATAAGGCAGGCGGAACTAAGCATAATAAGGCATGAGGGGGACAAACCGGAGATGATGTAGATGAAGCTGGATTAAACACACCAATCAATGTGGATACTAAGCTTATATTGAAAATAACGCATGAAACTATCGAATGGAATAAGTTAATACTTAATGGATCGTAATAATAATGATGGGCCTCGAAAAACTACAAATAAAGATAAACGTGGGAATATAATTTGTTTTGAAAAAGAAACATTTCGTAAATTGACTCAAATGTGCCTAAAAAGCTAAAACAGACCCATAGAATGGTGTTTTTAGCTTATTATAAGTGCGTGCCAAAAATCAGTGAAAGTCGATGATATAAAACTGGAAGTAATTCAATAAAGTGGAAATGAAGAAAGGAAACTAACATACGAAAAAAGTATTTCGCAAAAAGACGACGTAGAAATGGAGATATTTGTTCCTCACTTTATTTCAGCATTAAAATAAAAAGATATGTCATAAATGCTGTGTGTAAAGCTAAACCCTTTTGAGCTAATCATCTGGTATGTGCGGCTTGTCGTTCTTGCAGCTCTTTTCACGCAATTAACAAGGATTACAGAGAGGTCATGTAGTATTTATTTTAACATTAATTTGGCCTCGTTATTCACTAATTGTATATCGAAATAGTATTTTTAACACTGCGTTTTTATACGTTAAATAACGGGAAGTTGTATACATATAATAGTATAATAATCTTATGGTGACGGTGGGTAATGAAAGAGTTATTTAAAAAGGGACAAGGTATTTAATATTTAAAGAAAATTAAGTTACTTTTGGTTAAAATAATATTTTGAATTAATTTGACAGTTTTCTTTTATTTTCTACCTCAAGTTGTCCAGTAAGAAATACTTTTGATTCAAAAAAATGTTGTACGTAAACGACAAAAAATAAGCTTACTACTAAATTAATGTTCTCAGTCCGTTCAAACACAGTGCTATTTAAAAGGTTTGCTTTTAGGCGTTTATACTCCATATATCAGTTTGTCGTAATTTTTTTTCGTTTTGTGCTGAACATCACAAGGTTTCTATTGATCTATTGACAATTTTGGTTGTTTCGTCTTCCCGTTTGAGGACAAAATAGATTCCTCGTCAATCATCTGCTTCAATAATTCATTTTTGTCCCTTATGATTTCTTGTACTATTCATCAGATTGCTATGAAATTTTGTCATATTGTAGTGTTCTGCCCAGAAAAGGTTTCTGTCGATCTTTTTAAGTCTTAAAATTTTTATGTCCTTTTCAGAGTAGAAAGACATGTAGAACTTGCAAATTGATACATTATGTCCTCACGTAAATTTTTAAATAAGGGAAGTTGCCGTTTAGCGTGAAATCATACTTAAGATTAACTAATATTTGATTTAAGAATAATATTTTTAATTAGTTCATAAACATGCAAAATGTTTATAAGTCACAGAGCAAAATTATTATAATATGATACATTATACTATTATTAACACTAGGGTCACACACACTCAATTTATTATTCGAATATACGTATCTATAATATAATATGACAACAGGATATTTTATGTCTTCACGTGTCCTGCCAAGCAAGATGCTTTTTCTCCTGTGAGGCTGCGTGCAGCCGCGGTGACGACGACGTTGCGAAAACCATTATAATGTATCCCACCTTGAATATAATGTTTTTTATATCAAAGAATTATTTCAAGTAAGGGTAAACACATTATTTCAAGTCAATTAGAACGAACGGAACGTATCTTACATGCGTGAGGTATTACTTTTTAATACATTTTATTTATGTAATGAAACTTTCAATTAGGTAATAAAAATTCAAAATACTTTATAAGACACAGGGCAGATGATTGAGGTACATTACATAAAGACAAGGGCTACACACACACAATTTTATTTTTTGTAGATGTTGGTATCTACATCATTTCATTCACGCTAATCAGAGCGAAGAGAAGGTTCAAATATTTTTTTCGTAATAACTAATTGACTGTTTCTATTTACTTTTCTGTATGTTGTACTTATTTAAGGTAAATTAGATTTCTTGACGCAATTTAAGACACTGAGCCATCGCAGTAGTTACTAAGAAATTGAGCTTTCATAATGTGAAGAGGAAAATTTAAGTAAATGATGGTTTAATCATGTGTTGACAAAGAGATTACCGTCGAATTAAATAGTGTAGAGGGCTAATATAAATTAATTACAGGTCATCACCGAACACCCGGCTTTTAAATTGTTATATGGTTCAGTAAAAAGATGTAAAGTAGTTGAGACGGTTGAAAGTTGTGATAACAATGCAAACGTGTAGTATATGATTGATTGATTGATATTATATTATTATTTGGGAAAAAATCGTAATCAAAATCATTCGGGAACGTTTATAACGACATTTAATCTAATCGTCTGATGTACAAATAGCTCGCAAGTAATGTTCGTAATGTTGCTTTTTGGGAGGGGGAGGTACATGTCCAAGTTAAAATGAAACGACATAATGGAAAAATTGAATTAAGTAAATAGAACTTATTCCCGTAAAAATACAACGGTCTATAAAATTCTATTTTATCTGAATATGTGTGAAAACGTTAGAATATCAGGGAAAAGAACCGTTCATCATGGTCGCTGACATTTGAATAATAAGAGACATTCATCCTTGTAGAGCTTGGCACATCTCTCAAGACTCGCGTTAGAGGAAATTATTGATGGCCAGTCTGCGTTGCACCATTTCCAACTAACTGCGGAATCTATTATGCACATTTCATGCAGATGCAGTTGGCTGACTTTAATCTATATCAAACTATAACAAGACACATACACTTAAAATTAAAAATTACTGTATTCTGATGAAAATGTTACATTTTTAGAAATTAGAGTAAAATGAATAAACTCAGTAGCAAACTTCTTAAATACCAAGTTATACGTGTGTTAATTACATAAATAATTCCCCATTCCAGTGTTTCAACTCTTACATCAAACCGAAATTATCTCTTTATCTTATTTAACTCTAAATTTTATAACACCAGTTTCCTATATAGAATATGTTTCTGTCTCTCTCTCGTTCTTGCACATAAATGGCAACTTTATATCTGTCAATTTTGGTCCACCAAATCGCTCTCCAATGAGGATTCTGTGGACCGCCGGTCTTTTGAACGTCTGAAGACTAATTCACTATGGTGTGAACCGTTTAAAAACACTATACACCAACTGAGAAATTGTAAACCGATAACTACTATTCAGTTCAACCTGAGAAGGTTGTTAACACATATAAAAATTGCATGAATCTAAAGTAATAGATAATATAAATTTACTTCCAATAATTTCATAAAATGAAGCTAATTGAATAAAATTAATTAATAACCTGAACTACCTCGTATTTGGACTACTATTCGTATACATGAGAAGTCAAGACACGAATGTGGCGTTAATTTACTAAGTAAATTTCAAAGAATAGTAATGAAGTAGTTTTATTTATGTGCTTCCATCATACCTTCGATATTATTGTGCGTCTTAAATTGATAATATAACTACAATAATCATCTCATTATTAGCTATCTGGAACCTACAATGTATCGAGAAGCAGAAGCGTCATTTTTTATCTCTTATAATCGCTAGTGACCATGTATGTAGGGAATTCGATTTAACGATTATGTACCCTCAAATTACTTACTAATTTTGATTGAGTGAAATGGTAACTTCTTACGGACGAAACCAGGATCGGAGGAAGAAAATTTTGTCTGTAAGTGCACATAAAAGGACAACAAATAGTCCTCAAATGATTGTTAGTGTCATTCACATCTTTTGGACTATAAAAGTTCTTAGGTTAAAATTAAGTTTCACCTAATCCGTCTTAAGTTAGCCGTCATTGATAAAAAAATACTAGAAGTGTAGATTTGCGTGACTGTACTACGGAATACTGCTTAAGCTTCGCAGAACGACGCATTTCCTTGTTGATTTCAAAGTTCTGCTCACAATCACCGGACGGTATGCTATCATCGCCCGAGAAGTTTCCGTGAAATCACGCACACGCGCGAATGTTTTACTATCTAGCGACTGACGGACAACGGAGCCTATGCCAACACAGAATCTGCCTAATGGACAACGAGCTAGAAACCATCGCTGTTAGTGCAAAAGTCGTGAGACTTAGCTTTTGGAAAGTTTAAAAAAAGTTTCCCTCAAATCACGTGATTTTAAAACGTGAAAAATAGAAACAGAATCCGATCGCTGAGCTATCCATACGGCTAATTAATTTTAATTATTAAATTTGAGCGGTTTGTGCAAGTTACAAACAAGATGCATTCAAAAATTTAATAACTGAAATGTGTATAAAATAAACTTCTGATAAAATGTTTTATCGTTCCGTTTTGTTTAAATTCAATGTGTTTAGGTATTAACCATTCCATATTCTACATTGAATTCATATATCTAGGACAGCTATTATCGACAGTCCAGTATTTATGTGCTCTTTTCCTTTACAAACACTGCACTAAGACAATATTTTGTAACTATAATTCTTTATTTCAAGTCTACATTCAAGCAAAGAATGTATTCAACTGCAGTAAAATGAATACTACAGTTCCGTGAAAATTTTCATAAAACAAATATTAGTTTTAATTTTATGTTTATAACTCTTTGTTCGTTGATTTTACTTTACGGACCTTAACTTGGAGAAGTTATTGTTGCGAACGAGGCAGGGCTTTTCGCTTGTTTTGCGTAAATGGGTAAACAGTCTCGTGGAAAACGTCGTGCCTTTTTGAAGACTCCGAACTGAAACTTGAGGAAACTGCGATAAACAGTGAACATTAACAGACACAAACATTGAGAGTATATGTAAGTCGTAAGGTGTAATTCTGACATAAAGCTCAAACAAACAAAAATAAATTGAACAAATCTCAATTTAATTTGTTAGAATTTTGTTTCATAATTTTGATAGCTGAAGTAACTTACAGCTTTTATGTATGAGGAACTGAGTAATTTTAATAAAATTGAACAAAGAAAATATTTTCCGACTATCAACAATTAAAAGATGAATGAGAGTGAAATTCACGCTTCGGTTGCTACAGCTACAGCCACAGCCTCGTCTTTTTATATTTGTTTGTGAAAATCACAGGCTGTTTTATTAGCTCGGAGTGTTTGTTTTAAGGCAGGGTGCATATATTTATCGCGGCCCAGAAAGTTTTCAATAATATGCTAATAAGCAAGCCAACCCCGCAACCGCCAGAAAGGGGCAGATCGAATCTGATATCAGCTTCGTTAATTAATAGAGGAAATCGCTGGCTCCGTAATTGGTGCTATCTCCACGGAGCATTCCCCAAAGTGGGGAACTCAATGATAACTCTGTATCATTGCCGAGGAAATCCAACTTGGGGGGTCTAAACGTTACATAAATGTATGTTCAAATAGGTCTGCATAACAAAGAACATTTGCGCATGTTAATAAAATTATACGTGAGTGCAAACCTTCCAACAAAAGAAATTAAATTTGAAGAATTGGAACGAAATTTTCTATAACTGTTAGATACCATCCAAATTTTTATAAACATAATTTTATAAACACTTAAATAATTAATAATAAGCGGCATTTTAATTATATTAAATTTTACGCCTCTCATAAGTCACTATAACGACCCAGAACTTTTTATTTCAAAATATATTTTTTAACATCACAGTAACCTTTATGTTAACCCTTTTAATTTACCTTACATTCCTCAGTCTGTCTATTAATATTTGTTGTTTAGTTTCTAAGATAGTAGAACATCAAAATAAATGATATGTCGACTTTAATTGGTTATATGTAATATATTAATAAATCGAGTAATTGAAAATTTTAATAACATGTAAAACTTGAAAATATTATTTTAAATAATTATTTTAAAGAAATACGCAACAAAAAAAGAGAAAACAAGCATTTTTGTCTCGAGCGGTGTATAAAGCAAACCATATAACAACTCAAAACACAAATTTATATAAAAAAAAATTCAAAAAATTGATCTACAATATTTTTTTGCCATAATAGAAATTAATTTTTAAAACATAAAAATAATAAATATTATCTTCTGTAAATTCCATAAAGTTTCTCGAAACAATTTTTCTCAAATTCAATTAACATTCACGCTAAATAAAAATTCCAACATTTTTTCTATTATTTAATAATCACTGTGTGTCCTGAAACTAAAGCTTCAAGTTTTAAGGCAGTGATTTTAATTTCAGACAACTATAGTCACTGCCATTAAAATGTTAAATAATAAATTTTTATGTAATGTTTGCAATTTCAATGGTAAAATATCCTTCAGTTGTTTCTTATTGAGGGAAAAATTCAAATGTTAACAATAAGCTTGGAAATAATATTTTATGCTTATGTCTTTATAAAGAAAATAAACAACAGTTATTATTTAAAAATTTGGCATTAGGAATCTTTTTTATTGATATTTAAAATAAATTCTATTTGTTAGAACTTTCTTGGAGTACACAGACTTTAAGAGAAAGTTGGTTTTAACTTTTGTCAATCCCGTTGGTCACCAGTTCGACAGACACAGAAAGCTCTCTTAAGTAATTGGTAAAGGCGATCAAAGAATCTTTTATAGAGGATTTTTCAAGATTGATCCAAAGACCGAAAAATATCAATTATTATTCGGCCCCTTTTATTTCAATTGGTTTCTATTTGTATTTATATGATCTCTCCCAAAATGAAAAAATTAACTTTCACTAATTATGTACAACAATGTTTATAAAATCGAGCAATAAATAGAGACGTAAGAGAACGTGGACTTTCCCGGTGTATATTATTCATGAACAATTCTCGGGTTTTAAACTTCAGTTCACCTGAAGAAGATAGCAGAGCAAGCCATGGAAACGTTGTGTTCAAACTCTGTACTTACGCGGTTGAAAACCCGAGAATTGTTCATGAAAGAGAGACATGTTAATTGAACAATTTACGTTTTTACTTGCTAACATAAGTACCAAATTATATACAATTTATGTATATTTAAATACCTCATTGGAAGCTTGGTCAAATTCAGATCAGTAGTTTGGACGCCTATGGCTTTAACATACTTACTGACAAACAAACAAAGGTTATATTAATTACCAAACTGTTAAAGAAAGCTTGAGTATAAAATTCCATGACGAAAGTTTTGTTTCTGCGATCGCAAGGGTATTGTTTTAGTGTTACTGTTGCTCTGCGAGTAATAAGATGATTCAGTGTAATGATTTGTCATCATCAAACAACAGTTACCTAATAACTCCATTGTTGACAGCCGAAGATGAAATGCCACTTTGTAACCGAAAAGCTGCGTTGCTTTGCAATTAACGCTTATTAATCGACAGCCCCGTGACTTGGCTGGTGATGTCAAGGCCACAAAGCTTCCCTCGGACGCAACTTGACACCGCTCTGGCCTTTGATCGTCGACAGCTGTCGCTCAAGCAAATGGTCGCTACAAAGGATTATGGGATTCCACGCTCCAAACGCGAGGATACCACAAAGAGCCGTCTCATCCGGCATCATTAGTTCTACAGCACAGCAACACTGGGACCATGGCATGCTATTGAATATTTCCCTATATATGATGTAAATTGCATGGTAGTCATACTTGTCCGATCCCTGGTACTGAACAGTAGTTTAATTTGACTTCTCAACAGGTGTTTTACTTAAATTCCACACAGTTAGCATATAAGTATTTATTGCTTTAATTTACCCGGACAATGTAATATTGTAATATTATATTTGACGTATCCTATTTCCTCAACCAAGGACTAATGGATTGAATAATAATAAATCTATCATTATCAAAATAGCTATGTTTAGATGGCAGCCATGTACTGTTAAGCATTAAGTAAAAAATTAGACATATTATTAAGATTAATTTTTTTTATTTTAATACAAACTATAGGGGTTTCCAAGAAGGTCGGATCGTTGTTGAAATGAAATAAAACAAGCTGTGTGTGGAGTATTAACGAAATTCATTTTTTACACTGAAAGGTCTATTTATGCCGTTTTAAGTAGAAAAGGAATTTCGTTATTAACCTCACACAAACTTTGTCTTATTCCATTTTAACAGTCCTTATTGAAAATCCCTATACATTTTAATTACAGAACCCAAAATATATTTCTCACACATTCATTCGGCAGATATTTAGAGTAAAAAGATCAACCAATCGATATATTTATTTGTATTAAGTGTTTACACATTGAATTGACATATTCACGTGATGTTACACTAGCGTCACGCGTCCACCTAGTCCTCTTTGTCCACCGTTTTATTCCTCCTACGAACATCGGATTCTCTAGTACGTCGTCACAATATTGCACGGGGGTAGTGGTCTGGCGGCCGAAAGCCCAGATACCCCATGACGTAGGAGGAAAGGTGGAGGGGAGCCACCAGCGTGTGACGTGAGCACGAGTAGAGCTTTATTCTGGATTTGAACGTCGACCCTCGGAAGGGAACATCGGTTCGAGTCTGAAATATTGTACCAGCTTTGTACTAGTTTCTATAAACCTTTAAAAGATCCTTTGCTTTCTTTTATGCACGAGAATAAACCGATCTTATTTTTTGTATTTTGCTTATCCCTGTCTGCTACGCGAGAATGCGAGAGGTGTGAACTAAATTACGACGATGAGAAGGACACATTTGTTACAAAACAGATTATATCTATGGAAGTTTTTAATTTGGTTACAATACCATTGAGCCCAGTTATCTATTAAAATTTTAACTATAATAATATTGTAATAATTCAATCTCAACGAATTTTAGCATATATTTAAAATATTTTTAATACTTTTTATTAGTATTTTAATATAAATATTTTGATTAATATATATTTACTAGCCCATTGTAAACGCTCGATGTTTTAGCATGCCAATAATGAAGTACAAATTTAGCGTGTTGACTTTGTCGTTAGATCTGAGCATAATTTGCGGTTAAAATTATTTCGCTCTGAGTGTTTCGTATTTGCTCTGATTACACAATGTAAATATTTCTCTTTGATTAATTTCATAAAATATTTTGTTTTACCTTTGATTCATTATTATGGTTCTAGCTAGTCTTCATTTAGCTATTAAACTAAATTTAGGCGACCATCTGATTTTATTCGTGTTGTAATTTATTTCAGTAACTGGATGCATGCGCTCTATTCATGTCACTTTCAATATTGCGTCTTTTTAGTGCTACATGAATCAGTGAAATGTCTGCTTTAATAATCTCGTTCTTAGAATGGAATATCATCTAGTAGGTTAAATTACTTTGCCTGGAAGTATTTTAGTGTGACGAATCATCTGGCGAGCTGATATTAAAGAGGTCTAGAGTCTTTCATACATCAAGCGAGTGCAACGGGTCGAATCCTTCTTGAGAGGTTGGTACAGTTCTGTAGGGCCCTCCTGCTGTAGCCTCCAGGTGCTGGTCTTAAGACGGAACGTGAAGTAATAGACGTTTGTAGAATGTTAGTTGTATGTGTTCTATTACTTGTGTACACTTTATACCAGCGTATTATGAGACTGGCGTTGAATATAGTGATATTTGCATTTCACGGCGTATGTTTTTCTCGTACCAGATCCTAAGTCACATTAGTTCATTAAATCTTTACAAATTCAACCCTATAAGAGGCTGGGATTAGAAAAAGAAGCGTTGCATCAAATCAGTATGTAGATATAATAATGCGTTATATTGCAACACATTTATGGTTCTGTCATATTATTTATTACATGTTAGAATTTATTTAAAATTACTTGTCATTAATCGAGTGTAAGTGGCCAAACCAAATTTTTGTTGCTGTTGTTTGAATACAATTTTGTCATTTCCTAAATTGTTTATATTATCTATTACAAAAGTTACAACAATAACGTATCTTCTTCCGGTAACTTATCAGGTATAAGTATTTAAAAAGAATTTGCACAATCCTTCCTTCAATAAATAACTTTACCATAAGTAAAATTTAGTTCTATTTCCTGGCCTGTTCTATCAGAAAAATAAGATTTTGCCTCTAAATATTACATCGAAATTATAAATCAGAGACTGGAATGTACCGGAAACTATTAAATTTGTATGGCTGATGAGGTCCCGGTAGTGTACGAAACGTTGTTTTAATTCTTGTAATAAACAATGTAAACAGTTTTCTGATTCAAAACTATTTTTTATATTAGTATTATAACAATTTCAGATATTTCTAATTACAGTATGACTACCTCCTAGGTGTGAGGCAGTTAAATCCTTTGTTTGTATATAAGATTTTTTGTTTCTTGCATTTAAATTACATAAACCAGAATTCATTAGGAATAAATAATGTTTATCCATATATAACAAAAAGCATTAATGATTAATTGTAATATGAAATACAAAGAATGACAATCATTTGAAAGCACTCAATGCATTGTCGTTGAGAAAATTTGAAAATAAAAATTTCTTCTTAAAAACAGAATGTTCTCAATATAACTGTATTAAATCAACATTTTCTTTCTCTAAAATCAAACGTATACCAATAATTATTCAAAAGATGTAAAAGAATAGATCGTCCACTAACTTCGTCTAATCCTCTCAGACATGATTTTACTATGAAACAAAGCAATGATTGACTTACCACGAAAATATTATGGTTGAATAGGAACTACAAAGAAAGTTCTATCGTAAATGAACCCGAGGGTTCTAAGCTACCTTCAATTACATTTTCATCATAGTACGTTATAATAATTTTTAAAAATAATGGTATTTACAACAGCACTATATTTGTTTCTTTTTCACTATCTACATTTATAAAATTTAAATATAATTATAAAAATTTAATGACCTTTTTTAAACAAAAATAAATAAAAATTACATTTCATAAATTAAACTATTAACCAAACGTATAGCAACAATTATTCAAAATATGTAAAGGAATAGATCGGCCACAGACAAAAAGTTTTACTTATATTTCTAAATTCTTTTGAAAAATACGGACTTGCTTCGTTTGTGTACTAAAGATTGAATGAAAATAAAAATCTATTTTGCACGTATAAATTATTGTTTTTAAAGATGTTGAGAGTAAATTTAAATTCATTTAGTCCTATCTTATTTGCACTTCAAACAACTCAATTACTATTATTTATTATTAATAATGTTATTAAGAGTCTGATATATTAATTATTATTATTTGTGAACATATGGCTGTCTGGATAAAGTTTTCTCGGGACTAATCCCGAGCAAATTTTATCCAGAATTTACACCGTTTACAACGTTCGTTATATGGCTGTCTTTCTTCGGGATTGCTATATATAACGACAAAGTCTCATTTTAAGAGTTTTAAAGGGTCGGAGTATCCTAACGTTCTACAATACACACTACTGTTGTTTCTCTGAGTTCGGAAATCTGAAATATAGTCATTACATAACAGCTAAAGACTATATATATATATATATATATATATATATATATATTGTGGTACCATAGTGAAACATAGAAAACGATATTATAACTAGCTTTGTATTAAAATTTGATACTAATCGTCGCTTGCGGTGAATAATACTGGAACGATACATCTAAATAATAATGCACACGTTTACTGATAATTGTCTAATTATTCATGCTGTAGTAATCGTTGCAGCTATTACATCCTGAGCACTGAAACGCTGCACAGTAGTTCGATTAACTCGATAAATTATTAAGTAGAGGATTATGTAAAATGCGAAGTTTGTGTGTCCACAAACTCTGTTGTGTTGTTATTTGTAGCCGTAGTTAATGAAATCGATGAGTGGCATAATTGTATTCCGGGCTGGTAACAGTACCAAAGCTTTTCAGATCTCGTATCGCCAATTTCATTCTATTAAGCTCCAGCCTAAGGTTGTTTTCATCTACCACGGTGAACACGATTGTTTTCTTTCGATGTTTTCTTCGTTTGAAGTGGCTATTTTAACCGCCTTGTAACTGCACTCGACATTATTTTTTGGTTAATGCTTCTGGAATTCCCGCAATATATAGGCCATAACTTCTGTCTTATATGTTTTAAATATAAGATTTTCTCAGAATAAAATTAATGTTCACAAGATCCGTTATTTCAAATTTGAGACCGAATTAAAACTAATTTAAAGTATATTTGAAAATGAAATACGGAAATGCAAAAATAATGGTTCAATAAAACAAATATATTTCAGTATCATTTCAGTAAACAGGCATCACACTATAGGCAACGTTGATCAACGAAGTGAAATTTCTTCAAAAAAGAAAGTGATCTTATATCATTAGAAAACTAATAACATTTTAGAAATTGCAGTACCTTAAAAAATTATATTTGTCATCAATTATTGTTATGAAACATGTATTAGCTGACACACTAACACTTACGATGGAATATATTTATTGATGAAACTGTGTCCTCTTAAGTTCCAGAAGAATTTTGTGAAACACACAAGTCCAGAGCTATTTAGATCACAGCAAAGATCTCTGTCGGCTATTACATTTCTTTTAAATGTAGTAAGTATATAATTTCAAAGTAGGTTAAATCACTTTCTCTAATCTTTGTGAAGGGCATGATAAACGCAATGAAATAACTGAAACTTAACTTTTTACACTTAAATTTGATCGTCATTGTTCAATTTTTAAACAATCGGTATAGAAATACTCCGTATCTTAAAACTAAAACTTAACAAGATAATATTTTATACGTTTGAGGCCTTATTTAAGGAGCTGTCAGCTTCAATTTAAATTTGTTTTTATTCCCATAAAATTTTTCTTAAAACATCAATCAAAATTACTTTTAATTTAATTCTGCTGTTCATGATAATCTGATTTTCTATAAATGTTATGTTATTGAAACGATATTATATAGAGTCTGTGTTATTTCAGTGTAGAAACGACCTAAAAAATATCATTATTTCTCGACTCAAAAATCGCAAATGAGAGGCAATGTTTCAATTTTGGAAATTCAGTTAGTTTACATATTTTTAAAGTTATATTAATTATAAGATAACACTCAAAATTTTTTCAAGTTATTCTACATAGAGCAAAACGTTATTCATTTTAATGCTCTTTAAAAGTTGAATGTTGAGTTTTGTCAATAAAAAAGGTATTTACAGAAAATACTATGTCAAAGAACATATTTACACAATGTGTTTGTCGGAGAGAGTGAGGTTGTATCGCGATCGTGGTACTTGATTATTTTGATTAAAATCTTTCGAGTTTCATTATTTTACAAATCAGGATGTTTATACGATCTATTAAGTAACTAATTTATAAATAATAATAATAATTAAATAGTTGTTATTATTAAAATGCTTAGCTACTGTAAAATTTTAGGTTTTAATATTCTTATGTTTATCATATTGTGAAAACAATTAAGAGAGAAGCTTCTGGTTCTCAGCAGTATTCAAGCTGAATTAGTTCCGTTAAGCATGTAATTCATGTACTAAATGTATGGTTTTTCAACTGTATTTATCGTTTTATTTTTCTCGTGTTATGTAATAATTGACATTTGTATTTTGCATGTTTACGAAATTTCATAATTAACTTCTGTATGTGATGTTATTACGAGACGTTTCAACTGGAGTCAGAAATTTAGATATAGAACACATTCATTGTTGCCTTCATCTGTTGTGCATCCCGTGCATTGTGGAGGTGTTCTTGCGTCACCTCCCAGAATTCTGTTTACACTGCACGTGAAAATGATTTTAACTATGGGAATGTAAGCACCTCTGTCTAAGACACGGCATACACGCGCCAAAATCCTACTATTCTCTGACAACCTGATCCTATTAGGCAACCTCGTTCCCTCAAAGGAGCGACGTAATTGTCTCACAACAGACAGACAAGCCAGTCTAGTGCACAACAACCACTTGTAGTCACAACTTCAATTAAGTACCGAAATTCCTTCTCAGAATCTTATAGAATGTTAACCATGCTGTGATGTCATTGTTGATCCAGAAAGTATTTGGGAATTATTAGTGATATATTTATATGGATCAACTGTTAATAACCAGTTGTTTGCTGCAAATTTGCTTGAGAACAGAGAAAACGTTGAATGTAAAGAAAGTAGATATGTGTAAGATAGTAGGGTTTTCTCCCTAAGAAAACCGAATCAACACTATGTGTTGTGTAGTTCTTAAATCAGATATAATATAATTTTTTTAAATAAGATGAAAGTTTATTTTTCATATTCCAATTATTCACTTTCAGGAACTCATCTGCTTATTTTAAAAGTAACAAATAAATATCTATTAATAATTTATGTTTTTCATCATGCCTTAAAGTCATGACAGTTAAATTTTTCAAGGTATTTTAGTTTAATCTATTCTATCTAAAAGAATAAGATTTATAAATTATTGGTGTTTATAGATATGACGGTCTCAATATTAGCATTGTGACTTATAAATCGTTTTGCACTTTTATGACGTACTGAGAAAGTATTGACTTAAATAAAATATTATTAATATATATAGTCACTCTGTACAGACTGAAGAAATGGCTAATATATTTTCTCATTATAAATAAGCTTGAGTGTTTGTGTGCACGTGTGTAGATATGTATGTGAATGTTCCGCATACAAATATAAAAGCGTGTAGCAATTTCGACCTAATTTTGTAGGTATGTTGTATCAGCAGAGACTGAAATTTTAAAACATAAAAACATCCGAAATTTCACCCAATAATAGTTTTTTTTGGATTGTGTGTGTGATAATGGGGGGATCGTTCCATTTATATAATGACAGGACTACCGTGATTGATGTCTAATCCTAGGTTATGGAAGTCGTCGAGGTCAATTCTGACATTTAAAGTGCAACATCTGTTTTATATCAGCTCTAGGTTTGAAGACCGAGTTTAATACTCGGACAACGACGACCACCCAGCTAGTTTGGGTATCAAAATTTTCAAGGAATTCAATCGTTGATGTTGACGAAAATCGGCTTGGAGGACGGAGAACTATTCTAGCTATTTATAGGTACTTCTTTCTTGTTCGATTACAATTGATTATTTGTTATATAATTTAACATGCATCAACATCAAAACGAATTACGCGTGAAATGTATGAAATTAATACTTGACCAGGAATATTTTGAGTATTTGAAGTTGTTACACAACGTTATTATTGCATAACCATAAAATAAAAATCGTGCGCTGGGAAGGAGTAACTATATTTCTAAAGATATATTACGTCTTTGTTGCATGATTAAAATAAAGACGTACATATTCAAGTAACGAGGTTAAATTGACAATTAAAGAAAAGAATTTCATAGGGCAATATTATAAGAACAAAGGAGAAACTGAAGCTTTATAAGTTCAAATAATTCGAGAGATGCTCAAGGAAAAGCAGAGAAACATTCGCGTCATTGCTAGAAGCGTCGTTGCTAGAATAGAGCGTCGGGGTGACAGATTCTGTACCCCAGAGGAACGGGTGTATTTGGATAGTCGCCAACCAGTAGTCGGCCAGCTTTGAAAGCATAGAACTTCTCTTACAGGCATTGAATAATAATGTTTCTTTTCTCTTGAAAATTGTATGGTCTTGAAATTGGCAGGGCTGAGGATGAAAGAGGACAGAGGGTCGTATGAATATTTAGAGAATCAGTCACTTCCATAAAACTGATCGGGGGTTCGAAAGGTGCTACAACTGCCGTATATTACTCATTGAAAGTTAGTGACCCATTGTTGATTATATATCAGAACTATGAATCTACAGTGTATGTGTAAAGGTGTGTTAAATCGAAACATACAAGACCTGCTACAGACACACTGTAATAATTTATAGTAATGGTACAGTGTTGAAGTGAAGTAAGTGTAAGACAAGTTACAGCTTTAAATATTTCGTATTCACAAAAGCTGACAATACTGTATCAGTGATTTCAGAAAGCTTTTTTTATCGTACATAGTAAATCGCTTACTACATATTTGTCAATCATCTCTCTTCCGTACACACCCAAAATAGAAGTTACGTGTATACACGAGAAGCTCAATATAAGGGGGTGAGCACTGCACATGTTACGAGTCTGTGTGATAGTGAAAGGATGGAAGATGGCACTGCTGTGACTGGCACGGCCTGGCGCCCCCTAACGCTCGATATTTGGCGCGAGGATCAATGGCACCCTAAATTATCACACTGAGTAACATATATCATAGTTTACACTCGAGGAGAATATCATATAAAACTCGCACACAAGAAAAGTAAAGTAAAATTAATTTTTTATAATGCGATTAAACAAATCTTTATGATAAATATTTATTAATTAATGTATTAGTACTCCCTGCGATATAACCTCAAGAAACGTTCATGGTCAAATATAATCGATATACTTAATAAATAACAGTATACAATTATAAAATAAATATCCGTTAAGATATATTACTAAGTTATAACGTGTTTTGATAGGAGCTAAATTAAACAAGAATTTTATTTTACGAATTAACCTTTATGAAACATGTGTACTAAAACAATAAAAAGTTCTTAAAATTTATCTATTTGAAGTTGTTTATTAATTTTAATTGTTTGTATTAGTTGGTTAATTTGCGTCCCATAAAATTATATAACGTTCAGTTTGCTAATAGGGCAGAAATAATTTAAAAACGTTTACTTTTTTAATACATCACTTCCTATTTCATGTTTAAATGGCGTATTAGTATAATTTTGATAGATGTATTACAGAAATATAAATTAAGCTTTAGGAGACAAAAACAACCTTTCAAATTGAAAATTATGATTAGCTGGGTGCCCAGCCAGGCTCGGGAATTCATTTAAACTAACCGGAAATGATATTTAATTCTTCAATAGTCTCTTCGACAACAGATGATTACACGTCAGATTTTTATAAACTCGCCTTTTCGTGCCCTCTTCTTCATGATGTCATTACCACCACACATGACTAAATATCTTAATCGAGTCAAGAAATCTACTGATGACTAAAATAAGCCATCTCTTTGGTCTGATTTACGTAAAATAATGTGTGTAGATACATATATAAATATTAAAATTGTTCAGTTGAGTGCGTCAGTCCCCGGTCTTTATATTACGTACCTCAATCGTCTACCCTGTGGCTTATTACTTTTAGATATTGATTCACTAATTAGAAGTATCATTACTTAAATAAAATTTTAGTTAAATTTAAGTATTATATCACGCTTGGCAGATATGTTCTGAAAAGCTTGAAGTAGTGTGTTTACCTGGCGAAGCCTGTTAAACGTGGTATAATGCTTAAATGTAACAAGATCTCAGGGGATTTAAATGAAAATTTCTGGGATTAAAACTGGAATTTTAACTTAAAATTTCGTGTATGTTTCATTTTGATATCTTTATGAGTTCAGAATTGCAAATATTTTAAATCCACCGAATTGACGCGCGAAAGGCGGCGTGAAAACCAACTGCGAGTTAAAAGCTCTATTAGGCGTTCCTATACCATTCTTTCCACTTACTGTGTTATTATAAGCGTAATTTTGACAGCATGAGAGAGAGAGAGACGGAGGGAGAGAGTCGTCAGAAGGCAAGCATTTTCACTCCATCTATTGTTGTAAATACGTGAAAGCGGGACATGTTCTAAACCAACAGCGAGTTATTAGGTTTTCCGTGAAGCGATCATGAATAAATGATACCGTACTTTCGTTCTTAGGGCAAAATAAAACGAGCTACTTCCGCGGAAATGAAGTCGCGGGTATGTAAATAAGCTTCATACTCTTACCACTGCCAAATGACAGCACAAAGTCAAAGCTTACGTATTCAGACCCATTACATAATGTTTGCGTGGAGAATTCTACGAAGAATAATAATATATGTTGGCTTTATGTCCAATGGTACTTCAAAGGGAAATAAGTTGAAAAATACAAGTTTCGGAATGTGAAAAAATATTAATCGAGAAAGAAATGTTTTTGGAGTGTGAAAATTTATACACTCATATTAACCCATTCAGAACTTTCATATTGATATTTTAAAAAAATGCGCTTTATTTTTTAGAAGTATGAGTACATCTATCACTGTAATGTGAACTTGAACTCTACATCAACTCCGTCTAATTATGAGATAAGAAGTATTTTTCGTTATATGCAAATAGGTAAAAGAGTAAACATAGTAGCGTTGAAATATCTTTTCGTGGAGAAGACAGGAGTAAATTCTGGAGAAACCTAGAATACCGCTGTTCCTTTTTCTGTCGGAAGCTGTTTGCGCTTGCCGCTGATTTTTTCCTCTGCGACAGAAAATCTCAAGCACGTCATTAGCAGGCAGTGGGAGTGATGCATGCACCATTTTTCTCATGAAAGTCTTTCTGGAGACGTAATTTCCGACCAGAAGAGCTTCAGAATTGTAGACTTTAGAGCCATGCCGCTGAGTACTCTTTGAAAATTCGTCACTTTCAGTCTGCATGTAAATGATTATTATTTGATGTACGCGGTGCCAAACTTCCGAATGTATCCTCGTTTATAGAGAACAATAGTCATCTAATTTACGTCTGAAATAGACGCTGAGATATTACATTACACGTGACACTTTGTCTATTAGTACTTAAGAACTGATTTAAAAGCAAATAAGGCAGTGAATTGATGAATAATCAAAGGAAAATTTTTAACTCAGCTATTACGTCTTAAATGAGCTACGTATAAAAATTCGAGTTGGGTTGCCATATAAAATACCGAATAATTTCAGTTCTAAATATTTAAACACTGTGTCAATTTAAAAGTATTTTAGTTTTATAATTATTTATTAATTTTGACTGTACAACAAGTTTTTAGTAATTGTCATAGTCATCCTAAAATTTTCTATGTCTATTTTTTATTTCAGTGTCAAGTGTTCCATCGGTATTTCATATAACTTGTATTTAGGAACGTAATTGTCCCTAACTAGTCTGTATAATGCGTAAACAACAATTCACTTAATTTCTTTTAACAAATGTACGTTTACAGGAAACAGGGTTGAATCACAAGAAAACGGAAGTCAAATTTATGGACTTTTTAAGATTAATATGGTAATTGCAGAAAGTCTCCCATTAAAAATTAATAAAACATTAAGCAAACTGATAAAAACGCTTATATTTGTAATTACCAATGATCGTTAACATTCGGCTCTCAACACATTGACATATATAATCATATATCACTACTATGAAATTAAATATATTAAAAATAGAACTTAATATTTTTTGGTAACCGTAGAGGGTCATATAATGGCAAGAAATAACGGTTATTAGTGACAGTAGAAATAATTCGTGTCAAATAATTTGTTAATTGAATTTATGAATTGAACAAATGTGTATTTCTTATGTTTATAGTAAAAAACTGTGGAAATTTGCAGCATCAAAATTAAATTAAAATTATTCTGCAGGAATGTAATTAATTTTTCTTCGTTATTAATTGGCTACTGATTTAAGTCCTTTAGGATTAATGAAACAGAAATCCACATCAAAAAATTTATAGTTGTAAAGAATTTCTACCAAATAGAGTTACATTTTCTGCGAAGTAATAATTTGTGCTTAACTGCGTAATACACAGGAGTTCGTTTTAAGTTAAGATGTGGTATTTGAGTGAACTTTATTTTCAAATAAGAGGTGTAGAGACTAATTTGGCGAGACATTTATTATTCTTAAAATGTACTTTGTGCACATAAATGTCTAATATTTAGTTTTAGTATTTCCATTTACTTGATACCTTTTGACGTAAATTAGATGAGAATATGTGTTACTCATCAAATATTGAAGTAGTTTCACGACACATTGGCGTTATGAAGGAACCTGCTTGAAGGTGTACCGTATTATCTGCATTTTTTAAATTACAATACTAAATAAATCTTATAATATTTACATGAAATAAAGCAAATCTCTGCTTAATATTATTCACATAACGGAAATAACTATCTTTTCCAGGTACAAAATGTTCTTCAAATTGTTTTAATTTTAATCTTAAATTAATTATCTAGAAAATATATTAATTATATATCAGTCTGGAAAATGTACATTAATTAGTCACAAGTCTAAAACTCAATAATTGGATAAAAATCTCTATGTTATCAACATCTAACTAATTTTATGAACATCTGTATGTATTGTAAATTCAGAATATATATGAAATTTTGTGTTGCCGTATATAATCATTAGCGTTAACCTGACAATATCCCATTAAAAATATTTTTAAGACCGTTATATTGTGTATCACTCCACTACTGAATGAATTCTTGTAATTAAGAACAAACTGAAAATAGGAATACAGCTATTATAAGTGATGAATAATAGTATATTAACAGCTAATACTGTGATAATGATATGTAGATAGCCACCGTCATATCTTAATGACTCTCGATTGTATTATCTCTTTTTTGTCAATGACGTCAGGTGAGATAAAATGTATCGTGAACTACTTAAGAGTATTTATAGAAATGCTATTAAGTAGGTGGAGAGGCAATCGACCTCCATTTAAAGCACTCGTGTAATTCGTCAGTCAAAAATTCATCGGTTGATTTAAAACTTTCCGATTGTCTCGTGTAGTAGGTATTGTAATTTATTTTATTGTATGAAACTTAATTACGTTTTAGTACGTTCCATTTGTATTATATCCATGTTCTGATGTGCAGCAATAGCAATCCTTCTGGATCTAGTGAATGTTCCTGGTATAATAAATATATTAAAAATGTTTTCTTTAGTAAAAACGACATGACCCGTCGTAAATCCAAAATTTCTTATTTGAAAGCTGATAAAAATAACTTTATCGCTTAGCCCACATGGGTAAAGGTATGGCATTTTTCCCATGTGGGAGAACGGTATAAAGAGCTAGACAAAAGTGATTCTGGGGTATTGAAGTCTTAACATGTTTTTTCCACTTATAGTAACGCATCGTAAAATAGAGATAAACAGGGAAAATATTTTATGAGCTGCAACCAGTATAAGTACTACGAACATCGGAGTAGAAGGGTCTAAAATATAAGCATATATTCCACAATAATTAAAATGTTGTATAAAAACCTGAAATTGTTCATTTAACAGATTTCAAATTAAATAGAAATTAATTGATGTTTATTTTAGTTTGTCCAAAGTGGTGAACTTTCTTAGAGTCCTTTAAATACAAAAAGGTGACCCAGACTTTTTGTAATTAAAGAATATATATTAAGTAATTTGTAATTGTTATTTAAAATTGATTATGCTCATCATTAATAAATTCACAACTTACGGAAGGTCATACTCACTTCGCTTAGGACCATTAAGTAAAAATAGTGAGCAACTTTATTCAATTGCAATGTTAGTATTTCTAGTTACACTGTAATTTTTTTAAAATTACCTTAAGTAAATTAATTTATTTTAAAATTTAATAATTACTTTATGGACATTTTTTCTTATTATCGTAACTGACTAAGCGTTGCTCTAATTCGTAAGTTCGGACAATTCAGATACCACTATTTGTTCCAGATCAGTGTAGAGCCATCGATTTCGGTTGTTCGTTTTGAGGTAGGACGCTGAAGGGTAATTTGATTGAGCTTGGAGCTTGGCCTAGCCCGTATATTCCGAAGGATGGGAATAGAGCGCCCAAGTCGGCGTCGCCACAAGTTACGGCTCTGCGATAAGGTGTCTGGGCGTCGTAAAGCAGCTCTATCTTGCCCCTCTGTGTCACTGTGCCTCACCCGCTCTTATTACGCCTCGGCCGACTGTAACACATCGCCTTCAACGGGGAAAGCTGTTATATATGCAACCGAAGTAATTACCGACGCTCAAAATAACATAACGTAACTAGAGCTTTGTCTCGTACAAGTTGATTGTGAAAGAAATTACCTGTTACAGATTTCCCTTCTCTAGTTTCCGAATTTCCGTCACCGATTTTTAGCATACAGTTTCGATTACTTGCATTTTTTCATCATTCAAAGAAATATCCTTTGAGTGCACAAATTTGAATTTTAGAGCATGATGCTGGCGCGTAACGAGATTACTTTTACCATGAAGTATGTCTACATTAAGATAGAATTCAGCAAACAAGACTTTTAAATATATATTCACTAAAAGGATAGACATTAATGCAATAAATAAAATTGATATAAAAATAATTTTTAAAATGGCGTGACGATATGACGTAAAATCAAATTAGCTTCACAATTATATTGTGACTAATCTCAGAAACTGTCGCAATAGTTTTCATTCAGTTATATTTCATAATTGTAATATACCCAAGAAACAGTGTGCTATTTCTAATCAGATTCGTTTAAATGAACACAGTCCTGTTCATTAACTTCTTAATATATGCAAAGAAACGTATAAAACTATAGTCAAAACCATTTCCTCGAAATAAAATAAATTAATATCGGGATCTCAGTTTTGTTATATGGGATAATTTACATCACTTAATTATTCCGTTCAAAAAACTATTGGCACATTTTTTTTATATAAAATCACGGTTTCTTTAAGAATGTATGTAGAATGATTCGAAGTAGAAGCTTCTCATCGGAACGTTTTAGGAATGTCACACTAATTATTCTCGTTATTTTCCAAATGTCCCTAAGTAGACAGAAAATGTGGTCTGCATAACCCATCACGACAATGATTTACCATAGTAATTTAACCTGGCTCGGCGAATTGGAGATATGTAACTAATTTTGTTACGTTGCTCTTAAACCCAATGTTTTTCTTTATTTTATAGACAATTCAATTGAAAAATATGAAATTTATTCGAAAAACAATTTCATTTTCTGCGCGCTCCATCGTGACTATTAGGGTGACGTATCCTTTATTCTATTATGGTAATACGGTACACCGAAATTTGAAGTTCACGTGTATTTAACGAGAGCTTGAAGTAGGTCAAGCTTAACCAAGGTCTGGGTTGGGGCCAGTGGTGAGTGAAGCAGACTGTTGTAATGCCCTAAGGCAACAATTCTGAAAATGGTTGGCGCTGTAGAATACTCACTGTATCCTGTCGTGCTGCTGTCGGGTCGTTGGTGTTCTCCAAGGCTTCTGACCTTAACACCAGAACTACAAACACGGCGACACTGTGGGAGTGAGGGTTTAGTTTGCGAGGGCGGGTAGAACGAGCTGCAGCGCTGCAGCGAGACTGACTGGCGTCAGGGCGCTAGGCTCCGGACACGGCGCCTGTGCAGGCCGGCGGCGGCGCCACTAACTAGTCGTACTTACACCTAAATAAACCATGCCTTAATTTCACTTTTCCATCTAGGAAATGTTCTGACAAACATAATTTTATTTCCTAATCGCAACTATCCTCAGGGGTGAGATCAAATATAAAACAACTGAAATTTATATTTTCCCACGTAAGTAATCAACTCGTGGTACACGTTTAGGGGATATCCCTAAACAAAATATTTTTTTCACTCGTAGAACATTCAATCGCCTTACAATTGAGAAGCGTGGTGAGCTGTAACTGATTCAGAAGGTATATCAAAAAGTTATCGGACTTAAAGGCGTAATTTCACGTCAAGAATGAATAAGATTAGCAACCGCTTCATATATCACTTACCACTAAAACGCGTCCAATTTGGTTGACAGACACCGATCCGAGGGCTTAACATAAAAAAAGATTTAATTGTTTTCCGCCATGCCATAACTTTTATTCGTAATCCTAATTTCAAATATACCATCCCAAAACAGTATGTAAATAAACATTTCCCTCTCTCACAAACAAAAATTTATTTTCTTCATTCTTTCTCAACAAAGTTAAAAATACCATTCCTCTTAAAAGAAATATATAAGGAAAGTAAGTATTCGCGCTTAATTTAGATTAAAAATTTTCTTAAACCTTTGCTGAAGAGGACGTTCTGCCCATTTCACATTTACTTCTTAAAACTCATATAAATCAAATAGGATATTTTTAATAGGCTTAATGTTTCAGCTAGGGTACGAATAGAATCAGACTGGGTCGAGGCGGTGTTAGGAAAAATTATTATCGTCTCTTCTTCATTGAAAGAAAGGATGAAAATTTAGGGTATAGCAATAGGAAATAATTAGTAACATGATATTCTGGGTATGTTAGTACCATACAGGTACTTGGACACAATCAGAATGCGATTTAAAAATTTAATATTTTATTATTCGGTCTCGTGGTAAACGATACGAAACACAGACTTACCTTTTCATGTACGATCATTGAATCACATTCTTTGAGTCACGTAAATGAGTGAATGTATTTTAAAGGATTTCAGCATAATACAACTCACCCATTCATAATTTAAATTACAGGTCAAATTTAATAGTTTCTAAATACGTCATTTCATGGGTCTAGTGACCCCAGATTAAAAAATGGATGGGATCTTTTGGAGATTTTTATGTTTCCTAAACATCAGATCTACTTTTATGTATATGAATCAAGTAAATTACAAATTCAGCGGGACAAATTCGTATCACAGAGAAGTGTTGTTGTCTAATTGAAAGGTGTATCACACTTTCTAAAATTGTTTCTGAATGGGAGAGAACGCAGTGTGTGGAATGTTTGCGTGAAACTGTGTCAAACACCCAAGCCAAGACAAGTTTCATAACACAATTCGGGGAGCTACCCAGTCTCACGGCCTTTTGTAAGGGAATGGTGCAACTTTAATATGCCGTGAGTAAATAATCATGAAATGTGTGAATAATTTGCTGAATTATATACGATGTGCAGACTGAATTCTATGTATAAATTAATTGTAGACTTAATTGTAGTCTAGTTCCTATTTTTGTGTGTTGGAAAAGGTAATTTGGAAAACTATCAACTGACATACCTAAAGGGACGTAGTGCGTAATATCATAGTAAGTTCGAAAGTCCAAAGACATGGCGTCAATATTATCTGATAAATACCACAGTTCCATTTCTGTTGACGTACCCGATGGCTTCCTATGGTAACGTGAAGTGGTCAGCGTCATTGTCTCACATCACACAGTACCTCGGTCTCCATTTCTGGTGAATGTATGCCATGTTTGACATTCAACATTGTAATATAAACACAAATTACAGTTCCCACTACCTCCGTTTGCACTATTAAGAACTGCATAGTGCCCATCATCATAATCAACGGGTATAAAAATGAACGATTCTACGGAACATTATTTTTTCCTTTACCATTTGATATATCACATAAACTGCATTACCTCCAACTTATATACTAAGTAGAAATTCATGTTAGCCACGGGCGATATTTCTGTCCTCGTTACAATTTTAAGGTTTTAGTGAACCAAATATATGGGAATGAGTGATAATTTAATAATAAGTCTAGAGTTTCGTTTCATTTAGTGTGTGGTATATGAAATGAGAATTGCGAGTGACGCGTTCTAGCAACCTGACACTGCCTTTTGACCCTTCTATAAAAATTTTGAAAGCTTCCTACCGCGTCTCTAACACAAAGATACGTATAGAAACATTCAACATAATCAGACGCGTTCACACCTAAAATGTCAAATATTATCCGAGAGGTTAGTTTCGAAAATACAGGTTTCTGAATGTAGCTTAACGTACTTGCTATCCTTATTAATTCTAAAAATTTATTAGAATACTTTCTTGTTTTAAATATATATTGCTAAACCATATAGACCAAACTATTTTTGACTTTAACTCAATGGCGAGCTTTCAATTGAAATTATTTTTAATTCAACGTTAATAATGCTAATCCTCGGCCTGACGAGTAGTAATACTTCGTGAACACGTGACAAAAGTGCCTTATATATATATATATATATATATATATATATATATATAAAACAGTACGGCCAAATATCTTTGCAGTGGCAGGTAAAGAAAAAAGTTCAAAACTCATGTAGTAGGATTTCGAGGGAAACATTCCATGCATGCATTACTTTGATTTTTTGAACTGAAGCACAAAGTGCTTTTTTAAATGGTCACCACATTTTTCACTCCAATGAAAATTTCTCGTCTTGATGACTTGTTTTCAGACACCTCACCATTCACGTCATTTCCACTAATTTTACTAAAATAAAATGACACACAAACGAGTTCTGAGTTCGAATTGAAGATTCAGACTTCTTAGTGCGACCCAGGATGCACAACGTGAAGGTAAAGTCTGCTTCGCATCCCATGCACAAAAAATAAGAAAAAAATAGTTTGAAAATGGGTGAAACTAGATCCGCGTTTACAGATGTTCAACGGGACTGCCAACAGACAGATTACTTAGAATTATTGTGTAATCAACTGCCAATTCTAATTGAGAACGTGAACTTGCATACAAGACCCAGACTGTGGCTTCAGCAGAATTGTACTCTACCTCATTTTACTCGTATTTTTAGACATTACCTGATCGGTCGGGCTGGTTACATTTTGTAACCTCCACGATCACTGAATCTGACGGCTCTCTAGTTCTACCTTTGGGGTTTCGTCCAAGGTGTTATTTACATGAATACATCGGCCACTCCAGTGGTTTTGCAGAGACGTATTCGTGAGTCAAGGGTCACACCGTCCGTTCTTCGAAGGATTGTTGAAAATTTCCACAATCGAATTCAGCCGTGTCAGCAAGCCAATGTTGGAACATTGAACATCTCCTGTAAATGCGGATCAAGTTTCATACATGTTCAATCGATTTTGTTTAAGACAAGGGAGGCGAAGCAGACTTTACCTATATGTTTTTCATAATGGGTCACATTAAAAAGTCTAAATCTTCAATTTGACCACAGAAGTCGTTTTTGTGGCATTCCTTGAATAAAGCGTGAATTATGAGGTATCTGAAACAAATCATAGAGCCAAAAGTTTTAAGTGGGTAAAATATGCGGTTGCCATGTTAAAAAACAACTTCATGCTCGCAGCTTACAAGCATGAGCTTAAAAGCTCAAAGTAAGGCACGCATCGAATGTTACCCTCGAAACCCTACTACTTGTGCATTAAACGTTTTTTTCGATACCTGCCCCATTTTAGAGAAATTTTGCCGTACTGTTTGAGATGGTACACCCTGAATATATAGCAACGACAGATTAACTTTGTGACTAGTTTATCATTTAGTTTTATTCCATATTCATTATATATATATATATATAATTTAATAAATTTTACATACCCTATATCATAACGTAAAATTTTTCATCGAAATGAAACAAGTTTATGCTCTTCATTTAGCAAAAAATATTTTATATACAGTAATTATTGCTGCTATTCAAGAGGGAAAGTACACATTTATTGTTGACCTTAGAAGAGTCATCTCTAGTAAACAGTAAATAACGTTTGAATAGCTTACTTCATATCTTTGTTATAGATGAACGGGATATCACCTTAAAGCATCTATTTGGACGGATCTGTAAGAAATCCGAGAGAAAATTCTGGCCCTTCGAGACCAAGTGTTATAGGAATTTGAGCTATTTTTAAATCGGAATTCAAGTGCCTTAATTGGTAATTAAATAAATACATATATATATAAACTCTTCAGTCACTTCATTCATTCTTAAATTTATAATCCTATGAATCAAAGTTATTTGTTTCAACATAACATTTTTAATTATTAACTTGTTAAAACTTACCAAAACATGTAATTTAATTAACGTTTTGGAAGTAAGGTTTTTAAATTCTATTTTTAATTCAACTTTTCTTTAGCTCAGTTAGTTTTACGGCTCTCTGACATTAATATTTTACAGAAGGGTGGAACATTTATTAAAGTGGTACTAATTAACAGAGGATTAACGCTGAAATTATATACCTGTAATATTAAACACTTTACTTCTTCGTGATTACCACTATAATTTGTGTTATGTGACAGGAAACACAAAATTTAACCTTCAATTGACTCACAGAATTACGTCATTACCCGCAAAATTCTCCGGACTAGGAACTTGCGTCCAGAATTCAGCAGAAAACATAATACTAAACTTTTATTAGATACTTCGAATGTTTTATCTAAATACCTGAAACTCTTAGTTAAGTTGGAAAACAATTATGAACACTTCGTTAACACACAGTCTCGAATTAAGCAGCACTTTACCACTAATGGTAGTCGGTAATGAATGTGAAAACCGAATTGTTGTAACCGTCTTAGTGCATGACAAAACGTTTCATATTTGGATCTCTATATTCTATTAATATTAATATTTAATTAGACATGTCTAAATGAACTAATTCCAAAATCGTTGTAATTGGATGAGAATTCTGTTTTCATCTGTTGCAATCGTCACCTATGATACAAATTTAAATTTTAAAGTATTTTTGTCAAGAGAAAGAGTGACTACACTACCAGTTTATTTTAAAGATAGAACAATATCGTGATATTTTATGTTACACGGGTGTTCTAGCATCACAATGATGTTTAAAACGACATAAATCACGTGTTTAAATTACAGTTGCTGTCTAATCGTATACAAAAACGTTCTGGAATTTCACACGGAAATTTGAAATTAATTCCCTTGGAGCGTACAATCCTCTTTGTGACAGAACTTTCACAAATCACAAACGAATAACATAGGAAAAAGTTTTTAAAAAATTCGTAACTATCTTCCGTACTACAGTACATATATTCCATCATTTTATATTTATAAAACTATTTCAAAAAACCAGACGTAAAGTAAAATATTTTTGTATATTATTTTACTGGTCTTAATGAATCTAATGAATGACTTTAATGTTGTAATACTTTCACCCCGGGGCATCGTGACGAATAGTTCAGGAATCACTGCTTTATATGAAGGACGATCTGACACCTGACAATAAAATTATTCTACTCAATGAAGCATTCATAAACATTCTTGATGCCACTTTATTCTTCTTAGTTGAAGGACGAAAAGGAGAAATAAAAACTTTTAGATTTTCACCTCAGATTACAATACGTTCGCTGAATGTTAAATAATCGTTAATATAAACAATGAAAACGTTTTGTTGAACAACAAATTATATGGTTTAAAAACTAATCTAAGAAACTTAATTTACAGGTAAGATTGGTCTTTGATTAAAAATAAAATAACGTAGACACTCAAATTAATATACGTTACATTATTAAATTCTGTTTAACAACCACTAGTAATGACAGAAAGAAGAGCCATGTCAGTAAAGTTTGAATTTCGTACATTTTTATTTAGATTGAATATCAAAATTAGAAATATTATTCGCATTTGTAAGTTTCTATTAACCCTATTGTATTACATTTGCTAGCTTGGTAAAGTAACAAATTATGTATTCTGATTAAGCCTTTTTGGAGACTTAAATTTAGACTGTTTGAACATTATGATTAATTTAGTAAGTTCGATACATATTAAAATTAGCCACTTATTTTTAATAACAATTTAAGGCAATCAAAATGATACATATTAGGTGTAAATTGCACTGACCGCGTAATTAATAATTAATACTTGTACGGTCCACCTGGGACCAATAATAATTTAACGCTGTATGTGATTTATATGAATGTTGTTTACCATTATGGCTGACTTCTATAATTATTACTTATAGAAGTAATTAAAATATATATATATATATTCTATAATGAGGTCAGCTTACTTTTATAATGACTCCTTAGGACAACAAAATATCTTCCAGCAATAGTTAATACTGATATTTCAACTCGCTTAGATCGTCGAACGTCATTCTATCATATCCATTTTTCAAGTTTGATTTGTACCTAGAAAGAAAATAAATAGTAGTTAGTAATACATATTTCTATGAATAATTTATACCAGTAAGTTAATTATGAATACTACGTTATTTCGAGATACATTACTTCACTGTATACAAAAGAATTGAAAAATAGTCTTTTTTCGAAAATCTGAATGGTATTAGAAATATCTACACTCTGCTTCATAATGTAATTAGATACCAAAACATTTTAAATGAGTTTCAATTGACTAAATATTAATAATTTCTTTACTTTTTCAAAAATAAAATATTTGAACAATAGGCCATATTTATTGATATGAAAATAATTAAACTATATTGAAACGTTTTCTAAATTTAGAATATAATAAAAATCAACTGAGATGTTGTACATGTAAATTTGAAAAGGGAATGTATTTCATTTTTATTTAATTACTTAAAATTCCCTTAAGGTATTTTTTTAATATTGAAGTTTACATCTAATGTACATACCTTCAATGTGGTCTGTGCTAATATTGTCTAAATAAAATCTATAAAATATATTTAGCTTGTAGCTTGAATTAACTCCAGTCTGTAAAGAGGTGAGCATTTTGCAAGTAACACACTACTTAAAGACTTGTAAACAACAATAAAAACGGAAAATAGAGATACAACAAAGAGAGGGTATTGTTTTCACATGATAATCGGTGCCAATATTTCTACGATTTACAACTTAAGTCTCGGTCTCATTCCTATTCCAGTTTCTCTCTAAAATACATTTTGCAAGCTCCAAAATTACATTACCTTTTATGTGTATAAAAAAGTTGCTGTAGCCCACTAATTCATGAGATAGAAAGTATAAGACGAAATTTAATTAAATAAGTTAAGTAACATTTTTATTTTGTTATAATTTCATAATATATTTCCATACACTAGTTAAATAATAATATATATATTTGTTTTCGTATTTACTCCTAAGACTGGCCTAATGCAACCCTCCATGCTAACTTATCCTGCGCATGCCATTTCATTTCTACATCCCACATCCTCCCTAACATTCTTAACGTATTCCATCCTTCGCCTCCTTCTTCTGTTCGTATCCTACACAATTCCTTCCAATGCTAATTTTACAAGACCCTCATATCTCAAAACGTGGCCTATTAATCTATCCCTTCTCTTGGTCAAAGTTCTACAAATTGATCTCTCCTCCCCTATTCTCCTTAGGTTTGATACTCTATCCACCCATCTGATTTTCAGGATTCTCTTATAGCACCACATTTCGAAAGCTTCTATTCCTTTCCTATCTGTAACTCCTGTAGTCCACGTTACGATGGATGTGAAACCCATCATACGAACATTTTTATAATGATTTCCTAATACTCTATAATACATATAAACATTGAAATAATCGTTGTGTTGGTAATTCAGAAAGTACTGTTTTTTTACCTTCAATTCCAATAATCATATTTATGTAAATATATAATTGTATTGTGTTGTTCGCTTCACCAAATGGCAATTTTATGAATTTCAGTTATCTGACTTTTACGTTAAATAAAAAAGCCAAGAAAAAAACATATCAATAAATTCCATAATTATTACAATATTCGTAATCAAACTGAGAAACGTGTATAAAATAAAAACCTTCTTTGAATCTGATCAAATCTTGTAGTGTACAATGTGTAGAATACGTTAGACAGTTAAACAGATAGTTAAATTATAAAAAAATGTCTTATGATAGACATTAGTTATAACACTATTTTAAATAACACTTTCAAAAGGACTTAATATTTAACGGGAATTCGTTTTCGTTGAAAATAAGGAGACAAACTTACCGCTGTAGAGACAGTAGGCATTCGGAGATAGTGTTATAGCTGACCAATAACGGAAGAGGTGAGTCGTAAAATGAAAACTTCATTTTGTGCTAAGAAAAGCAGTCACGTCTTTCCTAACTTCTACGTTAAAAGTTAAGGGGCATTGACCCATGAAAAGAACAAACTTTGACTTTGGAACTCAGAAAAGTCGATGTGTAGATGCGATAGGATAATTATAAAGTATGCTTTCTGACAATCTGAGGGAATAGCGGGATATTATGGTAGAATCGTCAATGATAAGGATACGTAAGGATTAATACAGCCGAAATTCATAGATATGACGGTAACTCGTTTGTAATGGTATTTTAATTACGTTTTTTAGAAAACAAAAAAAACGTACTTTCTTCTAGTTTTTAATCAGGAACAATTTTTGAATGACTGTTTTATTGTAGCGTATAAGAAATGCGTTTCAATAATAAGTTTAAATGAGTTTCCATGGTCATGTAGCAGTCTACGCGTTGATTAGTTTAGACAGTTCGATGCTGATAATTTTCCTGCTTATCCATCACTCCCAATGTTTTATAATTATCAATGTGTTTACGGGTGAACGGCACAACGTTTTGGCTTCTACTGACGTGCTTTCCTTCTACTGCACGTTATAAATATTTAATTGTTTTGCTACGTCGTCGATTTTCTTTGTGTAGTCACGCAATTTCTGCCCCTCACGCAATAAGCCAGGGCGTCGTATATATCGCATTAGTGAAACTGACTCACTCAGACCCTGAATGAGGGTGCCTCAATCCTTAAAATTTGCGGATTGGGAATGACCAGCCCCACGTTTCCGTAAATGAAACAGTAGAATGGTGGTATCCGGAGATATTGCAGAGCGCCGGACTTGCTGGGAACCTGCTGGCTGCTATCGCTCGCCGCTCTCCATATTTACCCAGGGTAATTATATAGCTTGCAAGAAGAAAGGATCGCATGATAAAGAATACAAACACTGATGAAAGGATTCAAAGCAGACTCTTCATTTTGGTCGGAAATTGGAATATGAATTTTTAAACGCCTTTTTCCTCAAATGCTATGTGCATTAATACACTACGTGCCACCACGCCAAACGGCTTTGCTTTCCGTTTAAACTTGGAAGGAAGAGTCCTGTCTTGTGACTATCTTTAAGGTACGAATATAGCCGATTTCAGAAGAAGGATTTGGAAATTGTGGTTTCAAACGGTGCATTCTAAAGCTAAAACTATAATAGAAGTAGCTTTGTACGAACTAAAAGTATTTAATTACTTAAAGAAATGAACACGATGTGGAAAATAAATATTTTTGAGCTACAGAATTATTAGAAAATATATTTAATTTGTTTAGCTCGAAACCTATTACTGAAGTTGTTTAAAAGTGGCAAAGCTGTATATACGTTAAACAGAAGGTGCATTGTATGAGCAAGAATCAATGTATTTAAAACATTATGGTATTTCCGAGGCCAGGTATACAAACATAAATGTTTCACTTGTGTACTACAAAATGTGTTGCATTTGGCTGCAGCTTTGAGAAAAAAAATTGAAACAAACGTGTAGCATCACGTGTATATTGGTCAGTTGATTTAACAGTTAAAACTGTTGTACATGAATCATATCGTAAGAAAGTGCCACAAGCAATTTTGCACAATTTCGAAAATTTTACGTAATATGTGATAATTTGTTAATATTTTATGACCAAAGTTTGGCGTCACTAGATATATATTTATTATTATTTCACAACATAGCATTTAAGACTACAGCAAAATAATCATGATATTGAATTACATCTTTCAAGGAGCATGAGTTCCTTACCCCGGGGAAAACCCGTAGTAAGAATAATTGGCGAATTGGGTTATGGCTGGCATAGCAACTATTATAAGGAAGTTAATTTGCTGATCTCTTTCTTAATCCCAGTTTTGGTCAGAGACTTGAGCCACGTCACCCGTCTCCTAATCTTCTGGATACACTGATAGTGATTTTTTTTATTTTCACTATACTCGAATTTTATCGCGATAACAGAACTTTATATTTCACTCCACTTTTATCCCAGAGATTTCTGCCTATCCCAACTACGATTTTACTTTGTACTCATAATGTTATAAATTAAATAAAGCCAAATTTATTTCGTTAACTACTTAATTAAGAAACATTAACAGGATTTTCATTAACAAGAACAATGCGGTGACACTGACTGCCTTCGGTAAGCTCTTATACAATTATTAATTTTTAACATTAATACATACATTGATGTATACTGCATAATGTATTCAATGGCACTAATTATAAATTAATATAACAACACAATTTTAATATTTTGAAACTATAGTTTTCAGACTCCTGTTAAACGTCCGAAAAATTAGAAAAGAATTTTCATATAATAAAAATTAGAAATTGAATAAACCTAACTACTCATTTCTTGAAGACCCTTCAGGTACACTTATAATTTTTATACATCTAAAAGCTCAAAGAAAACAATATATTTCATGCAATAACATGAAAATTTATGGAATATTACAATTTATTTAATGAAATATAAGAGAAAAAAAATTATATTCATTGCCCACACGTTTCTGCAACGTGACTATTATATATGCACATCGGTTGAGCGCCTTGTTGTTTTTTAAAGTAAAAATATCTGCTTATACATAAAAAAGATAAAAAAATAATTTTCAGTAGCAACGAATGTGAAATTCTCTTTAAATTATTAGTAGCATTTGTTCGATTAGGTAGTAGAAATTATTGGAAGTAAAAAGTTTTAAGTGTACAACTTCAGCTCATCAACAAATACAAAAAAATTTGGCGAGAGTCAGAAATTTAATTTTAAATCAAATAGAGGATGTTGTCCCAAATTTTCGGGACATCTTCAATTGTTTCTACAAATAAATTTAAATAATAAATAGAAATACATCCGCATAGTTGAAATGCAAACAAGTAAATACATTTCGTGTATAATAGTTATTTACATAATGTGAAATAGGTGACAAAACGTCCTGTATTTCTATATATGATTTTTGTCCAGTATACTGAATTTTATTTATTCAAATCGAGTCAGATGAAGCTGTCTTATTTATAATTAGCACATAAATCTCGAGTACTACTGAAGTTATCCATTTAAAATACCATTTTTGTAATTGACATTATGAAGCAAATCATGAAACAAATTGAATAATTGGGAACAAAATATTAAGTGAAGACTTTGTAACAGGTACTATCTTCATAAATAATACATATTTTAGAATTTATCTCCAGTATTAGGAAATCCGAAACTAATGAAAATCTAAACGAGTATTTGATACTAGGCTCCGTTTTTCGCTCTTCGCAAAATACTAATCGCAGTGATTTCGATTAAATATTATTAAATAGAACGGGTACTAAATAATGGTAATTTGTCACAAACCATTTTCAGACATTAAGGTGAACGCTTCAAAACCTGATTTTTTTTCAGATCGACGAAGCCCTGTCGACTGTGATGCCCAATTAGTTACGGTTAAGAGACTTGAAAACATTTCGAAATATATGGTATTTTAGCTTGTAATATAATTTTAGTCTTTCAAAATAGTTCTATCATCTATTTAGGAAATAAAATAAAATGAATTCTAAGAATTTTTTACTAATTTATTTCCCTTTATTTGCTTTCTGCGACAGAGAAAAACTTTGCTAGTTTTTCTTATCGTAATACCTGTCCTCTTTTCTCTGTGGGTCCGAAACATGGTCTGGAGATACCTCGTCTGTTGTTTCTGCTCGTATTTATTGTTACACTTGCAAAGTTTCACTACAGGGGTGGCCGTTGTCCAACATCAGATTGTGGTTTTCAGGATGAAACTGTGACGCCATTATCGTGTCAATTTCAGCAAGTCTGGCAAAAGCACCAGGCTGGTTCAATAATAGCTCAACAACAAACATAACGTTTCTCTTTTGGCGTTACAATAAACGGAAACTTTGATTAATCAAGTACAAAAAATCTATATATATATATATTAAATACCAATAAAAACAGATTTTGGTTTCTTCTATGTCTTTATTTTGAAACTAAGCTTAAACTCGAAACATGTTCTGGTAAAAATTCATTTATAAGATAATTTTGAACTTGTTTAAAATTGGACGTCATTATGATTTCCTTACTAAACAACTGATGAAAAAAATTTAAAGAATATATATATATAGCCTTAAAACATATTCCTCTGACATAATTTCTTGAACCAATCAAATAAAGATTACGAGTCTTATTTTCTTTAAACTTATTATACAATTTATATATTATTTACTATAAAACCGTAAATACTATTGAAATATCCTAACAATGATTTTATAACCAGAATGATTAAATTGGCTTCCATCTGGAAGTCAATGTGAAGAAAACTGATACAGAAGACGAATGCTATAAAACTCTACTATCAGTAAATAATTATTTCAATTTACTCACGGAATAAATGAAAGATTTAATTGAAGATTTTGCCTATATAATTTAATGTGGTTCTACTAAAATGGTGCTGAAAATTAAATGATTTATTAACCCAGTTTTTAAGTTGAAATTGTCATATTTTACCTAATAAGTTTATATTTACTTTTATATGAATATAAAATATAATTTTAAATGATTACTTCTCGATGATACTTGTTTGTTGCAGACCATTGTTCATTTCATATTAATAGAATAGTTAGACAAAATTATAAACCAATAAACATAATTAAATTAAAATCTACTATAAATATATGCAATCATACAAAGAGAATTAATTAAGTTAAATTAGCAGATCACGCACTATTGGTTGTTTACAATTGCAACGTACTTCCTACAAAATATAACTGGTTAATATTGTGTAATTAAATTAATATGCGTCCAACTGTAATTTTTAATAATGTAGACAAAAGCTTTATTAGACTACATACTAACGAATGCGTAATTTACTTGTCAAACAATTTAATCTCACGATAAGTCATAATAACAGTACAAAATTACATACAAAATTGTCAGTTAAATATGATGCAATGAAATGTTTTCACTGCACAAACAGCAATGGGAAATCAAACTCATTTCCATGGAACACTTCTAGGAAATCATTATTAACTTTTTATTTAAGGTATTCAATTTATCTTTAATATTCTTTAAACAAGATTGAAAATCAGTTGTCGGGACCAAATGGAGTTTTAATAATTAACAGACTTTTGAATAATAGTACAGGTATTAGCAAAAGTTAAGTTTATGTAACTGGTATATCTTTACAAATAAGTCTTTATCTTGAAATCAACCAACTCTTTAAAATATGTAGAAGTTACAACTCGAGTAACTGAATTAACTTTATGAAAAAAAAATCCAGGCTCGAAAAATAAGCATGCATATGTTACATTTATCTTTACATTGGAGCACAGGAGTTAATGCATTTTCCTGGAAAAATCTTTTCAGGAATCCACTGTAGTCTCCGGGTTAAATGGAAATAATGTGTAGTACTTAAAATAATCCGTAATGAAATAAACTGGCTGTAATGAATTTCGAGAGCTATTATGTATTCGTATATTCAAGGAATTATTTACTTAAATTATCAGGTCAATGTCTGAGAGGAGAGAGTATTTTATTAGGTGAATTGCTACTTGTCACTTAGTTGCACATAGTAGAAAATAAATTTTACTGTTCCATTGTTATTGTCACGTTTCTGAAGGATCGTGAGATACAGTAAAACACTGCTAGAGGTTATGGACATTTATTCAAAATGAAGAGCTGTACAAAGGCTCGTACTGCGAAAGAGTGCCTACGCTTCGAGGTCCAGTACAATTTATACATTCTTGGAATAATGTAGAAGCAGAGCATTCTAGGAACAGAAAATACTAGAAACGAAAGGTAAGGAAAATAAAAAATAATTGCATTGAGTGGGACTCGAACACGAGTTTCACATTTCTGCAGTCCAGCTGTCATCCTAGACTACGGCTACTGAGAGGTGGCAGTATTAAAACTGATTTTTATTTAATTTGTTTTTGACAGAGAAGTAATGATGGTGAATAATTAAATATATCTAGTTTAAAAAAATTAAATTATAGTAAAATTACATATTTATATAAAATAAGGACAACTACTGTATTATTCAACAATTAAAAACCTTTATTAGGCAGTCCTCGTTAAGGAAACGTTTACTTAAAATTGATTGTCAACATTACAAGGAGCTTACGTCATTTTCATCCATATAAAACAATTTTAATAATATATAGAAATATACGAATACATATACAAGGTTTGCACTTCGTCAAAATAGATTTCATAACTTTATTATAAATGATTGTCAACTGCTCAGGAGCGTTCAAGCAACTTCAACATTTTGGCAGTACATTTGCTACACAATTTTTTGGTGATTAAAGAAATATTTCTGCAAGACCTCATAAAATGTCGAAATTAACTGTTTCATAATATTATAAAATTAAGAAATCGTATAAGAAAATAAAAGGACTAATCTTATCACAGAAATATTATTAATTAAAATAGTAAGTCCAATAATTATATTAAATGCTCTATAATTCACTTTCTTTAATTTTTGTCTTTTATATTGTTTAATAAATATTCTTACTAAGAGAATAGTTTTGAATTGTAAAAAATCAATTAGAATAAATAATAAAATTGATTTAAATTTAGAACTATGGTTTAAAAAGTCGTTATCGTTATTACACTGGGATTACTGGTAGGGATAAATTACTTCCATCCTCTCGCTTGACTACGTAATTTTGCTACTCCATTAATGATGAAAGGAACCAAGAGGGTAAAGAAATTCCCACTAATGAGAGAGCTTCAAGCTCGTTTCGAATGACCCACACTGAATCTCGATCGTCATGCATTCAGAACAGCAGGTGCTACGGTTTGGGGAACGATCGGTAATGTTTCTGACCACATCTCGTGTTATGTTGAAGGCTCTGGGACTACTCGGCGATATGTCAACGGGTCTCTGCGGCACAGTTTCCTGTCGAAACATCCCCTGTGACATCCTGTAGCAAGTTAACGTATGTTCGCATTCCGTCGGATATCTTGTTGCTCTTCTCCCGCAAACTAGGGCGTCAAATAATCCTATAAGACAACGAGAAATTGTAGCGTATCGTATGTTGAAGCTTGCGAGATGTTTCCAAATTAACAAAAACAGTTTAATTGTGAAAATTATACTAAAACATAACTACATTTTCATTTTAGCCTTCTTACATGGTTATCATAAAGAAGGGAGTCGGGAAATTAATAAATTTTAAATAAAATGTGCAGAAGTATATACAAATTACTACATCATCTTCATTGACGTTTAAAATTTGAAAAACTTGGCCTAAATTGGCGGCCCCGATACTGATCCATCAACAATAAAATAAATCCATTTCAAACGAGAATCAAAGCTATCAAAATTTAAGTAAATAATAATTCAAATCTTTAACTTAAAAAATTCAATTCTCTTCAATTACAATTTTAAAGTTGAAAGAATTGTTTTTAAATAGAGTAATAAATCTATATCCACTGGTTCATTACTTACAAGAACAATTACTTTTGTACGAATGGATAAGAAACTAATAATACATGCAGATTTAAGATCTCATTCGATGAGATTGTATGACCTTAATTTGAATACAAAATTTTACTATAGGAAAAAATTACAAAGAAAGATTTAAATATAGGTGCATGATTCGTCCGTAAGATGGTTTTTGGTGTTACCTTAAAAGAATAACTTCGGAAAATTTTATTAAATATAAAAAAACTGTTCATATTAAACGACACCGAAAATCTCAGAAAATTATAAGATATATAATTTTAGGTTATATGATATTTCTTTATTGTGTGGTTTAAGATCTTTGCTTTTCATATTATTCTATGTTAAAATGCTGTATATACAAATGAAGCAGAGGAAAATAGGCATCGCAACGCCTTCCTATATATTTTTTCTGTGTAATTTTCTTGTATTAATTTTTTTAAAGTTAGGTCATATACGTTATTATTAATTGAATCAGATTTTTATTATAATTTTATTATTGCTTTATTCGTTTCTGGAGAATCTATCGCTGCTGAAGGATTAATAACGACCAAACGAAGAATAATTTCAGTCTTCACAGCACTACGGCTGAGAGAAAATTCTGTTTTATCAACCTTTCGGTCGTTATTTCAGGAATACGAAGAAACCGTTGACATTTCTGAAGTGATTTACCTCCCACTTCATGAAAAGAATACACACCTCTGGGTACGACTGACTAGTTCGTGCTTATACCGATACTAAAAAGAATACCATACTGACAAATTCGTGCTGTTGAGAAAGACGTTATAACTTATCACGTTCTCAATATTTACTAGTTTTTATAATACAATTAATAGAATCAAATTCAATCATTCACTATCGCGCTCAAGGCATTAGCAGTTAATTCATAAACAAAATCTGTCATAAAATTAATAGGTTGTACAGTTTGGATTTAACTAGTCTATGACACCAATTTGGTTTACTTTTATTATTATTAAAACAATTTCTATAAATGTAGTTGTAAAAATAACAGAAGATTAAGTTTGTGTCTGCAGTTTTCGCCACAGTAAATTAAAACACAATTGCTTGATTCAAGGAATTTAAAATCAATTACATATAAAATTTTAAAATAAATTGCTATATGTCATTTTATTTAATTTTGCAGTACTCACAACTGTAAATCTCGGAAATCTAAATTCCCAGTAATTCTGTTGATGTCAGCGTAAATTGGTAGTTCCTGAAATAACTTTTATGTCCAGGTCAGGTGTGTCCGTATTAGCGAACAACCATTTGTGAGTTATTACGAACCTTAAAATGTGGCCGCATAAAAATGTTATAAACTCCACGACGTAAGTGCAAGGTATCTGTCATCAGGAAATTTCCATAACAATCACTTATTTTCATATTATCGTACGTATATTTTCATCATAATGTATAAATATTTCATGTTAAGTTGTAATCAAAAATCAAGACATATCGTTTCATACATTCCAACGTCTAAATGTATTCCTGCATACTGTGAAGGAAAAAAATGTGACACACTTGCTATTCAAACCTTGTTCATAAGTCCGAAGGGAACTGTATCAATTATTATTTATATTAACGATCTTAAATAAATAAATAAATAAACATATATATAAATTAGTGGACAGATTGATCAGGAAACATTAATTATTCAGCTATTCATTCTATTCATTTTTGAAATCACAAGGTTTCATCGGTTATATAGATATTATTATTATTATTACCTCGAGGACTGGGGGATTGTCGTTTCAATGACATCTTCCGGGTTTGGAGTGGTATGTGGTCATCGTATTGGTTGATGCAAAATAAACAAACAAAATATATTAGATACTTATTTTTAAGAATTATGTTCTTCTTTACGTGACTTTTGTATTAGCGTGATTCTCTGATGTGTCGAAATTAAATAAAATATGTAAAAGTTTAATTTATTCTTAAAAATAATGATTCAAAGTAATTTTTAATTGTAATTTTCATTTTCATTACCCAAAAAAGTCACAAAACAAGGGATCAAAAGTTTTTAATAATTTCATGTTTGAGAACAATTGAATTAGTTACTACGAGAAATTAAATAAATATTTTGTGAGTTACTGGGTATTGGATTTGATTTATAATCAATTATTTATGTTTGCAGTAGTATACTGTCCTATGAATTCTAAAATTAATAGCAACGTATATTTTAGGGAGGGGTGAATTATTAGTAAATATTATAAGTAAAGTGAAACTTGTATGTCCAGTAAAACTTACACTACCACGTTAACGATCTTTAAATAGTAAATATGGTATTAGTCAGTAGGATACGTAATACATTAGGAATATAGACTTTCAACGTATAAGCAAAAATTGCTAGAGAGATATTAGGACAATATGCATTGTTGTGAAAAATTTGGAGTTACAGAAAATATACAGTTATGTCACGGAAATAATTTTGCCTTCATCGTCCTGCCAGCGTTTTTAGACGTCTAACGAACGTAATATCTCGTGACTACGAACCTCGTTATCCAACTGGTTGTCAGGTTACTCCTTCGTAAGGGAAAGAAATGAACATGTGCTTTAGCTCCACTTTGTTACCGTGCTACACGATTGCATTTGCGGAAAGAACTCTCGGATTTCACACCACAGAGTTTGGTGTTGTGAGTTGATACTAGCAAACCACGTTTTTATGTATTGTTCCGCTGGTTAGGAAGCGTCGCTTTCAGTTCTCTCTAAGTATATTGAAACAGGTCTTTCCGCTTCAACCTTTGGCAGCTTCCACTCCCCTTGACCATGTTATTCCCCGTAATTAATTTCCTTAGTTCGTGGGGCAGATTACCTGTTGTGATATTGGTATTAAAATCAGTAAACATGAATTGACATCCATAGTTCTAATATATTACACGCATTATACACCAACACGTATTAGAAGTACATAGGTTCAATGCTAGTATTATAAAACGACAGTTTTGCAAAAGCAAAGCTATTTTCATTAACAAATTATTTAACATGCTGCCCTCAAACAGCCTTAAATATGATGAAAAGTTATCTAAACAATCTACAGAAATATCTAGAAAAGTGGAAAATAAAAGTGAACATATCACATTTATTCTCTTAAAAAATTAACCCTTATATATATATATATATATATATAATGTACAAATTTCACAAATCAAAAAATTAAATATTTAGGACTTACCTTAGATTATAAATTGACTTGGAAAATGGTACAGTAAAAAATAAAAAATAATTTGCGATGATGACAAGAAAACTACGAGTACATAGGCTGATACGAGGATAATTATGGATAAATAATGTGTTCTCAAACCGATATCGGCTTATGGTATTGAGTTATAAGGATATGAATCAAATCAAACATATTGGGTATTCAAATGTGCAAATCCATGATCCTCCCGAAAATTGTAAACGCCCCAATATATATAACGAACCACACACTTCATACAGATTTAAACGTTCCAGCGGTAGAGGAAGTCATCCTTAAAAACCATAAAGCGCCAAATAGGCGGAGGACGGCCGAGGAGCTTTGGAGGCACCTGTTTATCGCAGCCGTTGTTGTAATCTGGCAAAAATCGTATGTGACGGAATGAGGTGACGCGGAAAAGTTCAACCATTACATCCATTTGCTAAGTTCTTTAATTTAACTGAGAAAACGGGTGAATGTTATCATAATTGTAAAACATATTGTAATGAAACGAGGAATTTTTTATATAATTGTGAAACTTAGTCGAATAAAAACGATAAAAATGTTTTTAGCATATACCACCGTAAAGGGACATTTAAATTTTACACTATGAGGATGATAATAATGATATATACAGTGTATCGTCTATAGAATGTCAGCTTCAAGGATGTGAAAAGTGTCAGGGAATAATTTTTTCCATTAATACTGCGTGTTAATTATTAACAATCAATTTATAACGACTAATAGTAACATAAACTTTGAATAGCTCATGCTAGACATTTACAGTCGTATTATAACAGTAATATATTATGCACCAATATATGACGAGGATTCTGAATAATAGTTCATGCTGACTATTTAAAAAAAATTATACACCTCAAATTATTCTATAATTTTTTTACTGAATAGATGGAGTGGCTATTGAGAAATGTTTGGGTTTTTGATAACTTTTTAATTCTTTGTGTCAGAATAATGGTACACTATACCGTGATGTTTCAATTGTTAAACTTTTTTGTAAAAATTATCTGTGTTTCCTGTGTTTAAGCAATAAACATCAGAATAATTAATAATGAAATGTCTATTTGTAGTCACAAATAACATTAATAAGTAAATGTACTGGCACGACACAGTGATAATACCCAATTCTCGTAGAAAAATTTCTACATAAGGTTCGTGAGGTGATCTGACATGCATGTGTATGTATATTGTATACAAAATGTTTTTGACCTATGGAACCCTTGTTTTTACCAATTGAGTTTCCCCAATTTCATAACAGAAAATAAAATAAAAATATATAAAGTAAACTAGTTTTCCTGTTTTAAAATCACTAAAATTACAGCAAGTGTGGCTAAGCTGAGTTTCTTAAGTAATTGATTAAACTGATCTGTCCAAATTAATTAATTATGGACGACGTCCTGTGGTCTAGGGTTAGCGTCACTGTCTCACAACACAGGGGTCCCGGGTTCTAATCCTGGCATGGACATGAATGTTTGTGCCGTCGTGGTCCAGAAGACTGGGATTAAGACTGCTTGAGAATTGAAACGCTGACCACGTATCACGTATCCAAATTTTGTCAGATGATAGACTGCAGTCGACCCGGTATGCCAAGTTCCTGAATGGCCAGCAGAGCCAAGGAAGAAGAAGAGATTTATTAGGAGACCTAGGGATTTAATATATGACGTCTCATTTAAATTGTCCATTAGGTTGTGGAGATTTTTGCATAATTATGTTTTGCTACAGTTTATTGTTAATTCATTCACAGTAAACCATGTTAATAGATCACTTGAATTATAGTTAGTTGATTCTTCTAATGTGTCTTTGTTACTATTTACTAATATAGTTTTGGAAGGCAAATCTAGAATTTTTTGGAAAATTATATATATATATATATATATATATATATATATAGACTAAACTAGAAACGAATTAAATGAAAAGTTCAAATTGGTCATTAATATGAAATGTAATCACAATATTGAAAAAAAGGTGGAAGAAACTGAAATATTTTTCCAAGTTACCAAATAAATTATTTATGAAAGGAACGAATAGAGTGGCAGTCAACTCGCAATTATCGACTGCTGAAACTTCGGGAAACGGAGGAGTATTTGTAGGTTGTTGAATGAGCCTTACAAGATTTTCATCTCAATTTTATGACTCAGTATGCATTATTTTAAAATCTAAACAGTTGTTAGGTGAAGTTTAAAAGCAGTTGTGGGGATTCTTTGGGTGTGTTGTTTGAGCGAGCGCTAAATGGCTCCCTGAAGCGAGCTAAGTTGAGATTCGTCCGTGGCTCCCTGGGGGGTGATTATCACAGCATCAGGTATGCACCCCGCTCACGAACACCGCAGCTACTTGTGGTTTTATTGCGACCTTCATCGCCCTTCGTGCAGCTTCTCGTCACGCGATCCTGCGGGCGCCTAGCGACCATTCTCAAACAACAGCACTTTAAAAAGCCACACGGAACAAAAAAGGGCTTCATGACTTCTTTAAATGCTGCTACACGTGTTTTAGATGAGGTGTTTGATAACTTTCTCTTGTAAATACAAGTGTAGTATGACTCCAAACGTAGCGGCAGATTACGTGTGAAACACTATCAACGTGGTCTTGTGACTACTAAGATTTATTTGTTTCAGATGAACTTTTCAGTTAAAGCAGCATTGAATACAAAAATATCCAACTTGTGTATCTATTTTTTTAAATCTAGTGTCACTTATACGCTAATTTAGTGTTACATTAATACCAATAAATAGAATTGAAGTGTATGTCTGTCTGTCTGTATGTTTGTATTCCATGAGCTCCAAAACGGCTTGAAAGATTTCAGTAAAGATAAGAGGGTTTGAAAAACGGAAGTTTATCTTAAATACTCAAGCACATTTCATATCGATATATTTCAAGACATTAAAATACTATAAATATTATTTATTCGGGAAGGTTTATTTGGCATACGCGCATCGAAGTCTCCAATAATGTATGCGGATTTCCTATACTCTTTATCTAAGCTGCGAAACGGCTTAACGGATTTCAATGAAAATTACTGGGATTGAAACAGAATTTTTAACTGAAATTTCCGAGTACGTTTCATTTCGATATCTTGCAGAGTTCAGAAGATATTAATCTAAATATTTTTAAATCCATTTAATTGCCCACGAAGGGTTGCGTGAAGATGAAATGTGAGTTATAAGTCCTATTATCCGTTCCTATACCATTCATTCTACTTAGTGTGGCCTAATGAGAGAGAGCGAGAGAGTGAGTGGGAGGGTGAGCATTCTCCTTCCATCTATTGTTGCAGCAGGATTCGTGTTTAGTTCTTCTATTGTTGGCAGAGAGCTAACAAGCAATCCTAATAAATGATACCGTGATTTTTTAAAATTCAATGAATTCGACTTAATCAAAATTGTTTCTTTTTAGGGCCAAAAAATTTGCAATTTCTGCTTGAAGTCGCGGGTATAGATAGTTTTTAATACTGCCCAGAAGTTAATTTTTTTTTAAATAAAATTAAGTGGTGTGTTAAGAGGCAATGTGTAGAAAAACGCATACTATAATTTACTGTGCAAATTAAAATGGATTTTATTTCACTTTTTACATGTATGTGTGAAAACCTTTCAGCGAATGAGAGCTGAGAAATACATAAAAGTTTCCTGAAGTGATAAGTTAATGATGAATGACAACGAAGCCTTACTGCGTGGACAATAATGTGTACAATCGTGTCATGAATTTGATTCGACGAAACAAGAAAGACCTTCTTGGTCTAATTGGTTCCAATTTGAGAAGATGTGTAGATACTGGAAGGTCTTCCACTGTGAAAAAGTTAGCTTTATTATTCATTTACTTACATATAGCCAACAGATAACGGATATACGTAATTCAGCAAACTAATTATTAAAAAAAGTTTTCAAAAATTTCTATAAAATATGTAACGTATTGAGATATTCTCGCTTCTACCAAATTTAGCTATAACAGCCTTGTAATTATTCCCCCATAATGTAAAAATCCAAGTTCTGGAGAATATTAACACACTATTTCTAAACTGACGAACATTTTCTGGCTGCTTCGTTTCCACACGAAACCTTTCTACATGCATATTGATGAAACTATTCTTTTTAACAATTTACTCAAATATTCTTGAGCAGAATATTTTAGCATTGAGGGTTGCATTAGACCAGTCTTAAATATTTGAGAAACAAATTATTTTGTTAAACATTTGCTAATGTTAACACGTCTCTCTAAATTTCTCTTACTATTGATAAATATCACATTTCTTACAGCATGTTTATTAATTATAGCTCGTAGTCCTGCGGTCAAAGAAATTTACAGTAGTACTATATCTGACTTCTATACCATTGTAAGTACCGAATAAAAATATCTCATATGTGACAAGAGAATTAAATTAAACGATAATTCCTTTTCATCTTTTGACATACCTTTTCATGCTTCATACATTGTTTTAACTTTCTAGTCCATTTTACCATTCATCTAATCAACGTGTCCCATGAAACTTAACCCTATTGTCAATAATTACATCAAGTTAATACTAGGTTTAAATTAATAAGAACTACAGATTGTATCATTTATGTTTCATTAATTCCTAAATACTATAATATTGATCGAGTGAAGGCTTTCCCGGTGTAAGTAATGTACGAAGTTTTCTCGGGTGAAGATGTTAGCAGTGACAGCTGCCGAAACGTCGTGGAACTACTGTGTTTTCACCCGGTTGGAAGCCCGAGAAAACTTCGTACACTATAATATTGTCGAATCGTTTACTTTTGTTAACAATAAAACTGTTTTTGATTTAAAGGTTGAGATTTATTGTCGCCCACCCATTTAAATATAACTAATTATTTAATATTATTTTAAATTAATAAAATCCACATCACACAATACACATTTCCAGTGACGGACAGCCGTTACTGGAAATATTTTCCTAACCTTCGGATGAAGGGAGCGGTGCCTTTGAAAATTTAAGAACCTCCAACTATACATGGTGCCTGCTTATCTGGCTCTCTTTCCTGTCCTCATGAATTGTTTTAATTAAGCTGACAATGTCATTTTCTGACGCATATATATATACATATAGGTAGTGAATATGTAGAAACAATTTAGTTACTATTCAGTTACTAGTAACTAAGTATGCAGTGAGCTCTGTTACGTATGTCCTTAGCGAAAGTAACATTGAAAGAACTACGGCGTAGGCAAGAAACAAGGAAGCAAACTGGAATTATTGTACATCTTATTCTTATCTGATTTTCAGAGGTTAATACGTCAATGTAAAATTCACTAGTTTACTAATGACGCATTGACTTATTCTCAGTGATGATTGATTTATGGTAGGTGATAAACTGAATGAATAATTAAAACCAGTTAGTAAATGACTGTGTCATATTTTGGGGAAAAAATGTATGGTTATAGGAAAACAGAGATTTGTTGACGTCTTGTGCAAACTGTGGCTAAATAAGTTCTTAGTGCTGCCTCTGACCTTCTTTGGTATAAAGAAACCGGCGTTTATAACATTTTTTATGTTTATTATTAATAATAGTATGTAACAAAAATTTGATTGTAAGAAGGTAGACCTGAAGAAGATGCGAATATGCGCCGAGACGTTGTTTGAATAAAAAATAAAAACCTGTCTAAAAAAAGCGGTCTGAAATTATTTTATTTTTAATATTACTTATTCCTTAAAGAAAACGACTAATTGAAAGAATATCTCGAACAGCTATCATTCATAATGAATTAGTATACTATCTCTTGTATTAAGTGTTGAATTACTGGACGCAATCGCTAAAACTTAATTTAATCGCTTGTTCAACACTCAGTTTCAAAAGCTGTGGTGAAAGAATCGTTTGTAGTTACAAATTATAAACAAACCAAACGATTCACTCGTGAATTGACTCTGGCTTTGTTACGTGTGGTCTGGCAGAAGTGGAAAAGTGATACTTACTGAGGAAACAACGTGCACCCTCTAATTGTAACGGAACAAAATTATTGCGTCTACTTTTTTTGAATTGGCCGTAATTAATGTAGGCAGTCAAAAGAGTTCGCCCTGTGTACCCACTAAATTAAGTAAAATAATTTACCTTTCAAACAATAACGGGGTGAAAAGCGAAGTTCTGTCTCTCACAACACCAATTAACTCCTTAAATATGTACTTAAACTCGATTAGTTTTGTATAGCGCCCTTTACGTAACTGTTTAGTGGAAATCTACGTTATTACAGCACAATATCCTACCGAATTTGTAATTAACCGTTTCTAAGGATAACTCAATTGCTGCCAACTTTGGTACCAGAATTTTAAATCACATAATTGACTATGAAGATGTCTGTGATCGTAGTTTCAAATGTGCCAGCACATAAACTGATACATAAGTTAAACCTTCCTTAGGAAGAACCAACCTAGAAATAAATGTGGAAGTTAATCTTAATGATAAACTAAAACTTTAATTTTGACAGATTACAATTTATGTTGTTCAAAATATTTTGGTTGTTATCACAAATCATCTACAACTAAGTTTAAGAAAAGTAAATATTGCCAAAACATTTTCCTTTCAATGAAAATAGTTCCCCATTTGGGCTTATTCGATTCCCGAAACCTATACATCGAAATTGTCCTTCATTTTATACTCGTTAACAGATTGTGACGTCACTGGTTGTGCACCAATCACGAGTTAGAGGCGTATGTGTTGGGAATCCAACTCTACTAGTTTTAGTTGGCTGTGTTCATAAAATAAGTACATGTTTTTTTTCGAAAATAATAATTATTACGTCCAGTCATTCGTTATTATCATAAGGGTGAACTGTCCAGTGACTGAAAACTTTATCAGATTCTCAGATGGTTGTCTTGCAGTATTATTTTTTATTTAAGTTTAAAATATACAAACTTTTAAGTGAATGATCAAAACAAGACCTCCAGTACTAAAAAACTCTTCTCTAACACAAAACATATAAAGACAGAACAATAAATTTATTAAAATTTCCCAAATATTATGATTATAGATGGACTTAACTTTAGACCAGGCTATGGTTAACAACCAACTTTTTATATGAGAATGGCTTCTTCAAGAAAAGAGAAAACAAAATAAATGTTAACTTCAAGTGTACAAGGAACTACTTCAGCTCTAAAGCAACATGAAAAATGCTTCTGTTTGTTAATATTCTAGTTTATATCAGGAATGTGCATTCACTGGACAGTTTGCCCTATGTTTCACTAATTTTTTTGCTATTTTTTTACGATGAATCGTTTAACGGGATATAACGAGATGGTTTTCTTGAAGGAAGTATATTTGTGTAACTGCATCAGCCGAAGTAGACTGACACTATAAAATTTCAACGCGAATATTTAAATAAATAATTAACTAAATCCGTGTTTTTAAATTTGTGTTCATATGCATACTAACACTTTACAAGCGAATAGTTATCTTTTTACTAACTAAAGACGGAAACGTAATCTTGATTTCTGGCGTTAAAATTATAAATATCAAATTGTAAAACTTTATAGGTATGGAGTGAAATATTCATATCATATGAACAATTACAATTTGTGAAAAAGTATTGTGTCAAGACCGTAAAATAAAGCACAGAATTGCGTAATACCGTTTCCTAGCTTCTGAAAGCGTTGTGAATCCTACCAGTGTTCAACTTGTTACCATGGCAACGCGACAGTGTTGGACATTTCTATTGTCATTATCACAGGTTTGTTTGTCTTCTGCCTGTGGCACAGTGGCAAGCAGAGTTAACTATGAACGTCGGGCTATTCCTGGGCAGCGGAACATCCATATTCAGTGTAAAACCCTTGGTTAGTTTATTTGCGAGGAAATAGCGAGGCCTTCTAGGAATTCAAAAAGAAATTCCGAACTGTTCAAGCGAGATAAAATAAAATAAAATTTAAAAAAATGATTAATAAAAAATATTTTCTAATTGGAGTAAAAATTTCAAGTCACATAATTTCTTAAAAATCATAAATACACAAAACGAAATTAATTCAAGAACAGAATAAATAATTTCAATCAAGAACATTCCTAAAAGCTATGGAAGTGAGTTAACAGATTAGGATAGAGAACTCTCGACAAGACCAGGATGGAACACAGGGTCTCAGCCTATTACACAGTCTCTTTAACAAACGGGAAAGCTTACACAGTTGACGAGGATAACTCGATTACGGTATTGTCAAGATTTTTCCATCCGTAATTAACGTAAATATAAATACATATAGTCCTAATAAATTTTCCGATACTCAAGTTATTTCTCGTTCCACTTGTGAAAATAATACCAGTACATCATCTATGCACATTATTGATTACGAGTTCCTTAATACGTTTTCAAATTCTTCTCAATCTTTGTGGTGATATCGAAATTTGAACCTACCTAAAGCTCAAAGTTTATTTTCAGTATATTTATCAGCACATTATTTTAGTCTCGTCCTTAATGGGACTCAAAGTTGAAACTTCTCATAATAAACGTAGATCAGCACAAATATAATACATGAAGATCAGTTAAATGACATTTTATAGAAATTGTCTTCACATAAACGACCTGTTATTCCACTTTTGTATTCTCATCGGGATATCTTCTTTCTGCGATAAGTAATAATACGTTGAGTAAGAGGAACATCATAAAATATTTTAAGCTAAACGTTTACCGTATTTTGTAACGATAAGTGAAAATGTCAAATTAACACATAATTCGATAAATATAAAAACATGTTGAGACAAATTACAAATAGACGTGAAACATAATTTTATAAAATGAAACTAATTTTGAGAACGTTATGTAGGGCAAACTATACGAGTTACATTATAAGAACACGAAAACAATCACAACGTTTTAGTTCATCCTGATAGAGATATTTATAAAAAATTATTTGAATTATTGTATTATATAGCTTTTTATTAACAAAGTCACAACAAAAATATTTTTGGGATACATTTCATTTTTAAATTAAATTTTACTATCAGGAAAATAGCTTATATCAGTAAGTTTATGAAGTAGAAATCTTCAATTAATTATATTACCGTAGAAGCAACATATAGGTAACTTTATGAAAATCCAAAAGTGTACTAAAACGTAATTCAGTTGAATAAAATATTTTTAAATGTCTGTAAAATAATCATTTAATTGACCTAAATATTATATAAAATGAAACAGACTAAAATTAAACTTTTTTTAATACATAAGTTCGTTTGTAATGCAGTTTTCGCACATAGCGAACCGTCCGTCTGGAATTGAAATCAACTTGAGTACATGCTAACGCTTTTCTTCTATTGATACGTTTTATTTTCTACCACAGATATTTAAATTTCGATAATCAGACGATTATGAATTTTGAAGTCATTTATCCCTTTTAGAGTCGTAATTATTTCGTTTACTTTGTAAAATCAGAAAACAGGAGTATGTAACATTTAAATAAGAACTCTCGGAAACTTCGACTTCAAATATCTGAATGCTCTCATTGCTAAGTAGAAAATATTATCGACGGGAATGTTACGTTTGCGGAGAATGTAACTGTGCCTCCACATTAATTATCAATTTATGAAGAGAATCACTATATAAACTACTAACGATATAAAATTAAATTGGAAATGAAACATATATTAGATGCATAAATTTATATTATAAAATAATTACTATTGAAAGGGTTCCACGTGAACGTTTCATAAATCGTATATGCTACAAATTTTCTTGACCAAAAGCCTTCTGAGATCGTAAAGGCTCCTATTGAAGTGGAAGTTTTGATTTTGGGTAGTTAGGGAAAATTTTATACTGTAAATGTTTTTCAACCGAGATTCAGTATAATTTGAAACCTGTTCTCAAAGCTTTCATTTATCATACGCCTTCCCCGCCACAACATCCCCAGAAGCAAAAGATTTATGGCCAACGCACTGTGCTCAGTCTCCTTTCTTATTTGAATAGGAACGAATAAATTGTTTACATTGAAGAAACGAACTAAACCAATATGAAGATAACAGTTGTTAACTACATTTGGATTGAAGTTTTAAAATATGTTCTTGAATCAGTTGAATTCACCTTAGCTTTTTCAATGGTTTCATAAAAGTAGATCTAACTAGCTGAAGTATCTGGCGTTGTTAGGGTTCACGTAAATAATAAATCAGGAATGTAATTAAAGATACGTTTATTACATTTCTAAAGAGTACACTACAATTATAGTTCTGAGGGTACACTGCATCCATAGTTTTACTCTAGAGGGATTACTTGTAGCTGGGGGGCGTGTAAACACTCGTTTTATGTTTTACAACAGATTAATATATTTCTGTTGAAAAATGCAATCTATTTTCAATCATAGGTTGTTTAAATGCCGAAAAGTTGTCAAAATGGTAGTTTTACAGAATGGTGGTCTGAGAACGAAACGTCATTGGACCAAAAATTGTAGAGAATCGTATTTTCAATCGACCGTGGGTCCTCAGTTTTCTAAAATTCTCGGTTTTCAAACTAAAGAGAGTACCTATAAAATTTAGTTTTTACTGTGTTTTAGCTCAGGGGAATGACGTTGGTCCACCTTGGAAATGAAGAAATCTATCAATAAAGTAAAAACCACGGGCAGCTGTGTGTGCTGAAGATCACGTGTGCCAAATGTGACCAAAATCGGAGAAGAATTTTGGAGGCTTAGCACTGGGACAAAAATACTGATGGACGCACTGACATGTTTATTATATTATAGATGAAAGTGACATGTAGCCGGCAAAGTTAGGAGAAAAAGTATAATCTGATTCTTTCTACAAGAGATATGATACAACGATTGAGACGTACATGAGAAAATATACGTAATTATATATGCAACCATTCCAATAAAAATGTTCGATCTACCCGATAATTCCATCCCAAATAACTCAATATAGGTTTTATAGCCTTTAATGTCCAATTTACATAACGCATATAACTGAAGATCCTGTGTCATGAAGGCCATTAATTTCTAATAGTACAAAGTTAGAAGTACGATGAACATTTCTCATAAGACGCAACCAACTTATTTCATTTAAACATTGAAACAATTTAGATTCTAGGAAATTTTGTAAGAAAGAGTTTAAACAATAAGGTGCGAAAGCAACTCAGTGTCGATGGTGACATCTACCTGTTGCCCTCTATCTGAACAAATTCATTGTTAATTTTAAAATCGGTATTCGTTATTATTAACGTAATATTTTCTTCCATACCTTCAACTATATCGACTTTAAGTTTTTACTGACAAATGGCTTATATTAACAGCTCCGATCTCCTTAAATGCATATTATTGCGTTCTTGTTTTCATTTATATTGCATGTGTCCCATTAGCAGTCAGCGTGACGTCATAGTCGCTACTAGGGAAGGCCCTTAGGGCGGTCGTCTCATTAACGACTTGGCTCAGGCCTCGCAGCGTTGCCCGGGCACGTTCATCCATTACGAATATCTTTATCCCCTGTTCGCTGCTCGCCTGCCTTACTTGCACTAATCGCGTGTTTGCGTCTGCAACATCAGCAGCAACAAATCAGCATGACGTCTATGGCGCGGATTAATTCTCCCTTCAATAACAATGCTCCTTCCTGGATTAATAACTGGAAGGCGCAGAGATCAGCATCTGACTTCTAGACGCTCGTTAGTTCCACATTTCATTAAGGAAGTCGCAGCTGCCATCAGAAATTAATATTTATTCATTAACCTGGTCATGCTTTGCACCGCGAACAGAAGTAGACTTGAACGACAACGATAGTTTAAAATTAAAATATAATGTGTTTTCCAAATTTAAATAAATATGAATCACTTGCATGAATTTAATTCCTTGGTAAAAGAAATGAAATCTATTAAACAAAAAATCAAATATCAACCATAAAAATAAATTTAATAATTTAATTATAAAACTAAGTTTTAAAAAGTAACATTTCTTTATTGAATTTGAGTTCCATTATTGCTACTTTATTACACAGTAACTATTAATTAGAAAATTGAATAATTATAACTGTATTTGAAATTATATTACTGGTTGTTAAATAAAATGCTCTTTATTTTAAGTTGGTTCGTAGAAAATATTATGATATTTCAAACCATAAAAATTTTTAAGGTATTGACAAATAAGGTTTCACTTTGAATCTTTTAATAATTATAAAAGCAATTGATCATTTCTCATAATACTTGACTACGTTACAATTAAGATTTGAAGAATATAAATAAATATAATATGAATTATGAATTCTAATTAAGAAAACCAAACAGATAGTTTTACAAAAAACGTTTCTGAGTCACTAAAATTTTAACGGTAATGCCGAAAATACTTTGAGAACATAATTAATTCATAAAATATAAATTTTAATTCCCTGTGACTAATTTATAAATTGTGGACCATGTCTGTTAACATTATTATAATTAGTCTTAACAAATTTACAGTACGTTTTGGAGAATAGAAAATTATAGTAATTTAACATCAGTATTTCTACAAATTCATGAAAGATAAATTTAAAGGTCAAATTTACAGACAAAATAGAAATAACCACATCATTTCGTACTCACATTTTGGGTATCATCAGGTAAATTTAAATTTATTAATATTTTTGAATTGTTTTAAACCTATTATTAAACATTAACCTTGACTGATAATAAGCTTCCAAGCATTAAAATTTTCGTATTGAATTATTTCAGTCGACGTATACCATATATGATTTAATCACTTTTTACCTGATTTTCCAAATACGAGGATACATAGTTATTCATTGAGTAAACCTTCTACTTAGTATTATGGAGAACTGGGGAAAATGATTTTTTAAATTTAACTTATGACAACTTTATTACATTAATATTAAAAAATAATTTATTGCCATAAATTACGCCTATTCTAATTTTAGGGTCCATTATTCCACGGCTAGCTCAGATTTAAAATTTAGCAAGGGACTCAATCTATTTACAGGGTCATGAATATGTTGTTGTAAACAGTAATTTGTCATACGCATTTAGATGCAATGTAACTGACAAATCTGATTGTTGTTGTCGTAGGCAGAGCATCATTTTTCAGCACAAGTACCTGGTCGCAACCCCGAGCTTTCTTCCTGGTCTCTGGCTATTAGGAGAACGGTCGAAGCCACCTGCTGCAGGAATGTCCTTCCTTCCTTTCGTCTTTCTATGGTCGATTACGTGTTCTTTTAAAGCGTCACGGTGTCGTTTCGTCCCTTCGTACCTTCCTCTATAACGCATGCAAGGTCCTAGCACGAGCAAAAATATTTGTAGCTGTTGCCATACCTTTCCCTTAGAATTTGGCTTACGAAAAGTTGTCTCCAGAGATTAATAGATACGTTCTCTCTTTCTCATAGTTCTACAGCGGCTCCCTGCTCTTTCCAATAGTTCACTTTTGACTGACTCCTCTCCACCTTGTCTTCTCTCACCCTCCTTCTTAAATTCATTCCCCACTGACTTCTCTCCACTTCGTTTCCTCCGCTTGTAACTTCTCTCATACTCCTACCATGAGGGTGGAGGCCAGATCATATGACCCTCTGCTCCAATCAAATTTCAAGATTGATCCGCGGAGGTCAACTGACTTAGTGGAGGGAGAAACGTCCTTCAAACTAAAGCCCGGGGCAGTTAACCGTCCACTAATCTCCTGTGCTTAGGATTCCGCACGATTTGGGTTACTCTTTTCCACCTCACCGGCGTCTAAAGGCATGCCGTATCCTGTATCCTTCTGACAGGCGTTAGAAAGGAATTTGTCAACCAGTGTGATTCTGCTATCACCACTAATTGAATGAACTAGTAATTAACACCTTACGTCATTCATGTAGAATGCTTGATTTATTTTATTTCTCAGTATTAGTTCATAATTTTAATCCTGTTCCTCGATTTTTAACGGAAGTCTCTTCCGGTTTATATGTTAGTTATATATTTATCTTATCGTACAGAAACGTGAACCAATTTTATCCACGGCTACGAAATAAACTGTCAAATTTTACCAAGAAAGCACTCACTGGATAATAAATAACATTTCAGCCATTCGGATAATATAGCTGGGATAGTAGATTACCAATAATTATAAGTAAATATCAGAAATTTTGTACTGCAAATGCATTTGCTTTCAATTGGTAATATAAAATTTCTAGTTCTTGTTAATAATACCTCCAGTTATATATTAAATTATGATCGACACACATTTGACCCTAATATCGAGATGGAATGAAAAGGACGTAGCTTTACTTATTGTTGAAATACATGCTGGTTTTTAATTTAGCATTGTACATGGGTTGAGATTATTCCTCAGGTTGTGGCTCGGTCTGGTGGATAATAATCGTATATAACGTACCTCCGCTGTTGAACCTCAGTGAAGTGTGGAATTCGAAGGATCGTTTCATCTAGACCCGGTGGGACAATTACGATGCATGTATAAATCTATGGGCATTAAAGCAATTTGTGAAACATATATTACTTTTATATTTGTTCGCAAACTTAAATAGGAATGATTTGTAAAAGAAGGAATACATAGTCTAGAAATTTACTTCCGATATCAAATGTTATTTTCTGAATTAAATTTTATGTTTTGTCACATATTATACGTGTACTAACACAGTTTATACTATTTATCAAAGTATTTTGGAGCATTCTTTGTGTCAGGACATTTATTCAATACGTAAATGAGGTGAATCGTGTTCAATCAAGTGAAAAATTTTGGATAGAAGAAGCAATCTTATCGCCCGTGGTGAAATTTAGTGCGGTGGGACACGTAACCGAATCAATGAAGCAGAATCAGAACTAAGTAATTACGAGTGTTATCTGGTTGTAGGGTCAGAGCGAGGAATGTCTTAGGACTCGTCTGATTTACTGCGCCCTCGTAGCTGTCTAAGGGTGAAAATACGGCCGCTGAGTCCGAAAGCAGATAAAATGTGGAAATTGGTTCTGAATAAATACATTGCCTAGAATGTAGCACCACAGCAATCGCTCTGGGATCGATGCTAACGTAGATAATTGCACCCGAGCAACGATAAAGTAGTCAAGCGTTTAACTATTTACATTTGAACTTGCAAGAATTAGAAATCAAGGAGACTAAATGAACTAGTCTAAAAAGAACAGTTAGCGAATTAATTTTTATAACCAGAAATTTTCCACACTATGAAACTATCGTTTCTTATACTAATATAATATTCAATCCAATATAATGGAATTATAAGTATGTTTTTCAAATAATTCGTCTTTAATAGATGTGCAGATATCCATACAAACATTATGCTCTTTATCATTTTCACAATATTCAGAAATTCAATAAATAATAGGGAAATAGAAGGAATAAATCTGCCAGCTCAATCGAGTTTACTTAATTTTACTTATTTTCTATTTAATGAAATAATATATCTGACTTAATTTGGCTGATGTACAAATTAATTTGACATTACTTGCGTCAATTTGGTTGGAAACATTTACTTATTCTATGAAATTACAGTTTTATTTTACCCTTCAGTCTTCAAATATAAATTAACTTACTTATGTCATAGTTACGGTGTTTGTCCACTTTTTAATCAATGAATAAATAAAAATTTATAAAAATATCAAAGAAAAGAATTGTAATTCTACACCGGCATTACGTGAATTATAAACTTAGGTGTTTATATTGAATGAAACTTCTATTAGTCAAGCAGTGTGAGCTCTAAAAAGAGAGTATTAAAGATCAAATGTGACGTCAGAAACTTGGTCAAAAGGCGTGTCCAGGCACATTCATCTCCAAAAAACATAATTTATATTACCAAAATGTTATTGTCTTGGATAAAAATATTATTTCACAATACTGATTAAATATTCGTTGTAAAACTTTTACTCTAAATGTACAAAAAATTTAGTATAATTTACCATATCCTTTTGTTATAATAATGTTATTTTAATAATCTTTTTTTTTGAATTACTACAAATTCTCATTCTTAACTTTAATGGCTTGCAATAAGTGTCATTCTGTATTCGTAAATTACAATTAGATTGTAAAAGTCGTCAACCGTAGTTCATGACGTAAAATTTTATATTTGAACTCTCTAGTTTTAACAAATCGTTTTTAAAATTATATTCATAATATAATATAAATTATGTATAATGCCTTTAAAAGGGTAACTTTTTGTATGTATATATTTTACTTAATTTAATTCTAAACTGAAAATATATTATTTTTATGTTAAATAAATTATTGTTGCTTTAAATTTCTTATTATTTTTTACAAACTTTTGTTAAAAAATACTTGAAAATGTGTTGTTTTCTCTCCGTTTTAACTGAAGGAGTCGCAACATTGCAGATTAAAAAACGTAATGTATCTGTGAAATTGTTGAATTATATTGTGGTTTTGTTACTAATTATCTTTTCTGGTGTTTATTTGTACATGTTAGCTGTATGCAGCGTGTATATATTTTATAATCATTGGTACATATCATAATTTTGGTTCTTTTTCATGTTTTATTTGTATATCGCCTAAAAAGTCTATTGTTTTAAAATTGAATTCATGAAACAGCAATTTTAAAGTTTCTTTCTTTCAATTCGATATTAGATATGCTTCCCGATTATGTATACGGCTACAACATTTTCCCTAGAGGAATATACGAACAAGCAGTCTACAGTTTGTGACTGCAGAATGCGTGCTCCCGTTTCACTAAATGTCATGAAAAATAGAAAGAATGGCGCATGAATGTGGTAAATGGTGGTCGTTGCGAAACTCCTCCCTCTTTATTATGCTTTGTCGCTCAGCAACACGTAACTGGCTGTTGTGCTTGTTTAGAGCTTTGTTAGCTTCACTCGCTACATTACAAATACATATCGTTCAACACCAGCACCTGAAACAAAATTCCCTCCGTCGTTATGACAATTAACTAAACTTCTCTGAAATTTAACCTTATGATATTGTTTAATAAAAAGTTAGCTACGGATGAGAAAAGTTTAGTCAAATTTATAAATTACTATCTGTTGTCCGGTTTTATTAGCAGGACAGAGTCGATTATCTTTTAGTCGACGTGCCATGATATGGCTATCAAGAATAAGCTCTTTACCTACACGTTGTTAAATCCATCTCTGACGCACCGTTTATAAGCCACTGTTAAAAATTAATAAGCGTGGCTTATCTGCTGTGTGCGTGCGGTGACGACGACGAAATTCGATAAAAATTAATAAAAAGTATAATTAATTAAATAAAATGTTATAGTCCAAGGAAGTAGAAATGCTTCAGCCGAAGCTCACGCAGGAGTGTATAGATATTTTAGAAGAAAGACAAGAATGGAAAATGGCTTAGGTTTACGGGAATGATGGGATGTTGAATCGGTCTTTGGACGTCAACTCGTACTTGCTTCGTTGGTAGAGCACCCGCCCGGAAAACGGGAGGTTCGGGTTTGAGTCTCTGGTCCGGTGGACATTTTTCCAGTCTTGTCTTTCTTCTAAAATATCTATAAGCTCCTGCGTGAGCTTCGGCTGAAGCATTTCTACTTCCTTCGACTATAAAATTTTATTTAATTAATTATACTTTTTATTAATTTTTATCAGGCGTCATCTTTCTTGACAAAGGCATATATAAACTGGTTTCCCAAGTGCCCGAATGACGGCGGTGACTATGTGGAGAAGTATGGTGAGGTTTAAGTTAATGAATGGTTATAAAATATCTTGAAAACATATTTCTGTTTTTAAGAATGTATTGCTACATACTTTAAAAGCAGTTATTTTATTTTTAAGGATATTACAAGATATTCATGTATTACGTTTTCTTAAACCAAACAAAAATACAAAATTCGGAAAACTTAGTACTGTATTCTTTAATTTCCTATCTCATTCTCAATAGCACATAACTTACTGTTTTTATACGCTTTACAATTATATATATATATATATATATATATATATATATATTTGTGTGTGTGCGTTTGTGTGTAATTTTAATGTACTATGTCAAATTTTCCTATCACGTTAAGGTCAATAATTACATATTTCAAGTACACGGTTTCGCGGTTTTGATAATTAATGTTTATGCAGCAGATCTTACTCTTCATCAACGGATCCTGTTACGTAATCAGGATCATACGTTGCTTATTGATTCCAGCTAACGACCTGACATACTCGCATTTGCAGACAGAAAAGGTCAAACGTGGTTTGCCTTTCCGCGGCCCACATGTAGTCTTCTAATGAGATGAAATGTAGGGCACGATAAAGTATTTTTAAATCTCAAAACAAATAACGAAAATAATTATATTTGGTTGATAGGCTATTATTTAAATAATCTAATTTTCCCGTTCGTGGTTACTGTTGTAACTGCCTTGTGCTGTAAAATTGACGTGATTCTAAATGTTATTCTTTTATTTATTTCTGGATACAGTATTGCTTAATACCTAAAAAATAAATTAACAACTTTCATTAAACGTTAAACTTGATACACGAATAATGTCAGACAACTTTCAAATTATTCCATGATGTTTCTTCAACGGGTCTCTGCAAATATCCTACATTTAAATACACCAAAAACTGTCTTTACTTTACAGAATTTATTTGAAAGCCATTTACATGCAGTTAGCGAATCGCATTTATAAACACATTCGGCATTCGTGCTGTCAGTGGTATTTTCGCCTCGCTGATCTGCCATAAAACATCGTACAGATTAAAATTATCCGTTGTGACTACGTCTGCAATACGCTTGCTATTAACAATGATATAAATAGCACCGATTCATAAATACGAATTATCCATTAATACAATTAAATATGATATAGACTCAATCACGCTATAATCATAAATAACTCTTGACCGTAAAACATTTTAACACAATTGGTTATATCACAAAATATTAATTTCTATCCATCAGTTTAATCTTTATTTAAATATAACCAATATTTCTGTTATATCTGAAGTTCTTGAAAAAAATTCAAAAGAAAATAAAAATCAGACTTGAAGTCTTTATTTTTGTTAACTTTTGGCGCTAAGTACTATATTATAAATAGTGTAATGAATTCAACCAATTAATTTTGAACTTTCATGACAGTAAGATTCGAATATTCCAAATTGATACTACGACCCTTTCCGTCAAGTTTGATGAAATATTACATTTGAACTTTTTACAGAACAAACTTTATTTTTACAATAGTAATCTTAAATAATTTTATTGGAGAATAAAAACTAATATTTTTTAATAGCTTAAGTTAAAATATCCTTGCCTATGTCATTGACTACAAGTAATTTTTAATTACGCTGCTATATATATGAACAATATAGAAATAATTAAATAGATTGAAGGCAATAATTAGAAACTTTGATACAAGGGATTGCAAATTAATGATATATTTTGGGACCGTGTTAAATATTACAAACTGTTTTAATAGGGAAATGTGATAAGTGCTTGCAATAGTTAATTATTTTCCTGTAGGAAGCTAATTTATAATATTGGCTTGAAGCTTTACAAGGTTACCCTTGTAATGTGTAACACATTTGTTTAAGGAATATAATCATGCAAGGAAAGCTTATATGTTTAGTTCACTAAATAAACATTAAAAAACTTGTTTTTTGTTACTACAATTTCCTCCCTGTTAACAGACGAATAGTTTTGAGCTTCTTTAATTTGGTTGTCATAAGTAATCTGTATGCATGAAAGTAATTATGGTATCAACGAACGTGTATTTAACTAAACTATTCTCCAGCATTTATAACCCCCAGTTTTCTTACATATTTTGAATTATATTGTCATGACATTCCTCGATATTGACATATCTTTTTTTACTGCTTCATAATTGAGTAATAATTCTAAACTGAAACCCATGTGGAATGTTCAAATTAATTTAATTTACTAGGCTATACTTTTAAAACTATGAAACTTGTTTAAGGTTGGCAAAAAGTAATTTCGGTTTCCACCAGTAGATAGGGCTTTGTTTCTTTCGTTATTTTTTGTCAATGAAATAAGTTTTTATTTTGAGATTTTTAAGTCGATACATTTAGGTAACTGTAGAAAAAAATAGCGTGTAATTTTTTAGTTTACGGCCATTTTTAACATGTAGTGTAGAAGTAAGTACTTTAAAAATATTTTACGCAGTTATTTCATAAAGACAAGAAAGTGGTTGTGGCTCTTTGTGAAATTTATGCTGTTGATTGTTTAACAGACCGCAGCTGTCGGAATAGGTTTAAAAGATATTTTTCACTGATAGATGACCATCGATCGGGTTGACATTCTCAGGATGATGATCTACTTTAGGGTAACTGGCTATACGATACTGAAACAGACAACTGGGGAAATGAATTGAAAAGGGGGATGTGAAAGGTAGATCACAAGAAAGATTAGGGTTGACTAGGGCCCCCGGGCTGAAGTTTAAGGATCCTACCCGATGAGTCACCTAAAAGAGATGCAGGAAAAAAACACAGAAAACCTGCATCAGGTAGTTCAGGGTACGATGTACTATTCTCACACCTTCCTAATGAGGGAAGATGAGCTTTCTGTGTGGTCACAGCAATCCGTTATCCGTGCCTTCACCAGTTTTTATGAACCAGCTGACCGACTGATCCAATGGAATCAGCGGACAACTCTTACCGTATGCCCAAGTTTTTCTAACCCAGTAGATACACCTCCTAAAAGAGATGAAGGTGCCTCAGCATGTGCGAACCTTGAATTTAGAGACAGAACGAGACATCCTCGCAGGTAAACCCCATTATTGGCATGAGTAAAAATTAAAGTCAGAGGGAACCGGTGATTTTCCATACAGAGATGCAGGGAGAACCCAATAAAAACTGTAACTCGAATGTCGGACTTTGAATTATTGTTGTTGCCATAAGTCTTCTGTTGAGGACAAAATGAAATACATAAACTAATCTAATCGTCAGAGATTTCAAAACAGTTGAATGTATAACTCATAAAAATTCAAAATCAGACAAGGCGTCTTCGACTTGTTAAGAAGTTCGAAATTTGGATTCCATACAAATTGAAATAAATTCACCAAACACAACGAATCAATATTTGAAATACACGAATCTTTTGAAACTAATTATTACAATAATTGAGAAATGGATCGTCTACAATAATGCTAATCGCAAAAGATCATGATCCAAGCTTGATGAACCAGCACAAACCATATCGATACCTTAATAGCATCAGAAAATGAATCATGCTGCCAACAGCTTAGAAATTGGATAAAGCTATCAAAGAAAAAATCTAGACTTGGCAAAACGCAAAGAAATTGTGTTTCACCACGAAAATGCGAGTCCTCACACATCTCTAGCAACACGTTGAAGAATATTCCGAGTTCGGTTGGGAAGTGTTGCTTGCGCCATGTAGCCCTGACCTTGTACTATAGGCTTATCATTTATTTCTAAACGTAACAAAACATTTCAAATGGGAAAAGTTTCGGTAATAATGATGGCCTCAAATCTCACTTCGTTGACTTTTACTAATAATTACCAGAAGATCCATGATCGCGGGATCAATAAGTTACCAGAAAGATGAAAGAGGTCATCGAACACAATGGATACTACCTCAATGATTAAAATTCATTTGAGTATATAACAAATTGGATATTTTTCATAATGAAAACTGAAATTACTTTCTTGCCAAATTTATGTTTATAATGTCAGAAAAATTATTTACAGGGGTGTTAGTTTAAATGTAACGTACACGACGAGGACAGGGATGCAAAAAGTACCATATCATAGATGCAAATCAAGGACAGAATATACATTAATCCTATTTCCAAGCAATCCGGGTTGTATACTGCGCTATGATTGTATCTATTTTCCTATCAGAGCCCACTTTTATTTTGGACATTGACATATTGCCATTAAATAAGGAATTAAAACTTCGTAATTTGTTTTAATGTTGAGCGTGGAAGTGAAGTTTAATATAAGGGAAATACCTAGCAGAACACTGCAAACAAATGTGGCCACTCTCGGCTGCGTTGGTCCGTGTCCTTTTATTCCGATTCTGCGGTCTTATTTCATCCCCTCCTTTTCTTCCGGGTGACGCGCGACCACTTTTGTAGCCTTTGATGTGACTCACTCAAGTGTCCCTTTTACCGAAAGCTACGTGCGCAGAAACTAACATGCAGCTCTTTGCCATCCCACACATTCTAAAGAGTTTGCAATCGCATTCACTTCTATGCTTAAACATACTGTAGAAGGTTTCACTCTATCTACAGCGAAGCATTCACACCACTAAGTTCCACGGAACATGCAAACATATCAGCAAATTCAAGTCCTAATACATTCACATAAATCGTATCCTACGCTTGTGATGTGTGATAAATTTATTATAATAATACAATTGTGTTGAATCAGTCTAGAGGGTCTGTGTTGCTTTAATTGGAAATACAAAACTTAAATGAATCAAATGAGTACAACAGTCAAACCAGTCATAAATATCATTTAATAAGGCAAATTTAGAGAGAATAAAACGACCAGTCGTTCCTTTACTTGAAACTTTAATATCCATTAAATTAAACATATGCATCTTAAGAATATGGCATTACGTCGATTTTTTTTACCAGTTTATGCAAACATACAGACTTATTGTCTTGGTTGATAATTGTGGTATTCGTGTTATTTATAAATCTACCAATGATTTAAAGTTTTTAAATGTATTAAAGATAAAATTAATATTTTAGACAAATATAAAGTTATTTAAAAATTATTTTTCAAATTTTAAAGCTTATTACATCAGTCAAACGAAACGTTAATTAACATAAAAAACTTTCAGTCTTGTCTAAACATATTTATTTGAATAATAGTATATTTGTTTGGAAAGCGTTAAAAATTTAAAACAAGTATGTAATTATTCTTGTAGATTGATAAGTAAAATTTCCACAACAGACGCAAGATTCGATTAATAATGTGAATAAATTAATATATGTATTAATGAATATTTCTTATTAAGATTTTATTATCATTCAATGTAATAAATATTTTAGCCTTAGCAATGCAATTAAGCAGTCCCCTGTGGTCTAGTGGCTAGCATCACTGTCTCGTACCACAGATATCCATGGTTCGATTCCTAGCAGGGGTAGGGGTGCTGCTGGCCAATCCCCAGAACACTTGAAACTCAAATTGATTAAAATAATGGCAATCTCTCTGCCAAAAACTTCGACACCAGACTGCATAAGAGGACAAGTTTAAGAAAGAAATAGCGATACAATTAATATCTGTACGTCCAAAACTTTGATTTTAGTAACAATGAAATATAACAAACGCTTATCCCTTTTATCTTATTAAATAAATTTTAAGTATTGTTCTTTAAATTTTCATATAATATAATTTTATGTCACGCTTGTAAAATCTATATGTTTTTGAATTTTTAGATGTATAATAATTAGAATTGCATAAAATGGTGTTGAAATGAACGGAACGACACGCTATGCTGTATTCTATAATGAATCTTATGAAACCTTACTCTTGCCTAATTTTGCTCTTGTCCTCAATTAGTTTAAAATTAGTCTGATTAATATAACTGTTAATTGAATTAAATTATAAGAAAATTATTTTCTGTAAATAATGAAACTATACCTAAATAAAAGTACGTGAATGAAAATTATACATACTTTGACATTTCTTTAGAGATTAATTAAAATTTATAATTGATACACGTGTCAACAGCAACATTTGTTTTTGTTTGTAACCTGAAATCGAAATCTTCCCCTTACAGTAATTTTCATTATCGTCCTTGTAGCGTAATAAGTTTGTGACCAAGAGGAACTATATTTTATTCTCTTTGCTCGTTTCTACATTATTTCTTACTAATTGACATAATAATATTTTAATAAGAATACTGTAGCGCAGTTGCGAAGTTTACTCCTCATTCAGCGCCGTTATTACGCTTTCATTTGCCTCTAAAAACGAATTGAATTTTGTAGCAGGCGCTCCATTTACAGTAATGACTAGAACATTCAAAAGACTCGGTCATGAAGAAAACGACTTTCTGCGCACTTTTGTGAACTCATATTTTGTAGCAGAGCAGCGGAAAAGTTCTTTTAGATGAGAATAAAATATTTCTGCCATTCATAGCCTGAAATTTTAATTACGAGATATTCTTAGCTGGTATAGAACTCAATGAAATTGATCAATTCACCGAATTCTGTTCTGACACCGAGAATATACTGAGTTTCGTCAAACGCTATACGTTCTTGGGCTAATTATTTATAACATGGGATGATCATCTTAGTAATTATTATAAAGAATTATTCTTAAAGTAATATATTACTGACGGAATAGTTAAACTATAAATATATATTTATTCTTTATTTACAAGTCGAATTTACCGTTCTACTGACAAACAATATTTGTTACTTTTACAAACTATTTAAATTAATTAACACATTTTTTCAAAAAGTTTTGATTTGATTGCGAATTGCATGAGATCCTTGCAGGATGGAGCACTGAAATCCTCCTTCGAGTAAGCTTATATCCACTATTTTCTGGCCATTTTAAGGTTAATGCATTCAAACATTACACGTTGGACTGATAATCGTGTGTTACAATGATGATAGCTTGGAGGGGATCCCTGGAAAATAAGAACGAGTGAGTTAAGTTTTAAAGCATTGTTGTCAATCTTGATAGCACCACCTGATGTCTTCTTCATAAGTTATTATTTTTTTAGAATAAGTCTTTGCGGAGACGTGCTGATTTAGTTTTCTCCCAATTACTTTCGAGGGATTTAATCGTTTCTACTTTAACTTATTTATTTCTTTGTCCTTTTAATTTTAAGCAGCGTTGTATCTGCTGACGGGGAATGTGGAAATAAAGAAAAGGTACTATGCTCTATGTTTTTATAATCAGCTTTTCCTTTGTTAAAAACATTTCAAGGTTGAAATATATGGGAGACAGAGTTCTTGGAGGGTCAGGAGTGGCAGGATGAGAGATAACAGTTATGTCTCTTATGGCTTGCCTTGAGTGCATATCTAACAATATTGGTTCATCCTGTAAATGCTAGTGGTTTCATTGGTATTCATCATCAGTCTGTTTTTTGGGTTGTTTATTGACATCGAGTTACAATTCTTATTGCATCATTGAGGATTATATTTAATTTCCTTAAAATACCTTTTGTTTCGCTGTCGCATATCTCGCAGCCGTAGTTGATTGTGGCCTTAATCATTGCTCTGTATGTTAAGTGTTGGTTGATAGAAAGTTTAATATATGCAGTCGTTTTTTGCACTTGATGCTTAAATGTTCTATGTTTTTATAACTTCAGATTTTTATCCAATATGATGCGCATTGATTTAATGTACTTGACCTCCTCAGTTAAAATATTATCTATCTTCATGTTAAGTTTATTTTATTTTGTATTTGATATAATAGTCATCCATGTAGTAGACAATATATTTGTTTCAAAATCTGCACAAATTATTTTAATTTGCTTGCAGTCATATTTATTTCAAATAAAGTTCTTGAACCCATTTGGATCGAATGCCCGACCTACCTGATGCAGGTTTTCTAGGGTTTTCCCTGCATCTCTTTAGGTGAAACACCGGGTAGGATCCTTAAACCATAGCCCGGGGGCCCTAGTTAACCCTTGGCTACCTTGCTCTACCTTCCGCATCCCCCCTTTTTCAATTCCCTTCCTATACTATTAAAGGGGAGTTGCCTGTTTCAGGATCACCCTCATGTAGCCTGTTAACCAAAAAAAAAAAAAGTCGACCAACTGCCTCCTAAAATTGCGACCCCACAGAAAACTCGTCTCCCGTCGTTAGGAAGGGCGTGAGAATAGTACCCATGGCCCAACCTTCCCGACGCAGGTTTTCTAGGGTTTTCACTGCATCTCTTTAGTTGAGGATCCTTAAACTATATTCTGGAGGCCCTAGTCAACCCTTGGGCTCTTCCGGGAGAGCATGATGGTAGTCCCTTTTAATAGAGAGTGGCACATATAATTATTTAATAAAACTTCTATTATGTCTATTAAGCTGCTTTAATTTATCTTTATGTATGTTTCATTAAATTTCGGGAGCGTTTATGGAAAGATAAGAAAATTTACAAACTTGTGCTGTTCGTATTTGTACAGAAATTAAATTGGACAACTTCACATTGATTTATTCAACGAGCGTGTACAGTATGGAATTATAATTATTAATTATACTGGTTTGGTACCAATTCAACGCCATTTTCTCTATTTATGCCCTTCACTGTTCAATTGCTATCGTTAATAATTATTAAAAACATTACTTAGATAATATGTATATATTACTGCAATTTAAAGTTATAAATTAATTAATTAATTGTAAAATGTTTTGTTGCGCACAGTTCCCTTGCTAACGTTAGTTTGTCAAGCCTTAAAGAGCTTTTATTTTCCACAAATCCGCTGGTGAGGTTGCTTAAACATCAGAATTCATCATTGGTTCACACACAAAGAGTCAAATAATTCTGAAGCTCCCATGGCACAATCCCCCAACGCAACTCCGGACCAGCATCTGTCGTTTTAAGAGTTAACACAGCCTCGTATATAGAGCACGCCTCATCCATAAACCATGTTATAGCGGCGTTTCTTGAACTTAGCGTTGAAACAGCTAGAATCCTTTCGCTGCAGCATACTCACTTTTTTCCCCACTCGGCTTACATCCATTCGAACGCCAAATATTCTCTGTCCAGCTGTGTCTACTCATTTCCTCATATTTTATGGCGGAACGGTAGCTTTCTCGTATTTACGTAACACTGCTTTATTACAGTAATGCAGATAGACTCGTTAAAGCGAACTACATTTTTGTAATATCGTGTTATATTTAAAAATAATGATAATTTTAGCATTAATGATGTCCGATTTTCACTTTATTGACGTCATCATTACGTTTTCTTTTAATATATTTAACTCCGTACATTTATTTACAACATTTTAGGACAGAAAACATAAATAAATGAAAACATCAGCTAAAATTTTAATTAATACAAATGCAACGTTTCATAAATATTTGTTGATTTCATCAATACACCTAAAATTATAAAATCTAAATTAATTTCGAGCACCCAGACATTTGTTTAAAAATGAAGTGTAATAGCCAATATAAAGCAAAATAAATGACATATTTACAATATTTAATGGATAAACTACGAAAGGCAATCAATTATAAAGGAAAATTCTTCTATTAAGCGTAGTAGGAGAGTCGGAGGGCCCGGCAGCTTTACCACGAATTCCGTCTGGGTCTCTCCACTCCACTACCACACCCACTGCTAATGTAATTTAGTCAATACTAGAGCAATGAGTGAGAAAGTGGTTACTGCTTCCGTTGCGTAACCGATTATTATAAAGTTTTTTGACGTGAGTAGGATTGAGACTTTCAGAAATTTTAATTTGATTAAAGGCACAATTCGGGGATGACAGTCTCTCCAAAACCCACCTGTACGAGTGACACAACTGCTTAATTGAAGGCCGGGAAATGGTGGAAAACCTGAGTCACGTTCCGCATCTTTGAACTTGCATCAAAGAAAACAACATCCGTGCAGAAATGGAGCTTTGGAGGAAAACCGGCCCCTTACAGTTGATAAAATTGCTTCTTCAGTTGGTCAAGTCACGGGAGTATACATTCGATCATCAAAAATAAACTTGGCTACACAAAGATCTCAACGAGGTTGGTTCTTCGGCTTCTTCCTCCTCATCAGAAAAACGCCCGTTTGGAGATTTTCCACAGCTTTTGGTCCGTCATGCTGTCGTAAAGTCACCCGTGATGAAACACGGGATCATCACTGTATGCCTCAATTGATACAGGCGAACAAAGAGTGGCGACTAAGTCATGAGACTGTGCACCAATAAAGGTCAAAACGCGATTGTCTTCAAGGAAAGTTCTCACCACCTTGTTTTGGGATTTCAAAGGCATTATTTTGGTTGAGTTTCTCCATGATCGCCAAACAGTGAACTCCGAAAATTACTGACAACTGCTGGACAAAACGAAAGCCCTATATTGAAGAAAAAGAAGGTGTTTCCAAATCAGAAGCATCGCCATCCTTCACTACAATGCAATGCTTCACACAGCGTGCATAACTCACTCCAATTTGGGTGAAATTCATAGGGATCAGCTAGAACATCCGCCATACAGCCAAGATTGTCACTGTGTCATTACCATCTATTTAGAGCATTGAAGGAATTTCTAGGAGGTCAAATGTTCAAAGGGATGAAGAGGTTTAACTATTTGTGCTCAACCTTCAGCTTTTTTTGATGACGGAATCAGGAAGCTTCCAAAACTCTGGGAATAATATGTATCAGTTCAAGGAAACTATTACGATAAATAAAAATGTTTTGAAATTGTATAGATCTCAGAAAAATTATTAAAAAATACTGTTTATATTTCCCTGACCCTTACAGCTCGGAAATTTGGTGTGACGGACAATCCCCCGCAACGGTTACGGCTGAACTGATGTGGTAAAATCCAAAAGTCAATTCTGTCAATCAGGGAGTAACAAATGGTTTTAGATTGGGAAGGGATATTTTTATTGAAATTAGGAATTCTGATACTTTGGAAGCATAAAACTAGGGATGGTAGAAGTGTACTGGACATAAAGTGTAAGATAGAACAGGCAAAGAAAGCTTTCACACAAAAGAGATAATATATGTCTGAATATATGTCGGGTAATATATGTCTGAATATTAAGAAATAATTACTAAAAATGTTCGTATGAAGTGTGGCGTTATATGAGTGCGAAGCGTTGAGGTAGGACTTGCAGAAAGGAAAAGAATACAAGCCTTTGAAATGTGGTGTTATAGGAGGATGCTGAAAATCAGATGGGTGGATGTAAGAAGAGCGAACAATAAGGAGGACGTTGACCAAGAGAAGGGATAGATTAATAGGACACGTTTGCATTCGTTTTTTGGGTTAACAGGCTACATGAGGATGATCCTGAAGCAGGCAACTACTCTTTAATAGCATAGGAAGGGAATTGGAAAGGGGGGATGCGAAAGGTACAGTACAGTAGCCAAGAGTTAACTAGGGCCCCCCGCTATGGTTTATGGATCCTCCCCGGTGTTTCACCTAAAGAGATGCAGGGAAAACCCTAGAAAACCTGTATCAGGTTGGTCGGGCTTTGGGTACTATTCTCACGCCATTCCGAATGACGGCAGACGAGTTTGCTATGGGGTCGCAGCATTCCCTTATGTGTATCCACCAGTATTAGGAGGCAGTTGGCCGACTGATCCAATGGGATCAGCGGACATCTCTTGCCATATGCCCAAGGTCTTCGACCCCAGTACATATACCTCCCAAAATAGGTGAAGATGTCTCTGCATGTGAGAACATTGATAAAAAACCAGAGAGAGTGCGAGGCATTCCCGAAATAATGTGAGCCCCGCAGTCACTCTGGGGTGAAGCGCCTGCGAGAAAACTCCCGCAGCGCCTCCTTCTACCAACCTATTTGCATTTGTCCGTAATCAGTGGCTATGAATAATTGTGGGAACGCATCTACCTGCAAGTTTGCATGAGAATTATTTACCAACTGGCAAGCCGTTACCTTAATTTTCCTACACCTGTTGAAATATTCACCAAAGTGTTTATTAAGGGCAAATGTTGTAGTAGCAGAAGCATATGAATACTGAATGGAATTTTACAGGTCACATGCTTTGAGTTTCGACCTAGGGTATTAAACAAATTTGAAATAACGAAAATTTTACTCAATCCTAAAGGAATAAAGAGAAAACTGTTTGAATGGCATGTAAAGGTTGTCGTCCTCCATATGTTCGCTTTTCCCCTATTCTGCTTAGAGCTTTCTCGTTAGTGATTCTATCCATCCATCTGATTTTCAGCATTTTCCTATAGCACCAAATTTCAAATTTACATCCGTATATTGTTTTCGTTTATATTAACATAATTTTAAAATATTTACTATAAACACAAAGAATGGCCACATGTCAGAAATGAAATAATTTAGTTTGAATACGTTTCGTCCCCCAACTGGAGGACCTCTTCAATTCTTTAATTATAATATTACAAAATTTCATATTGCTGTTGCAACGTCAGTGGTCATTCTGTGTTTGATTTATAATATTTAGTCAGATAACTTTCTTTCTCCATGGCTCTACAGCCCATTGAGGGCCTGGGCCTACCGAGCCGACTGCGGACTGTCATCTTGCATGACACAATCCAAGTTTTTAGTGACTTGCTCAGCGTATCGGTCCTCCAACAGTCTTAATCCCGGTCTTCGCGGCCATGAAAACACAAGACATCCAATCCCAGGCCAGGATTCGAACCCAGGACCTCTGGGTTGTGAGGCAGCATCGCTAGCCACTACACCACAGGAGGTCGGCAAGTTAGATAACTACTTTGTTTAAAATATTTACATTTACATATTATCTATACTGTGCAAGAAAGACTTTAATGTTTCTATAATGTTGTTGATTGCTTAAACTGGGTTAAAACTATTATTATTTTCCTCTTTTTAAATTTACCGAACATAAAATAGAGATTAATGGACTATCATGTCATTGAAGAAGTATCTAAGAGAATTGCATATTTCCATTTATATGTACGAGTTCTAAAAGGGTATACAGTGATAATTCAAAGCCATTGGTTTCCAAGTCCCTTTCTCCTTTCAGCTACATTCAGCTGTAGGATTCATTAATCTGCAAACTAGCGTGCAATTCTGGTTAACGAACCTCATCCCTCAAAATCATTCCTCACTATCTGATATGCACTAAGTTGGGGGAAATTGGTAATGTGTTTGCGTCAGAGCGGTGACAATGGCCGTGGAAAGCAACTGCATCGCTCGTATGCAAACATTATGGCCACTCTGGATAATTAGTCCTTGGACCTAGTGTCAGCGCAGACATCTGCTCGCCCGGGGAACGCATGAGTAGCGTTTAGAATGCTAGAATTGTATTCACGCCCCTACCGGCTGAACTTGTTTCAGTTATTATACTTTTCTTATAAAAATTTGAATAACTAGTTGAAAGTAAATTAACATACTGTATTGAGTATATTTCATTGATTTTATCACGTGTGTGCTATTGACTACGATAAAAACAGTAGAAAATAAAATCTAAATATAATCTTATTTTGTATATACGTACATAAAAAAAAGCCAGGCAACAATATGAACGAGAAATACCAGAAAGTAACCAAAGTATCCACAACTCAGTTTAGTAGACAGACTGGGTTAGTAGACAGAAATTCTGTTAAGAAGGCTGATAATTATGATGTTGTTAACTGAATTCTTGCATGAAAAATGTGATCATAAAAGCAATCATGATAAACATAAGTATGTTAAAAAATAAGTGCAGTTCATCAGACTGCTGGATAATTTTTGAAAACTTCTGAATTGAATAAAAACAATTAAAAAAATTAGTTTGAGATCCATAAAGTTTCACGTTTTTAGTATTACACACACTGCGTTTAACGATGGTTGCTTTTATGGTGATCAGTCCTAAGACTGATTTGACGCAACCTTCTATGCTAATCTATCATGCGCAAGCTTTTTCATTTTCACATAACGAGTACATCTCACATCCTCTCTAATCTTCTTAGTGTATTCCATACGTTGCCTCCCTCTTCTGTTCTTACCTCACACACTTTCCTCTAAAGATAATTTTACAAGACCCCCATGTCATAAAACGTGGCTTGTTAATCTACCCTTTTTCTTGATGATCGTCGTCCTTATGTTCGCTCTATCCCTATTCTACTTAGAACTTCCTACTTAGTGGTTCTATCCACCCATCTGATTTTCAGCATTTTTCTATAGCACCACATATCCAACATACGCATATATTATTGGTTATTTTTTTCTTTATACTAAAATAATTTTAAAACATTTACTATAAACTCAAATAATGGCCAAATTCAGAAATAAAATAATTTAATTTGAATACGTTTCACCCCCAACATTAGGGACCTCCTCAGTTCTTTAATTAAAATGTCACAAAATTTCATATTGTAATTGCGTCAGTGGTCATTATTTGAGTTTGATTTATAAACTTAAGTCAAATAACGTAAGTACTTCATTTAAAATATTATCATTTACTGTACTGTGCAACGTTTTCAGTTGCATTATTTGTCTTCTGATACATCTTTATTTAATTATTTACTTTTTATTGTACACGTATAAATTTCTTATTTGAATAGATTTTGTAATGATCTTTTGATTTATTTGATTAAGTGGATTTCTTCTTCTTCAGTAACATGCAATATGATTTTTTGTGATTCGTTATTGGAATAATTTACATACTTCTTATTCAAGCTTTGCATGTGGGTTTATTTATTATGCCCGATAATAATTCTTCAAAGAAATTATATATATATATATATATAGTGATAAAGTGAATGTAATTGAACTAATTCTCAAAGCCAAGTTTTACTCATAGAATAAATACAAATGAAAGGGACTATGGAGGTGTTAAATGTGTTCCCCAAGTTTTAGTAATTTATTTGGACTGTTTCAGACTTTTAACCCTGAATTAAGGCCTTTTTTAAAGTATGTAATGAATATGTGTAAATAAATCTATTATCTTGTTATTATGTTTCAATGATTGTAGTTTGGACATAACGTATACTTTATACTGTGGAATGATCATTTATGCTGCATAAAACTAATAATAAATCAATTAAACCGTTATAATCTATTAAAAAACTATTTCATTAAATTATATAACTTTTTATATTATATTAACCATTATTATACATATAATAGTGGAAACGCATATCAAAACATAAATCCACAGGGTAGTAATATATAATTACTGAGTACAGTTCTTCCTTTGTTAACGATGGTAATCTATTCCAGGTTGCTGACGTTAACCGATGCATGATTTTAAGAAAGAGTGAATTAATGTATTAATTATATTATTCACCTTCTGAATTCAGTAATAGAATTTATAGAAGAATGTGAAATACAATATAAATAGTTTGTATGACCTATTAATTGGAATCTTCCTCTTCGAATTTGCAAATTGTATTACTATTACAAATATTATATGGCTGCAAATAGCAAGCATGAGCTATTCATAATTTTATGTTTCAGAGTATTATTAGTCATAGTCAATTGATTCGTAATAGTTAACACATATTGTTAATGGAATAAATATATTCCCTGACTCATTTCACATCCTTGAAACTACAGGATCTGTGGAATATGATATTATTGTTATTACAATGGAATGAATGGTGACATCAGCAACAGGAAATATGAGAGGTTTCACTGTTCATCTACGAGTTGCATCAAATATTTTGCATTATATATGTATACATTATTTGTTGCTCAAAAGTCGGTATTACTTTGAACAGTTAGGCGGGATGACTCGTGCATTGGAGTTTCACAGTTTAAATGCCTGCGAAAATATGTTCCCTCTCATGGCAGAGTGTTTTAATAATCGGTCGTTAACTGAGACATTCTTTATGACTTAGTCATAGTTATCCGAGGCAATTTTGCTGCTTTTAATTTATATTTGTAGTATATTTAAACTGCAGAAGACAACTGTTAAGAGAAATTAGTTGAAAGATAGATAATATTATAACTTGACTCAACCATTTAATATGTTGAATTAAATTAATATAGGCCTTACTATTAACTATGATAATTTTAGGATGACACTTTACTATAGAGTATCCACGTGGTGGTTGTTATAACTTTTAGCATAGGATTCGATTTCTAAGGGTGAAGTGTAAAGGAATAATAGACACCCAAAGGTTAGCTAGGGCCCCCGTTCTATAGTTTAAGAATCCTATACGGTTCTTATCTTAAAGAGATGCAGGGAAAATAAAATAAACCTGCGCCAGGAATGGCTCATCTTCCGAATGACGGGAAATATGTTTTTGTGGGGAGCAGCATTTCTATCTCCATGTACGAAGTAGCTGGCCGACTGATCCGATAGGATCAGTGCATTTTTGGTTAGCAGGGTAAATGAGGGTGATCCCGAAAGCGACAACTCCGCTATAATAGCATATAAGGGAATTGAAAAGGTGGAATGCGGGAAAGACAGAAAGACAGGCAATAGTTGACTAGGGCGACTATTTAATTATATTACACTTAATGAAAGTCAATTACCGAACAAAACATAAATCGGACTGAAGATGTTCTATTGAAGGTTTCATTCCTTCGTTACCGAAAATACTATACTCGTAAAAATTGCTTTTGATGACAACAGAACGGTATAATCACTGAACCATACAATTCGAATGAAAAACTTCATCACTTCGATGTGACAGAAAGCAGAGATTCATTTTCGCAAGATAAGAATCGGATACAGATCGTTTACCTACAGACAAACCTGGTTCAGACAAAAGAAAAATAACTGCAAGATTTACGGTTTGTGGATGTTTCATGGGAGCACGGCCATGGGGTCGATAAATGTCTTTATGACTGAATCGTATTTCACATTTTACGGCGTGCCCAGTGACTCTGATGACGACCGTTACTGCATCAGCTGACCGATAACTACTTGAAGCATTTCATGGTAGGTTTGGGGACAGGAGAACGGAGAATCGATATAGTTTATTATTCAAATAATGTATCGTATTTAATGTGTCTGCTTTCTGCAGTACGTTTATTGGCCATTAACGCCTGTATCGTAACAAGTTGGCGACGATCATAGTGATCGATAGTCCGAAATTTTGAGGAGTGTTTGTTACATCACTTCTAGTTTAGCGTTTTATTTAATGTTTCCTTTTGTAAGAATAATTCTGTGTATTCACTAGTCGGAAAATAAAACTTCTGATGATCTTATTTGGTTAACTATGAAAAATATATTCAGATGGTAACAAATATGTTGAATAAGATAACTGTGGACATTAGCCAGGTTCAACTTAGTTTGTGAAGTTTGTGTTGGTTTTATCGACATCAAAGATCGGAACAAGTCTGAAGTTAATTAAAAATATCTCACAAAAGCCGTCATTATTAACCGTAAATTAAATGGATACAGAAATTCTTGTCAGAAAATTCAGTAATAGTTTAGATTATATTAACTAAATTTTAAAAAAAGGTAATATTAAGTTTAAAAATTGGAGACCTAAGTTTGAGCTCTCTTTCGCTACAATAACATTTTCAAATACCCATGTATCATTCAGCTCAAACACTACATTTGGTTAACTAATTGTTATTAATAACGACATTTTTGATACAGTTTGGATATTAAACAATCCTGTTTCCCATATTATAATATTTACTATTCTTACATAAATAAACTGGCCAACATAACAGAAAAAAGTTAAATAAAGAAAACACAATCGTTTCCTCTCTTTTCTTGGAACCTTCTCAGGTGTACAAAGTATAAAAGAAATTATGAATAGTATAATTATATATATATATATAAATTTACATGCAACTATTTTAATGCAGCATAATATCAAAAAATTATATTACGACTCAATTATGTGAATATAAAATAATTACTTTCAACGTATTCTCTGACACATTATTTAATTTTAGTAAACAATAAAATTTTATAAATTACGGAGAAAAATAGTGTTGCAATCACTATGTTTTTGAGTGTAAGATTTTGTGTAGTTGACACTTAATATTAACAGTGAAAAATTTTCTTGTTATATTTTAAAATAAAGTATACTAAAAATTTACTTTATTATTGTATCAAAAAATGTGAATGCGTATAATTTTACACATACAGCCTGTGGGGAGGATATGATGTGGGAAATAAAATTAAACATTAATCAATGAGATAAGTGGGAAATTTATTTAAATAATAATAAATGAAGAAAATATTTTAAGAATTTTGGAGGGAAGGCGAATCAATCTGATCTCTTAATACTCTCAGGTTTAAACCGTGGGCTGTACCCTCCCTACGCGTGGAAGATTGGAAACTTGACAGCAAACCTTGTTGGAAAATAGCGTCGCCTCTCAGCAAACTTCTTTGTAGGAATCTTCCTTCAGCGTCGACAGGTTGATCTCCTTCAACGAGAAGGACGGAACGACTGTTCCCTTCCGTCCCTTTCAACTTCAGGGAACAGAATGATCATTCCCACATCACCACCTCCGTGTGAAGGGGAATCAAAAATCGACCTCTTAATCGATTTTCTTTAGATCACGACGCAACCAGGTAATTTTTAAATATTTCGTTGTTTCCCTGGTTCTCGAATCCCACGTTAAGGCGGTTACGGAAATTACAGGTCATATCGCTACGTGCCGATATGCCATCCCTGAGGATTACAGTCAGCATAAGGTCTCTACATACTGACGCCATGTTCAGGTCTAAAGACTTGCTAGCTTTATGTTAAGAATTTTAAGAAATATTAAATATTGCGCACAATTAGAATCTTTGATTAGCATTTTATTTTACAATGTTGAATCCAGAATTTTATACGTTTCCAGTTTCACCTTCTGCAAAGAAGTTACTGTTATAGCAATTCGAAGAGTTTCTTTAAGAAATTATCATTATTGATGAAGCTTGGATGCATCATTTTGATCCCAGAAGCCAACAATAATGCTTCATTTTCAAGATTATAACAAATGACTTTATTGAATCTCATTCATGAAGTCTATCGAACTTATTTACATCAGGTTGAAAGTAATTCATACGCAAGGGAAATTGAACTCTCGTCCTCTGATTACCACTTGGGTGCTCTCTCATTTGACCAGTCCCATTCAGTGTTAGCCTTTTGCAATCATTGTCTTAGGCTCGTCCACAATTTATTTTCTCTCTTTCTTCACGGCCTAATTTTATGACATCAGTGAATAATGCATATTATGTGTAAAGATATGATTGTTAATATCTTTTATCGTCGACTCCAGTGAAACAAATTTTACTGCTTCACCTGGAGAAATGGTAGGGTCACGCCATTTATCGATATTTATGAAACGGTGCATTCAAATTCCATCCCAACTCAAGTAATGAAACTCTCCAGGGACGTTTTAATTTACCACAGTTCAAAGTTGAAAATTGGATGCTGCTCCACGATAATGAAAGGCCACACATTGCGGATGTTTCAATGCAAATCGCACAAAAAGAACAATTTGAAGTGTATTGTGTTTATGACTTTATCTGCTGCCAATATTTAACATCGTGTAACAATTTGTTTAGCTTAATGTAAATATTTTTAGTATAAGATGTGCAGCGATTTTACCAGACGTCCCGAAAGCATGTCAGTGATAGCTTTTATAATTGTATTGTATTTGCAAATAATCTACAATTGGGCGCAAGCCCGGTGGCAGATACATAATTAAATATACATAATTATAAACTAAAGAAAGATAAACATGTTCCGTGGATGCCCTGAAAGAGAAAAGAGAAACACTTCACTTCACTTTTTTATATTCGGAAACACATTTATATTAAATAAATATCCACTTCACTTCACACGTTTTTTCAGATTTGACCTAAATTTATTTTCTTGAAGAGGATTTCCTCCAAACACCCCCACAGGTAAATTATTCCAGTCGTTGATAGTCCTATTTAGGAATGAGAATTTGCCAACATCTGTTTTTTGTTTTCTATATTTCACTTTGAATTGGTGATCCCATCTACCTATATAACTGGGCTTTTGCATTTTGTAGCTAATTCCAATCCATGGTTTTTGCCCCGTATAAGCTTTGAATAGCAAATGCAGTCTTGCTTTCTCCCTCCTTTCTGACAAGACCTCCCAACCTAGCTGTTTTACTTTTTCCTTCCTATGACCTGGCCCTACTTGCACAAAATTTGCAGCCCTTTTCTGAACTTTCTCTAATGATTCTATTTGATTAATTCTATAAGGATCCCAACAAGCCGCCCCATATTCCAAAATTGGTCTAACTAGAGATAAGTATGCCACCTCCTTTGTTTTTGAACTTCCCTTTTTTAAGTTCCTCATAATGAAATGTAAGGAATTCCACGCTTTTCGGGCCGTGAAATTCACTTGTTCCTCCCACCCAAGTCTATTGTTGAAAAATATCCCCAGATATTTGCAGCTCGTTACCCTTGGAATTTGTTCCCCACCTATTCTATATTCTGTCTCATTTAACAAGGTGCGTTTAGTAAACGAGATTGAGCTGCTTTTCTTTCCATTAATTTTCATTTTATTTTCCAGAGCCCAGCTATTAACTTTATCTAGATCTTCTTGTAATAATAAAGTGTCTTCCTCGTTTGTTACCTTTCTGTATATGATACAGTCGTCAGCGAAAAGCCTTACCCCTGACTTCAAGTAATTCGGTAAGTCATTAATGAATATTAAAAACAGTAAGGGGCCGATTACAGAGCCTTGGGGAACTCCCGATGTTACAGCGCCTGAATCCGAAAATTGTTCCCCGATTTTGACTTTTTGCGATCTGTCGCTTAAGAATTTTTCTACCCATAGTATCACTCTTTTATCTATACCTGTTTTATTTAATTTATCCAATAGGATATCATGAGGTAACGCAGTACATAGTGCAGTTAGTCTTTCGCAAAGTTTGGTTTATCAAGAATATAACATAAGAAATATAACTATTTATTTTGGTTGTATTTATAAATTGGCAAAGAAATTTTATTTTTAAAGATTAATTAAATTTAATATATTACATTTTTGGAAATTAGACGATGATTAATCGTAAACGAAGAAATATTAACTGTTGAGTAAAAGGCACATATTGAGTTCCATAATTAGAAAGTGGCTTCCAGCACTTCGATAAGAGCCCAGGTGTGCAGAAATGCGCAGAGGTCACATGATGAACCGGATGTGCCAACAAGGGCTGACAGTTTGTTACACAGGGTGACAAATTAATCGTTTCCCCGTGACCTCAGCAGATTCAGACAATAATATGTGGACGCAATGTTCCTATCAACATCCGAAATTTACGTTCAAGTATAATACAAACTTTAGTGGGAAATTATTTTCAAATTAGTTAACTTTATTCGATGTATTATTAAAAAATTCGTGTTTATGTAATCACGGCCTATAATTGTATAATTATATCTAGTACATTTGGAAGATTTGCACTGGAATGACATCAGTTATTAGTCTTTTATCATTTTAATTTATAAATATGAAATAATTGTAATAGGAGGAAAATTAATTCAATCTGAAAGACGCAAGAATTATTCAATTTTTATATCACATTCAAAGTTGAAGTATTCAAGGTATTCTTAATAAATCTCATATAAAACGAAATACTGTCATACATTCATTATATTGCTCCTTTATATCGTTAACTAGTTCAAACAAGCAATTTCAAACACAATATCTTTAAGCGATTATTTTAATTAGGGGTAGATACAGAGCTTATATAATTCTGAGGAAGCTTCAGTGATAACATTGGAAAAGCATAAAAGCTCAATAATTAAAATTTAAAAGGATGATATTTTCATTATTCTTAGATGTATCAGTTAAACAAACTTAATTATTTTAAAGTAGAAAACTTAACCGTTTTAATATATATGGTAATTGATAAGCAATCTTCTTTTTTCGTAAATTTTATGAAATTTGTAAAAAAAATGAATGATGCTAGTCGTGTATTTCATTACTGGAAGGTATTAGAAAAATTAGAAAATTCTAATCTGTTCCAAGTCTTGTTGCCATTTTGGAACTTTAAATTCAGGGGCAATTAATGTTAAATTTATAAAAATGAATATGTATCATCTTTACTGATAATAGTCTATGTACCTAACAACCTTTGTTAGTGCGTGAATATATAAGTCACAACTCTAGACGTCCATACTACTGGTTAGAATTTGACAAAATTTGATACAAGCTTCCTCAGGGTCCGAAGCTGCGCATGATCTTTAAATTTTTTGAGTATAGTAATTATATATGTGAAAAATGTGAAGTACATTTTACGTAAAAGTTTTCGTGTCCCATTCACTCGTCAAGATCTCCTAATGTAATTGTGGGTTGCCTATACTCTTGATTAAATTACATATAATACTAAAAGTCTTTTTCAGTGCATATGTTACAGCTATAGGCATCCAAACTACTGGTAAGAATTTGACCATCTTAGCACAGGTGTTTCTCATAACCCGAAGCTGCCCATGGTGATTAAATTTCTTAAATATACTAAATTTATATATATTAAAGAAGTGAACCTTTCAAAAAATCTCCGTTTGTTGGTTGCTGTAGAGTTGGCTCAAGAAAAAGAGCTTTTGTTTATTCAGAGAATGGTAGAACTATGAATGTACCCTCAAGTAATGCTATAAACTTATCTTAAGCTACATTTATGTGAACGCGAGCAACGCCGGGTACATCAGTTAGTATAATCTGAAATTTTTTGGTGGGAAGAGGAGACCACAGATGACATTTCGAAACTGCTAGTAATGGTGAAGCTAAAAATGTCAGTGATATGCTTATAAATAATTAATTAATAAAAGATACCGCTCGAAAAAATTAATAATTAAATGAAGAAACCAAATCAATTTTTTATTGATTGTTAATATTTTTTACTACTAGACGAAGTTAGTTATCAGTACACTCTAATATTCTTATGAAATAACTAAGGAAAAGGGCATATTTGTTAAAAAAAATTATAATATCTGGGTTGCTTGATTGAATTTTAAACATTTGCGTCTTATTCAACAAAGATTCAAATTTCATTGTTTAAAGTATTAAATTTGTAGAAACTTTCATCTATAAAAATAATTTATTTAAGAATGATATCAAATTTTATGTGGCAATAATGTAATCGATACATTGTAAAGCTTGATATCGAAACGATTTTGAATTTGCTTCCAACTGTAACTAACTGGGTTTTATAGAAAATATATTGTGCTATAAATGTGATGAGATGTCTCTTTATCTTCGTTCCAACTGAATGAATTGAATGCTAACCTCGGATTTCGGTCTGAATAAGAGGTAATAAACGAAGCTGAGGTCTTCTGCTTACGACCGCAGTAATCGCCGCATATGAATGACAAAGCTTCCCCAGTTACGGTTCGAATATGATCGCGAAAGTTAGTGTTGTTGGTGAGGAAATGTCTGCAAGCCGAGCAGAAATGACTCCGCCGCGAGCCGGTTCCCTCAGGATATGGCTTAGTCTCGCCAGATTGATGGCTCACTGGAACTTGTAAACTACCGTCGTCTCGTAGGAATATCCTCCTTACAATCCTTCATAACTTGCCGGCACGTTCACAGCGAGCAAGAAAAGATCCCGCTAAGGCTTTGGGTAAACTCTCACACAAATCATCCAAAATTTCTTTCAATCTACGAAGTCGTGCCTCTGGAACGATTCGCTATATCTCGCAGATGACAATGGAATATTTGAGACAAGACCAAAACAAAAATATTTCGAAATACTTGAGTTTCGTTGTAGCCGTTATTTTTTACGACCAAACTCTTTGCAGTCACTAACAAAATGAGGACACGATTGTTTCAATTACCTGTAATTTATCTCTTCACGCTGTACAAATATATCAGGATTACAATATATTCCATACAAGTAACGTGTATAAACTATAAATTTCGATCGAATAACGAGTAAAATCAGTTACATGACTTAGTCTGTTAAATCAGTTGTACATAGAATCAAATATATGCTATTAATTTCTAAATGCCAGTAATTCTTGCATTACTAGGAAAAAGGAACATTAGGCCTAATAGAATGTTTTGTATTGTTAGGTATCTAAACGTGTTTCTTATCTAAATTTAATGAGTTAAGATGATTTAGTGTACGCTAAAAATAGTAAAGGGTAATCTTAAATAAATAAATAAATCAGCGTTGCTTTTAACTAATTTAAATATTTTTTCAGGTGATAATCTATAGAAAAATACGTTATAAGAATAACCATTCAGACACAATTTAAAAGATGTGCCGTACCGTTGATATGTAATTTTGTTAGTCTAACTAATATGCTATTTATTAATTTAACCCATTTCAGAATGCGGTGTAGGATGTCTAAGAGGGAAAACTTTCCCTATAGGGTAGAATTGTAAGGTATGCATAAATGGACTAATTATATATATATATATATATATATATATAATTTTAAACTAAATATTTGTTTTTCTTCACTTAGTATAAAATATAATGTTTGTTACTTAAATGTTCTATGATCATAAAAATAACTTTTTAATGGCAGCGGAATATCATAAATATAATGCAAAAACATTATTAATTACCGACTCTGTATTAGCAAAAAATACAGGTACATTTCATTTTATAAGATTCACATTTAAGTAAACCCTTAACTATCATAATACAATAATACGATATGGTATTATTTCTTGAAAATAATAGACGTCATTAATGTAGACGCATACTGATAATTACGATCGAGTAAACCTAAGTGTATATATATATATATATATATATATATATATATATATATACATATATGTATATACATTTATCAGTATCTCATCATGGCTAAATAGCATGTCGAAATGAGCTACAAATCAAAGTTCCTCAATATGGCACAAATATAAAAAGCTCAAAATTATTTCTTATATCCAATATTAATTATTGTGATCTATTTTATTGTTAAATTAAAAAAATCCATTATACTTAAGGGTTCCAAAATTATTATTTTAAAAGTTTTCTTCGTAAATATATTATAATTCATTGACTAATTCTTCATTTACACCTTTTCTATACTAGAGGATGCATTTTATAAATTATCATTATCTAATAAATGATTTGAATCAGCCTCTTTGCCAGTGCTTTTAATTTAAATATTAAATAATACGTTTCTTCGGGTAAAAATTTAGCTGTACACGGAACCTCTCTCCATGACTCCATCGGCCGTAGGAATCATGGAGTAAGGTTCCGTTTACAGCTAAATTTTTACCTAACGAAGTCTCAAATGAGACACAGTATGTTGTAAAATTTAAATTTAAAATCTGACAAATAGGCTGATTTAACGTATTTACCTAGTTTTCGCTGATGCTCTAACAAAATAATTTGCTAGTTTATACCTGAATGTAATAGGTAACTGTACAATTGAGTTATCATATCATAAAATTCAAGGTAAAACTGTTATCAATATATATTTTATCAAGCAGAAACAATTTTCAGGCTCAGTATAAACGCACAAGGAGCCATTATCGATACTTCAGAAACTAGTCATTACATATTCCTGTACCACAAAAGATAGCAAACCACCATTAATTAGAAATATACAACATATTTTTCTGACTTTTTAATATTCTCGGATGTCAAAAAGAAAATGACATGAATTGCTAAATTTTATGTCTGAAGAAGTCTCAAATGGAAGACAAAACGTCGTATTTAATTAAATAGTAATAAATTTAAATGATGACTGTATTTTATGATGGCTGTATTTTAATTTATTTAATGTAAATTAGAAATATAACTGTCAACTACAATTTTAGAAATCAATTTCATTGTTATCGATAAACGTTCCATCTTCATAAAAAATTACGAAAGTCAAATTAATTTTTATTGGTCAAACTAATCTCATAGTATGTGGAGCCAAAATGGTGAATTAATCAATATTTATTTGCCAAGCCTCAAATAGTAATAACGCTTGCAAAAGCTGATTTTAACTGCTAGGGAAAATAATATCTTTTTTTACTGATTAACTGGATTAACTGTTTATGTCTGAAGCACTACAAGTTTTTGAATCTATCTCAAAATTATATCCACATCTTTAAAAATATAGAAAGCCTACAAAATTTATTCTTCGTATTATATGGCATATTAGTAGTTCGCAAATAAATCTTTTCTGTCGAAAGAAGGCTAGAAAATAAAACCAATGACTATCAAAACCTTTTAATAAATGAACAAATAAGAAACTTATTACTAAAAATAATGAACCCAAGCAGTTTTCTATAAATATTATCCAATTGTCTTCTGGTACTCTCCAACATTTTGCGAAAATTTTATTCTTAAATTTAAAATTTATGTATTGGACATAAATGTTTTTAAACGTATGATCTATGTTTTATGTTTCTAGAGAATTAGATGCGTATTAGGCTAATATATTTAACAGAACTCTGAGAGTATAAGTCACAAAACGTCAACCAAAATCATTTTAAAATAAACAGTGGGGAAGTAATGAGAGGAAATACATCAAAATAGGAGTAACAAAAGAGAGAAACAAAAAACTTGGCTATTTTGAACATCCAATATACTACATTACCTTATAATAATACTCAAATTTGTGAAATACTTTTAAACATAAAAGGACTAAGAAATTAAATTAAAACAATACTACTCGTTATACCTCAGAAAATTACAAAAACGCATAAATATGAATTCAGCATGTCTAGATTCATTGAAAGCTGATTTCCAAATTATTGAACGCCAAAGTGGCAGACATTGAAATATTTTAAAATTGAAGAAATATTCTATTTCATCGCTGTTAGTTCGTGTAAAATGTAAGTTAAGAGTGAGATTGTGATTATTGAGATTCAGGGAAATGAATTGGCAGTGATTTTGCCTGATATACATTGGTACGACAATCAGCATACTGCCAATTAAGTATGGAGGTTAATTAATAAGGAATTTCGTGTAAAGCACCATTCCCTTCATAATAGGATTCCACTCCGGCATTGTCATGAGTTTGCTGAAACAAGGGAAACACAATGCATTATGAGGCCGTATTTTACAATAGGACTACCACATTTGGTCAAACTCAAAATGATTCCATTGTACTACATATTTTAATCGTAAATAAGTCACTTTCATCGCAATGTATTTACGTAGATACTTAAGCTGCAGTTCACTTACCAAAATACGTACTTCTAGAAATTTAATATTTTACACAAATAAATATTTTTCATATTATAAGTACGACTTTGTGAAATACAGCAGCCATATAAGAAGTATTATTACATATTTCAATCAGCATAAGCCTTTTATAAATTTTCTTCAACAAATTTAAAATTATCACTGATATGGGTTTGTTTAAAACAGTCACCATTTATAATAAGGAAACTAATTCATAAGTATCTAAAATACTGAAAATTTCCAAAGTAATCATTTAAAATTCGCATTTTACTTTTCTTAATATCGTTAATTAAATAAAATATTATTTTGAATTAATATTTCTGTTGCACAGTAAAAACGTTATCGTTTCTGACTTACTTCATTGAAAATTTTAAGGTTTATTAATCATAGCCTCTAATTACTCATGCTATTTTTCTCCAAAGCGGACCAATTTAATAAGGACAAATAGGTATCGAATTTTTTAAAATTAAGTTGGGGAAAACATGCTTCTCTCGTGTGTTTGAATGCTGTATTGGCCTCGAAAGGTCATCAACTATGTTATTTGCAGTTTGGTCGACAAATCTATTCGCTGCTGTCTGATCTTTGAAGTTAAAAGTTTGACAATTTTGTTATAAATTAAAAAATTTAAAACCATTTACATTGATGTATATCAAACCTCACGGCAAACCGGTTTTAAACAGTAACTTATATACGTAATACTGGGTCAGGACTTACACAGATATAATGTTCCTTCATTTTCTCTAACAATTCTTATCGCATGTTTGAAAAATTACACCCAGCGCAATTAACAAACTAAATCTAATTGAACAAAATACAGTTCACGGCATCGATAGAAATTCTGAGCTGCAATCATAAGATAAAACTTCAAGTTCCTAAGCTGCAATTTAAAAGTTTCCATTTGAATTCCGAAACGTATTATATATTAGATATTCTGATAATAAAACTAGGGCGAAGAACGCTTACGAAAAAATTTTGAATCTAGTAGATCACTCCAAAGTTATTTAATATTCCGGTTATAAAACCGCAGGGAAATGGGAATAATCTCTTTAGTGTGGCCAATAAAACTAAAGTTCATAGTAAAATAAATTTAAGGATAATATTAAGAAAGTTGAATGAAATACGAATTAATTACCATTTTAATTAATAACCTACAAAGGAATGTAAATCATAAAAGAGAAGCGCCCAACATATAAGAATTGTTTATTTGCAGTGGTGACGACTTTTTGAAAGAGTATGCTTTATTATGCGAATTTAACGAAATTAATAAGCTAATTTTCTCCAATAAACTAATCAAACATGAAGGCATTAAATTATAATAATTCGAAATAATCGTAAGGTTACCAAAATGAAATTTATTTTTCGCAAACGATAGAGAAAAATGGAATTATATAAGTAATTTATTATGTCCCTTGCACGCAAACACGTCTCCAGGAAGTAATATATTTGGTAATTTCCAAATATCTAATATTATTAGAAATACTAATCCAACTTCAGTTTCCTTCGATCACGTTATACCAACATCTTTCACATACTTTTAGCCAATTTATTCATAACGTGATCGAGTAAAGGCTTACTAGAATATTTTATGGTCTTTATAAAAGAATTTGGTTTAGCAGACTATCATATTTTACATATAAATCGAGAATTATATAGAATCCCAGGATTTGGTACCCTGTTACTTGAAAACCTTTGACCGTAGCATTCTGGTAAATTGCCTGCAACGATATATTGGATAAGTTTACTAAACAAAATCGCATTTAGGAAAAGGATTCTTCTAACAAATTTGCTTTAGTGATGACAATTGCATTAATTTTCTTAATAGTATTTTTACTTTCTCATGTTAATATCTATTACTGTAGTTTTTGTTTAAATTAATCCTTTAATTACTTACATTCTGAAGCAATCTAATTTATTTAAATTTATTTTCCTTGGGATGTAACATTCTCAATTGAATAAAATATATGATCGACAGTTTCTTTCTTTGTTCTTATATTATATTTATATACATCCGGAAAGTGCTGAATTTAATAGAAAAATAATAATGCATATATAGTTTTGTAATTAATAAATCAAAATCTTCAATTTTTATAATATCTTTGGCGAAGTACAAGTCTAACTGTACTTATTATAATGAAACGTACAATGAGAAATAAAACCTGTAGTTTACTGTAGGAGTAATTAGATCTTAAAGGAATATATTTACAAATAAATTATACATCTAGTTAAATTCACTGAATAATTTATTTACGGTGGAGATGTGACAAGTAAACACTTTTGTAACTATACCGAATCCCCTCCACACTTTTATTGTAACAAGCACATTACACTGATTTTATAGAACTGGGTGCTATCAATAAATTTAAATCGTACAACAATATTAATTACATATTTTACGCATTTAGATCAGCCTATGTAATCATGAGGCATTTTTATTTCTCCCTCAGACTCATAGTTATCTTACAGTTTAGCTTACTGAGGTCTGTCAAAAGTATTAGAAAAGCGAATTCGAATCAAGCTATCAGAATGACAGTCTACCACGTTTGAAATAAATTTTATTAACATTTTATTACCTTTCGTATCATTAAACAATCAACTACCTATATACTCAAAATATTCGTTTGACATAATTTCAGAAACAAAGAAATTTATGATCTTTGCCAGATATTTTAATTATTTAACTTAGAAAGTAACAACGTTTCGCTTCATATTTGTACCTTCATCAGTTTTTCTTCCTGTAGAGCAAGCATTTACAGATAATAAATTTGGAGATAGATTTTGTGTATTACAAAAAGTTACATATTAGTAAACATCCAATAAACGTCAGAAATTATTAGAAAAATATTACCTTCGTTTATATATCTAATTTCTCAAAGACCGCTTTGTCTTCATTGCAGTAAATGTTTCATAATGTAGTATAATAAATGAGTTTTCCAAATACTACCAAAATGATTCTGAGGGTAAAATGAAAAATAGTGAAGGGCAGTGTAGTGAAATCCTCATGGTTCCTGATTTATTTTCTTTTGAAGTCTAAAACCCTAAAAATTCGGTATAGTTATGGTTTAGTGTTAAATATAGATTAATGTTAATAATACGTAAAATAATTTTAATTGTAGTGCATTCATACAGCTACCATCAGGAAAATGCCAATTAGTAACTAAAACATAAATAAAGAAACACTTTTAAACAGAAATATTTAATATAGTAACATGATAAACATTTACTTGTAAACGATTTTTTTAATTCATATAAGCTGTTTTAGACATTTAAATAAACCGATATTTTAAGTCTGTAAAGGAAAATAATTAATATATATATAATAAAAAAATGTCTAAACATAATAGTTGTTGGAATGTTACCTGGTTTGTTTCCATTGGAAGTCATTGAGGCATACCTGAAACAGCAGATATTATTATTATTTTTTTGGGTAACAAGCTACATGGGGGTGATCCTGAAACAGGCAACTCCCCTTTAATAGCATAGGAAGGGAATTGAAAAGGGGGGATGCGGAAGGTAGAGCAAGGTAGCCAAGGGTTAACTAGGGCCCCCGGTTTTTTTTGCGGGGGTAACAGGCTACATGAGGGTGATCCTGAAACAGGCAACTCCCCTTTAATAGCATAGGAAGGGAATTGAAAAAGGGGGGATGCGGAAGGTAGAGCAAGGTAGCCCAGGGTTAACTAGGGCCCCCGGGCTATGGTTTACGGATCCTACCCGGTGTTTCACCTAAAGAGATGCAGGGAAAACCCTAGAAAACCTGCATCAGGTAGGTCGGGCATTGGGCACTATTCTCACGCCCTTCCGAATGATGGGAGACGAGTCTGCTGTGGGGACGCAGCATTCCCTTCTCCGTGTCTCCACCAGTTTCAGGAGGCAGTTGGCCGACTGATCCAATGGGATCAGCGGACAGTTCTTGCCATATGCCCAAGGTCTTTGACCCCAGTACATATACCTCCTAAAATAGGTGAAGGTGTCTCGGCATATGAGAACTTTGATAAAAAGTACCCAGAGAGAGTGCGAGGCATTCCCGACATGATCAGGTGAGCCCCACAGTCACTCTGGGCTGAAGCGCCTGCGAGAAAACTCCCGCAGCGCCCACATTCCTCACCCTCCTAGGGCCCCCGGTTTTTTTTTGCGGGGGTAACAGGCTACATGAGGGTGATCCTGAAACAGGCAACTCCCCTTTAATAGCATAGGAAGGGAATTGAAAAGGGGGGGATGCGGAAGGTAGAGCAAGGTAGCCAAGGGTTAACTAGGGCCCCCGGGCTATAAAGGAAGTTATATTTCATGCTACATTTATTTTTCCTTTAGTCTAATTATTGGAAAAGTGTTGACTTGGGAGTATCGATCCCTCGATCAATAACAACAGGTTAAGTATTTAATACTTCAGTTACAAAGAAATTTTTAATTTCCAAACCACGAAACTTTTAGCTGATAATATAGCCATATTCATATATAAAATAGAATATTTATTTTACAACGTTTCCAATAAAAATATTATTAGTGTAATCTGTAAATTAATTAATTCTTACTTATTTTGTTTTGAAATATGGCTAAATGATCAGACGAAAGCTCCTGGGTTACAAACGTAAATACATTTTAGTTACGGACTCATAAATTATTTTCATATCAATCAAAAGCATACAGAGGCTAAACAGTCATTAAATTTATAATCCTCAAAATTTATAAACTCCATAAATTCTTAGCTATGTATTATGAAAAAAAAATTTTTTTAATGATTTTCAATTAATACAAACGTGTATGTATTTGTGTGGCTCGGTTATTATGAAACGAAGATTTCTTAATTAAATTACATTCCTATAATACAGAAAAAACCCCTTTGATAGTAAATTTAAAAAAATTCAAATTAGTAATCAAATGTGAGGAAAAATGGAGACTCTAGAGAGGGAATCTGACTCACTTAGTTCCGTTATTTCAGTTTATCTCTACTTTTATAATTATAATAATTTGACAAATACGTTGCTCCGATATGATTCCGATACGGAAAACGTGTTATGAACTAACTTCTTGCCTTCGATTCCTTAAAATCTTGCTTATAATTCTCGGGGGGGGGGGTCTCATTATCTATTAATGGAGTTTTCCTCTTTTATTAAAAACTAATTAATATATTCAAAGTTATAATTCGTATAATTATAATGTGCCTAAGTTGTAGTGATATTAATAAAGGTAGATGGTACTAGCCCAAGGAGTATCCTCTTATTTTATATATATATGTTTCTTACACAGTTGTTGTTCGGATTTTCTCATTATAATCCGTACATGACTTATATCTAACATTGGAAATTAAAAGTACAGCTGAATTATTTATTAATTTTCTAATTATAAGATGCTGCAGATTTTAAATGCTGATTTAAAGAGTTCCTTTAAAACATTTTACTATGTTAATTTTTACTTTACAATGTTTTTAACACTGAAAATCTTATTTTGTATAACAGTTAAAATTTAGTGAGGACTATATTGAAAGCATAAAGCGTAAAATTCTACAAATTTTCCTCTTGTTTCTGCAATCCGTCGATTAGATTCTTGAGTAATTGAAATTTTATTTTCTTCCTTCCGCTGGTTTTCGTCAATCTTCACTACATTAATTTATATTTCACTTCCTATAAGGAATAAGTAACGGTATAAACTGAAACAATTCATATTTCACTTCCTATAAGGAATATGTAACGGTATAAACTGAAACACAGAAATGGAGAAACAGAGAAGAAGACGTATTTTGCGAGGAGTCGTGGAACTGCAAAGGAATGTCTCTGGCTGATAGCCTGGAATGCCGTTAGGTTATTATGGCTCACCATCTCATCGCAATGGAATGAATTATTACATCGGCTGGATTCCTCAAAGTCCGCAAAGCTCTCTCTACTCACTAATATAATTTTGCATATCAGGTCTTGTAATGCCAACCCGTTAGAAGTTACCTTTTTTATGTTCAAAAGTAAAGCATTTACTCCTTCTCGAATAGTCTTATACCTCGAGGACGATTTAGCAAAACTTTTAGTCCCTTTTGAAATAGCAAGGATCTTAGGCAGATCATTACAGCTCATTTAGATTTAGATAGTGTACTTGTCAGAAACATCACAATTTACTGAATTGTAATTTTTTTCTCTGAAGTGGAATATTATAAAATATATTTGGAATATTAACATAATTGGAAATGAAACATTATTTTTATGTTTCTTAAGGTTTGTCAACGTTTTGTTAAAGAATAATGAAAATAATACATAGAAAATCTATTTAGAAATATTAGAAAATCTCTTGGGTGTCCTGAGAAAGCAAATGTAGAAGGAATTATACTTTTTTTTTGGGTAACAGGCTACATGAGGGTGATCCTGAAACAGGCAACTCCCCTTTAATAGCATAGGAAGGGAATTGAAAAGGGGGGATGCGGAAGGTAGAGCAAAGTAGCCAAGGGTTAACTTGGGCCCCCGAGCTATGGTTTAAGGATCCTACCCGGTGTTTCACCTAAAGAGATGCAGGGAAAACCCTAGAAAACCTGCATTAGGTAGGTCGGGAATTGAGTACTATTCTCACGCCCTTCCGAATGACGGGAGACGAGTCTGCTGTGGGATCGCAGCATTCCCTTCTCCGTGTCTCCACCAGTTTCAGGAGGCAGTTGGCCGACTGATCCAATGGGATCAGCGGACAACTCTTGCCATATGCCCAAGGTCTTTGACCCCAGTAATATACCTCCTAAAATAGGTGAAGGTGTCTCGGCATATGAGAACTTTGATAAAAAGTACCCAGAGAGAGTGCGAGACATTCCCGACATGATCAGGTGAGCCCCACAGTCACTCTGGGCTGAAGCGCCTGCGAGAAAACTCCCGCAGCGCCCTTAACTGGAATTATACTTTAAAAATGAGAATATTCTTACGTTTATGACGTCAGCTATTCGAGAGAGAGAGAGAGAGAGAGAGAGAGAGAGAGAGAGAGAGTTCAGTTAAAAATCCGCCAAATATAATTGCGAACAATATGACTGCTATTTATAAATAAAATTATTACATTAATCTGACTTACTATAATATATAAAACAGAATAAGTAAGAAATACAAGAATTTTAATTCAAAATAAGACCTTTCTTAAAAACCTAATATCACCCAAAAACGAGGCATTTAGAATCAACACTGGGTGCCTTTGATGCACCCCGATTAATAGGCTGAGAATAGATGAAAATGATGCGTCTCCAAGTCTTTGAAGGAAACTCTGTTCTCTCATATTCAGTTAGAGCCAGTGCAACATCCGACAAGATTATCAGGGACCAAGTGATCAGCCCTGACATTTTACCCTATTCCTTTTCATTTTCTCCTCAAATCTCTGCTCTTGAAGGAAAAAATAGACCTATCAAGTATTGACCCATACGCATCTCCACACGTTCCTCCCTGGAAGGTATCACTTCTTCCAATTGATACTTCCCTAACCAATCCTGATTTTAAGGGCTTCTGGGTTGAAAAGATTAAGTTTTTTTTGAGAAATATAATCATCCCAGAGTCTGTTTCACAGATAGGTCAAAGTATAATGATGGGGTAGGATGCTCGGTTATCTATGCTGAATTCAACGATCCAATGACAATTAACGAGTATGCTACAGCCACAATGGCTGAAACATATATATTACGGCATCAGTATCTAAGATTACGATATTCTGAAATACAAATTTAAGTAAATATCAAAGAATGGTACGAAAAGAATGTAAATGTATTAACCATGATAATTTAACGGGTTTACTTTTAGTTATAAAGACAGGTTATTGAGAATTTTATATTATGTGTGTAATCTAAGACAATGTATGATTTTTTAATTTTCTTTATTTCATAATAGTTAAATACGAAACAAGATTTCAACCATTAAAATTAAATATATTTTATTAACAATTTGTTAATTCAGACGAAATAATGCGAAGTGAGAATTTGAAAGACTTAACGACATTTGACATAATTAATATTTTTATAGTAATGTTTTTATTTTACTTTTGTTGGCTAGTGTCTGACGTCTGTAAAGGATTTGAAAGTTCGTGTGTGTCCACCAATTTTCAAGTTCACATTACGAAACGCGTTTCAAATTAATTTATTTGAAGCTAAATATCCTGTTATAGAGAAACGCCATTTGTATTGGTGGTAATATTACACTATTTGTGATTGTCATGACAATATTCAGATAATTATATAAATAACGGCATTTCCGAGAGTATTTCTGACTTTATTAAAATATTGGGAGTATTTTTCATATGGAACAGGAAGTATTTTTCATCGCACGTTCTTTTTAACTCCCTTAATGTACTGTCAGAATTTTTTTTACTCCATTAAAGGGGATATTTTAATTCACTCATACCCTCATCTCTAATAATCTAATAATATATGGTGTTTATTTAACGTACAAAGAATAATCCAAACTCAATTAAAGTAGTGAGATTCATTACACCGTCTATGGTAAAATTAACATTCCGTTGGTAAAGGTAGAAGTGAAAATGTAATTGTTCAAAAAAAGACGTACTCGATTCCGATTAAATCTTATGTTGAGCAGGATATTCGTTTGTAATTAAATACTGTACCCGGGCAATAGATATGAGTTCCTATGCAACACCACGTACCCAGTTAGTTTAAAGTAACCTTAAATTCTCAATCGCATATTTTGATTGGTATACTTTAAAATTATTAGATGAAGTACAACTAGAATCCCTGTTCATATTTCTGTAAAATTACACACATTGTTTATGGATAATAATAATAATAATAATATAGTGAAAGTAAATTTAAAAAGCTGCATTTGAAGAAAAATGTTCTTAACTACTTTCTTTTAAGGATTTTACTTCAAAAAGATGTGGGTCTCAAAGTAGCTTATTTTACAGTAGTTTATTTTTAATGTATTATAACGATATATGGCGTTTATTTAGTCAGTGGTGTTCCTCAGCACTTACTCTGACTGAGAAATTCCTTAATAGCGGCAGTCAAACGGCGATAACGTGCCAGCCAAGCGCCGAAAAGGCGGGGATGAACGACCCGGGTGTGTGAAATCTTAAGTGCCTGAGATTAGCAGACGTTATTTGCCCAGGGTAGGAAACCCCTCTGGAATTTCGAAGGCCGTTTCTCCTCCATAATGATGGTCTGCGATCAAACTAGATAGAGAAAAGGGGCAGGCAGTATGGAATGGAATTTTGAAAGAGGAAGGTAGAGAGGAATAAATCATTGAAAAAGTAAGATGTCAGGAAAGTGTGTGGTAGGTGGGCCACGGCAGAACAGTCTGGAATATTATTTTAAGGAAGGAAGGTGGAGAGGAGATGTGGTAAATAAAATATAGTCTGGCTCGAATTTTTGACGTAAGAGAATGCAAGGAGATAGTGTGGAAGTTGGAACATGAGAGGCTATAAATCAGTCTTCATCCTAACAACAAAGAAGAGGAGTTAGTGAGACGGTATTCAGGTGTCATTGTACGATTACGTAATCGCCCGAGACAAGGAAGGAATCTTGGGGCTAACACCATACTCGAATTCTTGGAAGGAAAATCCCAATGCCGACGAAGGAAGCAGCCGCTTCCTAACAGGGAAAATCGGCTGTTCCATCGAATGTATCACAATTGGGTATGACAACTTTTCTGCTGCCCACATAAATGACACTATCAATAGAATGAGTCACTTGTTAAATGCTAATTTGAGCTAGCCGCGGATTTTAATGGACCCTCAATTTGTAATTAAGGTAATGTTTTCAATTAATCAATTATTTAATCTCAACATAATAAACTTGTTATAATACAAATTTAAAAACTCGTTTTCCCCAGTTCCCATTATACTACATTATTTTTCATGTTCTGTTAAATCACTGACTACATCGTTTCCATATCATGAATGCGACTTTCTTTGCTTGCATTAAGGAAATATTAATACCGAACATTAATATTTTCAGTAATGCTTATTATTAAACCTTAGTATGGTTTGGTTGCAATTAAGTTATTGAAATCCATTACGAAAAATATTTATTTCATTGAGTTGTAATTATGAATGTGTTTACACCCTTTTTGCTTTTAGTAAGGCGACGAAGGCGTATGTAGTTAAATTTCTTTTCATAGCCAAATTTAACGGCCATCCTTTAAGTTCAGGTCTTCTCCGAATGAAACCGCATCGGGGCCATAATTGTGTCCAAAACTATCCACCTAACTGTTGTGCAAAGAGTGATACTTTCGTATAACGTCATTTATTTTCAGTATTTACCCCACGTTTACAAATAAATTAATGTTTAACGATATTCAATGACCTGCCAAACAGGCCTACCATTTTTCTCTAAATTATTATTGTCCTTTGAATTAAATAAAATACACTGAAGACCTATAAACGCTATTTTCATCACAAAATATACAATAGTATGTTTATATTCCAACTCGTATTTGTGTTGTTGAATTTCATAATTGGTGGGCAGACATTGTAGCTGTGTTTATTGTTTTCCAGCTTTAGTTTTATAACAGATACAGACAGAGGTAATTGCTTTCGAAAGCCAAAGCGCTTGCGGAAGATATATTGCACTGCAGTTGCGCTCCGCCAACTACGTTCTTTGATGATTACCTCTGAGGCCCAGTAATCCAATATTTTTCAATAGTCCCAATCTTTTTATATTGCTCAGTGCTGAGACAGCTAAACTTTGCTCTGGCTCCTTCTCTGCTTCCTTTCTTGCTTCCTGTGCGCCCGTTTCTATCTCCGTTTTCATCGCAGTTTCCAACCCTCCGAATTCGCTACATTCAAAAAATATCTCTTTGGGTGAATTTACAGTTTATCTAATCCCTAATTTTTCAAACAATAAAATACAAGTAGATGATTTTCATTTGTTCACTATAAATTAGAATTTCATAAACATCAATGGATTAATTTATAAATTAAAGGCAAGTGATGCACTATACATGAAAAGTATCATTGAGGGAAATTGATTTTTATGTCAGTAAGAAAAAATGTAGCTTTTTTTAAGAAACAGTATATATCTTGACTATTTGTATTATTAATAAGCAAGGTAATTAAATGCCTTGCACTTCTTGAGGATCAATATTACATATATTAATTGCTTACTTAGAGTATTTTTGTAGTATATGTTGTACATGCTACAGGTTCGGGGTTCTGAACAACATATCAAACAATAACTCCATACTTCTCATAGTTTAAATTAAATAATCAAACTCTTCTTCTTGGTTGGCTCTGCAGCTCATGAAGGGCCTTTGCCTACAAGGACAAATCAAACGCTTTCCTCGATTAAATTAAAATTTTCTTCATTTTAATTAACTTGTATTTTTGCTGCGATGTTTATTTTAATTTATCAAATGTAATTGGAATAAAAAATACTGCTTAAAAATACAGACGCATAATAAGATCTTTTTAATTGGTAAGAGGCCAATGAGTGAATGGAAAATGAACACAAAAAATTATACCCTAAATATCACTATTCCATAATTCAGAAATAACGGCAATAATCATTGCTAACTTATAATTTATTTCCATGAAAAGTATCATCAATTATCAACTAATTTATAATTTGTATTTAATATCATTGTACAAGATTCATGAATAGTCCACGTATTTCTTACTGCAGTGCACCTATTACGAACTGAGTATCACGTTAGATTTTCTTTGTTTTTGTTTTCATTATAATTATACATAATTTTCGCATTATCAGTTTAAACGATTGTAACACTTTGACTCCTCACTTTGTCTTTTGTAATTAATTAATAACACATCAAAGTAAATACTCGTGCTATCTATTTCCTTTGTTTTGGTCTGCGCCCAAATTGGCAAATTTACAAACTCCTTTAATTAAAATCTCTAAGACTATAACATAAATCTGAATGTAACCTTAATTACCTTTCACTATGGTATCATAAATAAGAAGGAGTTTAATACTACCACGAGCAGCTCCTGTCCTCATATTTTCATTTAATTGATTCATAAAACATAAATTACGACCAACCCTTTTATTGAGATCAAGTCGTTACGTATACGACTATTAATATGTTTTCCAATATTTTATAGTTATTTATCAGGAAAATAAGGAATACGGCTAGGCTGTTATTTATTTACAATCACAAATTAATCGTTTACCTTATCATAAAATCAGTATTGGTTTTAGGGTTCGTTAATTCATGCAAGATATTTTTCAGAATACGAAATTTAGATATATTTAATTTACTTTTGCCAAGAAGATTTTTGTGCTACTCCTTCTTGATATTTAACTGTGGGCAGTAGTTATATATTAAATACAATATATTTTGTATGGTACAACCTACATATTATACCATTCCTAAAAAAAGAATTCTGAATAAATGCCATTAGTTTCCTTTGTTATGTGCTTAGTTCAGACATTTATTAATTGTATATTTCACTGTATTAGCAAAATTTATAGTTTATCGAAAGTAGACGTATTATTTAACACAAGGAAGAATAAAATTTTCAAGAGTTATTGATTGTCATTAAAATAAAAACGCCCTAATCACATATATATGAGGACCCGATGACTATTGGCAATATCTCCAAAGCCATAAAACTAATTCCTATCTCAATTTTCAATCATATTAATCCCATAAGTACTCGCTAATATTTAAAAAAATTGGCATAGAGAAATGAAAAAAAACAAAGGATTTATAATAACAAAAGTTGTATGAAAACATCTAAATAGCCTAAATTAGTGTCAAGTCCCTTTGTTTGGGGTCGCTAAGTGCCAGTCTATTCATTCTACAAGATATTATTCTAAAACGTCCTTGTATATATCCTATTTTCTTAGTAAATCTATTAATGAGGCTGATTAAAATACAGAAAAAAACATATTGTTTTGATTCAGCTACTATGTGTATCATGTTTTTATACCTATTTGAAATAGAAAACAAAATACATTTTCTCCAAAGAAACCCAAAAATTAACATAGTTCTCCAAATAGGTGCATTACTATGTACTCAAAGTGTAATTTTTTATTAAAACATTATTCCCTAGTCTTGAATAATATTGTTTCGCTTGGCACAACTTTCAACATCATAAGGAAAAAATACAACATGTCTAGCACTTTGGAATTTAACTATCACATTCTGATCTTAAAACGTTCTATCGTTATCCATAAAGAATTAAGAAAAATCTTACAAGCTTCATAATAAATTTAAGATTCAAAATAGATATTTCAATGTAATTTACAAAAATATTAAACCGTAAGTGACCAATAAAATGATGAAATCGTCAGGTGTTCCATACTGACATCAACTGTATTATATTTTACAAATGGTAAAGTAACTTATAAGTAAATTCCAAATCTTTACAAAATAGGACCAGTCATGCTAATATATTATCAGGTTTTCAATCATAATATAATGTTTAACTGAATCAAAATCATCATAAAAATTAGGTATATATGTAATCGATTTGTAAACCCTCATCTAATCCATAGAAAATAAATTGAATATAGGAGAATAAATATCAATTTTTCTCTTATTGATGGCAATGAGATGGTAATATAAGATTTGCATTCAATTAAAACTATTCACAATCGTTGGCACTTTGACCTTTACAATAATTCGTTTGCAATTTGAAATAGAATAATTAAAAATATCGATTGCGTTTACTTGTTGACCGCCTGATTAAAGCGACCATCTTAACAGAAAAGTAAGAGAAATAGTGAACTATTGTTTTTCTCGTATATCATTTACTGTTTCTGATCTCCTTTATAATTTAAAGGGCATGTAATTTACAGTGATAGTGTTACCACTCACGATCAACAATTCACTGGTGATAACATTACATTAAATATTGTGAAGAAGTTTTGCGATCACTATATTTTCCCCGAATCAAGAATATGTTGTTTTATAAGGGTTTATAATTGTTTCCTGTAGTTTGTACTCATCAATTTTTCTTATAATTACATTTGAGTAGTAACAATTATTGTAATGTATGTGTAAATGACTTCATCAAAAACTGCATACTTATACTTATTAATATCTGTAAAAATTACCTCCTTGTTTGTACGTATTCCTTGTTTGTATATAATTGGAACAAATAGTCAACTGGAATCTAAGCAACCCGCGCCCAATTTGTTTTATAATTTACGGAAATGTTTTACAAGGAAATTATCGACGCTTGTGGCGCGCCATCAACAATACCTTCCTGTCGGCAAGTCTCAAAAGAAGCCGACAACAGAGGAGTAACTTCATGTTACAATACTTTATAAATTTAGAAAAACAATGATAGTTATTATTATTATTATTATTATTAACAATGATAGTACTTAGAGAGCGAGTTGGACGGTTGAGTGAGACGGGCGATAGGATGGACACGGAGCGGATGAGCTCCGGCGAAGGACATGGTGGAGTGAAGATGTGTTTTTAGAGAGCGGGTTGTACGAGTAAGGAGGGTGTGCATCCCTGTGTTATGAGCAGAGCAGCAAATTGTGAATTAAGTAACTTTTGAGTTAAACGTGATACAAGGTGATGGCGAGAGGATATTGAAGGAGAGTGGTGGACAGATTTTTGGTGATACAAGGAGGTGGAGAGAGGAGATTGGCAGCAGAGAAGTTGCGGCGAGAGCAGATTTGTGAGGTGGCAGCGGAGAGATGGACCATGCCTTGATCAGTTCAGGAAGCAGGGAAGAACGGTCTTAACATCTCAGGTTCGTCAACGAACAAAAAAAAATCTGCTACACGTGGTCACCCAAGCCATTAATACCCTGAGATCTTTAATACAATCCCATTTTAATTAATTTTTGTACATAATATATACATGCACGACCCATATTAAAATTATTGTGTTTATAATTAATAAATGTATATATTTAAACCCAATTATTAATTCCATTAATTAATATTCCCCCAATTCATTTACAACAATATATGTATGCATTTGTACATGATTTTAAAAATAATGAAGAACGCACTAAGTGTTTAATTATTCGAAGGATATTTAAATGTATTTGGTAATAGTGTTATACCAAGAGTTAACCATTTCTTAGACTTTGGTCAAAATACATTAATGGTATTGCTCAATCGTGGTTAATAAGATTGACATTCACTGGACGATGAACTTCCATTTCAATGGAACAGTGTAATAAAGCATTAGACGGGGATACACGCTGAAGAGCTTGAAGGACAGAAAGACGAGAGGACCATAGTATCATCGTAAGCGAATTAAACTCAGCCAATCGGTATACTGGACTGGTCACAAAGCAAAACCTAATTACGAGGTACGGCTGATTGTCGGCGGGGCGCTAAATGCTTTACGATGCACGCAATCACGCTAATGAAGTTCTTTCATGTCAGCCGTAATAGATGTACAAGATTCTCTCTCCGTAGGGAGGCTGTAAAGGGCAAACGTCTCTTTCAGATTCAATAATAAAAATAGGTAAATAAATGTATGAAAGAAAACACGCTCCGTTGAAGTACGAATTAACACTCATTAAATACAACACCAGACTTTTGACCCGCCAAAATAAGTTTATCTCTAAAAAATAAGCTGTTTAAAGTGAATAAAAGATATCATTATGCAAATTCATAGAAAAGATAAGTAATACAGAAAAAATTTAAAATGTTCTATAATTGGATAAAAGTATAAAAGTCTACCAATTTTATGTCTAAAGTATTGTTACGGGAATAACAAATGAATCACATCTAATAAGTAACATTGAAACAAATGAAGAACTACGGTTAGCACGAAAAGCAAAATAACAAGACTTTAAACAAAAAAAATCTTTGAAGCTAGAGGACCTTTAATTAATCATCATAATCAGACTATCCGTCAATAATAAGCAGTTCGATCTTTTGAAATTGTGATAATTCAAAGTACAGTTAGGCAGAATAGAAAATATAGAAACAAATAATAATCAGATTATTTCTGCCATGGATAAAAATGTTCAGACAACCGTTTACAGCTACTTTTGAATTTAAACAAAAGTATAGAGAAATAAGAATAATTAAATTAGTAAAGATTCTTGCTGTAGTTACAAAATTATAAATAGTAGAATCAGCTGAAAATTTTAGAAGAAAAATTATCTAAATATGTTTACAAAATAATACAAATATTGTTTCCTTTTTGGCACCGTGCATAAAGCATTTCCTTTAAATTTACAAGATGGTATTAAATTAAAAATATTATTTGTTTTCTAAATACACGAGTTTAATATGCACGCAATTAACCATTTGTCTGCTCTTACTCTTGATTAGCGTTTACAAATTCGTTCTCAAATTTCGTGATGTAATTAGTAAATTTGGAAAATAAATCGTTAAAAGTTTTATTAATTATGAAAGGCTATATTGAGAAATTTTCTGACGTTATGATTACAATCAATTTAGATTACGCTACTACTATGAGATGAAGAAGCTCTACCTATAAGATTTAAACAACTATATAAAATACATATTATGTTATAAAGTTAACTATAAATTGTAACTCTATCTAGAAATTATTGAGTCAAATATTTATTATAAGAATAAGAAATTAGACGTACCCTGTTTTTTAAATTGCAGTACCATGCTATTAAAAGGGGAGATGACATGTAGCTTAGAGTGCACATTTATTTATTGTAATCGAGCCTTTTTATCCGAATTATATATTACTTAAATTATTATGTGTTTCATAAAGCAAAATATTCTCAATATATTCTTGTCTGATTTCTAATAGAAATCTAGTTCTGTGCCTAACGGGAGGACTAAGTGAAGAAAGTTCCGTACAGAGAACCTTTGCTCTTGCAAAGGAAATTAATACCGGCAGTGATTTCCCTTAGCCTTCCGCCGGATGTCGTCTACTGCATTTGAACCCTCGTTAGTACAGAAACAGTGAGTCCTAGAGGATGATGCCCACTATTTATTCCTTAGACGGGATTTAAACCAGAGTTCCATTTATTGAGTTTATACATGGCATATTGTGATGCACCGTAGAGAAAGGAGAAAGGGAGTATTGTCTTTTGAGCAGGAACCTCCCGTTTAAGCATACTGGAGGAACTCTACTATCATTGTTAAATGCATTAATTGTATTCATACGAACGGGATATGGAGACTGCGACAATGTCTTTTTAACAAAACCCTATACTTAATATCTTCTTGACGTGAAACATATTCCGAACTGATAGCAATATAATTTCCTTGAGCCAACGTTTTCAGAATTGATTTTACACTACCAAGTTGCGTTGACAAGAATAGGAGGTAAAGTGAGCTCCTGTCTAACCCTAATACAAAATGGACTGAGTTGTCCACTGTGAATCTTGTTGTCATACGAGTAGCTAAATCTTCCGAACTGTACAACTGAGACTGTTAGTCCTCTCGTAAACTACATACGAAAAAATAGAAATAATTCAGAGAATGGTTGCGGTGGGTACGGAGCTACAGTCCCATTTGGGGAAGTTGTGCGTACATTTCATAGTCATACACCATGCTTCTGGTATACTAAATAGTCAATATTGTATACAATGTATAAAATGTTGCCGAAACCTTGTTGTTGTGGTATTCAGTCCTAGGACAGGTCTGATACAACCCACCATGCAAACCTATCTTGCGCAAACCTTACCATTTCCTTATAACTAGCACAGCTCACATCCTCCGTATTCTGCTTAGCGCAATCCATCCTTAACCTCCCTCTTCTGTTCTTACCCTCACACACTTACCTCTAATACTAATTTTACAAGACCCTCATGTCTTAAGACGTGGCCTATTAACCTATCCCTTCTCTTAGTTAACATCCTCCATATTGTTCGCTTTTCTCCTATTCTGTTAAGAACATCCTCGTTTGTGATTTTATGCACCCATCTTATTTTCAGCATTCGCCCATAACACCACATTTAAAAGGCTCCTATTCTTTTCCTTTCCTCAATTCCTATCGTCCACGTTTCGCACCCATACGCCACGCTCCATACAAACATTTTTAGCAACTATTTCCTAATATTCACATTTATATTACCCGTGAGTAAATTCCTCTTTTTCGCGAAAGCCTTCCTGGACTGTGCTATCCTACTTTTTGTGTCTACTATACTTCTATCATCCTTAGTTATTACCCTTCCCAAGTAGCTTAATTCCTTAACTTACGTCAAAATATCTTTTCCCAATCTAACACCATTTGTTATTCCACTGTTTCACATACTCCATTACATTTGTTTTCCCTCCGTTAATCCTCATTTTGAACTCTTTCTCCAGGACTCCGTTCATGTCATTTATTATGGTTTCTAAGTCTTCTTCTGACTCCCCTAATACTACAATATTGTCGACAAAGCGTAAGGTTATAATGTAATATAGCTGTGATACTTTGGTTGCGGGGGAAACTAATTCGAGTATTTACTCGGAGTCGCACTGTTAAATATTCCTGGGAACTTCCATAAAACATCATGTGGAAAGGAGTGACAAGAAATGAAAAATTCTTTTCATTAATGGCGTAGTCGTAGTTTAAGTAAAGTAAAATTTTTGTGAAAGCTAGTGATTCTTCCTTATTCTCATAAGTAATTCCGCCTACACTCTAACAAAAGGAACTTCCCGGGAACTGGCTCAATTAACTAGACCTTAGGATGATCGTAACTACAATATACGACCGAAAACTGATAAAATTATCACAGTTCTATGCGCAGACGCTTCAGTAACTTTTAGTTTCCTAATAACAATTTTCAGTATTTTTATGTAGTTGTAGATGTTTCATAAATATTTTTTTCAAATGTTCTGAATTAGCACATAAAATATTTTTTAGGTTGCATATGTTTACAGAATAGCGTAATCATCTGTGAACAATTGCTCAATTTACTTTTTATGTATTAATGAAGGCATGAACGTCTACAAGTTCGGTCTTAATAAGGGAAATGAATATGATTCTCAACTGCACACATTTTCGTAAACCTAAATAAAGGTTAAAGGGTAAAATCATTTTTATGAAAATAAATATAAAAGGTTTATTTGTTTCATTAACTGTCTATTATATTAGTTTATTTGATTCATGATTGAATTGTAATATATTTTAAGTAATATTGAATCTATCTTAGCTTTATTTATCTCAGTTGTGTTAATGTTTAATGTTGTGAAGTATTTATTTAATTAATGCGACAAGGCTTAAGATTCCAAACATTTCCATATTAACACAACGAACTTAATGTATAAAACTTCAGTGATGATTAATAACATGCTATAGTTTGCTCATTAAAAACAATAAATAATTTTAACCAACATTATTTCATGTGTCAAAACCGTTACCAATTCAATGCAATTCCAGAAAATGTAATAATTGTGAAAATGCGATAAACGAAATGTTGTTCAATTTATTAGGATTACGGTATGAATTCTAAGTGAGCACTTTATACAGATCAATAGCTAATTAGCTTTCAGTCACAGCGACGCTCATGTCAACAAAGTCCATAAAGCAGCTAATGAGCTTACTTGACCAGTATTAATGAAGTTGGAGACGAATCCACTTTGATTTTAATTCAGATAGTTCTTATTAATTCCATAATTACATTTTATGGACAAAATAAGGATAATTTAAAAATAAAATAGTAAGCAATGCTAATTTTGTTCGGCATGAGAAATCCTAATTTTTAAACTGTATGAAATGAAAATTTGTGTACCTAATTGTCATAACTATAATCGCATTTATTGTTCGTGCAAATAATAGTTTGAAGAAATTATAACCACTAAAATGACTAAATTAATATTAAAGATATATCTACCTTTACGATAAATCTACATTTATTTAAGTTTTGCTTCTTACTTACTAATTTTATTATTGGTGAGATATTGCATGTAATGCAGATGAGAAAATTAGTATAAGCAAATGTTCAGCGATTATTTGAATGAAGGACTAACAACAAGCCATAGCGAACGGAGGAACGAATTGAAGCAAATATGATTTAGGTGAGAGTCCAAAGTTTTCACAGTAAACAAGAAGAAATTCAGTTTCGCATTGGATAGTGAAGCGTTCTGAGCTAAAGAAAAATGCCACAAACTTGCTGAAGACTTTCTTGGTTCTTGGTATATTGTTTTAGCATATTATGAGACCAACCTCAATCCCTTATTATTATACCACGTATTAGTTATTATTAATTTTGATTAATACAAAAATACTAAATACTTCAAGGTACAAATCTTTTCGTACAGTAATATAATTGTCAAAAATGTATATATATATATATATATATATATATTGTTTTAAAAAATAGGTTAATTTACCTTGTTTAATTTTCAATTTTTTAGATATGCATTATTTAACTCATTTTGTTACATAATTAGAAAACTCTAGAGAAATTTGTTCACATGACAACAATATTTACAACATAAAGCACACCTCCAATAGTATCCTCAGATCTACGAAACCAACCTGCGATCGTGATCTGGTGTTTATTCAAGTAACTGCTCAGTTATTGCCAATTATAGTTGTGAAAACATACATTGCAGCCGCGGTACTGAACGTATTGTTATTACCAGTAAACATTGTACTAGGGAAAACAATTCGAAAATGGAGCTACTGTTTCACGTTTGTGTCTAAGTGTACAAAATCAACATTAAAATCGTTTGAATAAAGTTACACTGTACATAAATGGGAATTCCGACGGTTATTCTCATATCAATATGAAGCCAAGCAAAATACGTTTATACACAAAGAAAAACGCAGTATATTGTTTCGCCAATCTAGGTAAACAAAGTTTCCCTATTGACGCAGAACAATTACTTAAAATTACAGTACATTCCTTTCCCAGGTGAAGTGCAGACATGTTGTGTTGTGGTATTCAGTCCTAAGACTGGTCTGATGTAACACTCCATGCTAACCGAAAAACCTTTTAAATTCGTCATAACTAGCCTAACCCATATCCTCCCTAATCTGCTTAGCGTATTCTTCTGTTCTTACGCCACACACTTCCCTCTAATGCTAATTTTACAAGACCCTCGTGTCTTAAAACGTGACCTATTAATCTATCACTTCTCTTAGACAACATCCTCCACATTGTTCGCTTTTCCCCTATTCTGTTAAGAACATCCTCGTTTGTGATTTTATGCACCCATCTTATTTTCAGCATTCGCCTATAACACCACATTTCAAAGGCTTCTATTCTTTTTCTTTCCCCAACTCCTATCGTCCAAGTTTAGCAACCCATATAATGCCACGCTCCATACGAACATTTTTAGCAATGATTTCCTATTATTCACACTTATATTACCCGTAAGTAAAACCCTCTTTTTCGCGAAAACCTTCCTCGCCTGTGCTATCTAACACCAGTTGTTATTCAACTGTTTCCCAAACTACACTCTATTACCTTGGTTATATCTCTATTAGCCCTCATATTGAAATCTTTCTCCAGGATAGTGCAGAGATATGGTGATACATAGTCTATAAACAAAATAAACAAAGTAAACAAAATAAATATAAACTATGCGTTTTATGATGGATTTAGGTCTAACAGAAGTACTATAGACCAAATCCACAATTTAAGACAATGCCTATAAAAATTCTATGAATATAATATACATGTACACATGTTATTTATAGACTTTCAGTAAGCTGTAGACAGCTTAAAGTATGGAGAACTTTACAACATTCTGGAAGAATTTGGTATACCCCTCATATTAAGAAGACTGGTAAAAATAACACTAGACAATATCAAAAATAAGAGTCGTAAAATTAATGTCTGAACAGTTTGTAATAAATTTACGAGTAAAACAAGGTGATGTTCATTGTATTTTTAAATTGTCCTGCATAAAGCAATATGGAAAATTTATGTTAATGGTACCATTGTGCACAAATACAAGCAGCTCTATGGCTATTCAGATAACATTGTGATTATAGGAAGGAATGTCGAAGCTCTGAAAGAGTTACAATTGTTAAGATCGAACCCGAGAATATAGGTCTGAAAATAAAGTAAAAATAAAACAAAATATATAAAATATAAGAAGAGGACACACAATTTAAAAATAGACAATCTCATATTTGAAAATGTAAAGGACTTTAATTATTTGGGGGTGATAATAAATGTAGATAATTATATGGAGCAAGAAAAACGTAATAGATTAATGAGAGGAAATCGAGCATATTTTTCCTATAAAAGTTTATTAAATCAAATCTTGTATCCAAAGGGACAAAATGAATTTGTATAAAACATTTGTAAAACCAGTTATTACATATGGTGCCGAAACGTAGACTTTTAAAGTTGCAGATGAACAGCGCCTTTTATTGTTTGAGAGGAATATTATCCGTAGAATATATGGACCAGTGTATGTCAGAGGGAATTAGAGGATAAGGTCCAACTGGAAAGTGCAATAATTACTCAGAGGGTAGAATATTTTAAGTCATATATGGCGGTGAGAATAAGACGGCTAGGCCATGTGCAAAGAATGAACGAAGAGAGATTACTAGAACTTTAACGCAAACATGGAAGCTGTCAGACAAAGAGGAAGACCTAAGAAACGACGGCTTGATGATGTTGAACATTATCTTAGAAATATGGCTGTACTAATTTGGAAAGTCAGGACCCAGGACCAAATCGAATGGAGGACAATCGTACAGGAAGCCATATGACTGTACAGTTGGTGATGATGATAATGCGTTTAATGATAGTCAATGGATCCTTGTGAACATTTACAAATTTTCCTTTTACCTGTGTTTTAATCCTTGTACTGGTGAGAGAAAACATTAAGTTTAAAGTTGACGATTTGCAAAATTGAAAGTTTGAATCAGTATACTGTGAATGGCGAAAAAATATTGCAATGAATATTGCGTAGGATATATTCTTAAAATATTGCGTTTAGTCCGGACCAATGAATAGAAAACCACAGGGTACAGTCATATCACAGATGAAAAACTTTTTTATCATTTATATTTAATTCACGACAGACGCAGCAGTTACAACTTAATTCGGAAACATAAACATAAATTAAATTTTAATGTAATTAAAATGCGTAAACTCTGTATTTCAGGGTTGTTTTATTGTTAAATTAAATACTTAAAACAGATTAAAATACTCTGAATGGTTATATTGGATGCAGTCTAGAACAATGCTGATTATTACATCAATGGATTAAATACCATAACGGAATACGATATAAAGTTATGGATTATACCATAACGGAATACGATATAAAGTTATGTGTGGATTACCAGAACGGATAAGTGGGGACCGTATTTGTGAATGACTTTGAATCGACTATTTCTTTGAGCAGTTATTCAGCCTACAACTTAGCCCACTTTTCTGTAAATTGAATCGAAGCCTTACGATGTTGAAATGTGATAGAGGAGATAATTTACAATGTTAATATTAAAACAGTCTACGATTGTTAAGAGTAATTAAAACATAATTGTATCAAATTGGCAAATGCTTATTTTTTGTAGCGTTTTGGGTGCTACTTATAGTCTTCGGCGGTGAATTAAACAATTAATGCATTTGTCTCCATCACGAAAGGTTGTCTCCAAAAATCGAAGTTAGAATATATGCAAAACCAGAAATATATAGGAATATATATATACCAATATATAAAATTGAAGTGTCTGTCTGAATGTTTTCTGGAATAGACTCAATTTTAATGAAAATATATTTTCGTGTATGTTGTATTTTAATATATTGCTTCGTTTCATAAGATGTTTAATGTAATTAAATCCATTGAATTGTCGCGCGAAATGCGGCGTGAAAACTAATTCTGAGTTAAAAATCCTATTAGGCGTTCCTATACCATTCATCACACTTGCTGTGTTATTATAAGCGCAATTTTGGCAGAGTCAGAGAGAAAAAGTAAGGGCGGGCATTCTCACTCCATCTATTGTTACAAACGTGTGAAAGCGGGACTGCCAGTAATAAGGTTTGATGTGAAGCGAACATAAATAAATGATACGGCACTTTTTATGTATTCAGTGTACTCAACTTTAACAAAATTCTGTGCCAGTTGCTTCGTTTTAGTGTAAAATAAAAACAGCTATTTCCGTGTGAACGAAGTCGCGGGATAGCTTGTCTTTTATTACTAAATATAAATCACGTTAATGTTTTTCATTTATTGTTATACTTTAACGATTCATTATATAAAAAGTTTTTAAAATATTTTTTTATAACCACATATTTTTTTCTTTAAGCCTCTCCTAGAGCTTTTTCGCTTGTGCATCACGTGTGGTTCTTCTCTGTGCAGCATCCAACAGTAGTCGGCCATCATATTTACATTCCACAGCCCTTGGTATCTCCGCTACGTTTCCTCTACGTCCCGGTGAAACCTCTCTCTTTGCTCTTCTCTTACTGCACCAAGATTTTTGGGAAAATAGTGCAGATGCGAGTTCAAGACTTGTAGTTTTAAATTCATTGAGCATCATTTCTCACAATTTTGTCTACGATTATTTCAAAGTTAGGATCTTCCTGTTCCCAAATACTTTGTTACAGTTTATTTGAAGGAATTCTATTTTATAGATAAGTATGTAAACCCTTTGGTTTTAAATGAGTCAAACATTTAATTAAACCAAAATTATATTTTAATTTTTATTATACATTTTATTGTCCTTTAGGTGAGCATTCGGCATATATCATAGTCATCTAAATTTTAAAAAAATAGTTGAAAAAGCACAAAACGTAATATATATTAAATTTATACAATATAAAAAGTAAATTTGGCTATAATTTGTCATAAATCCTAAATCTATTGAAAAACCATTATTTTTAAACTAAATTAAATATTACATAAAATATACCAAAAATTTTCGTTTGACAATTAAAATAATTTACGGTGTATATAGTATTAAAAATAAATTATAGCCAAATTTACTTTTATATTGTATAAATGTCATATATATAATATTTAAATGTTTCAACTAATTTGTTTTATAAGTTTGTAGATGACTAAGTTATATTCCGAAAGCTCTCCTAAAATTTTATGAAATTTACAATAAAAATTAAATATGGTTTTAAATGTGTGTCTCACTTAAACTAAGGGTTTTTCATTACTAAAATCTGAAATAAAATTAGTCATATAATAATAGTAATATTCTTTTAATTATTTCTGATTTCTCAACTCTTCTCATACGTTTTTGAAATATTTGCCATCCACGTGCTTTCGAATATCAGGACCATCCAAAGTAACCTCCTTCAGCTTTGTTTTGGACAGCTCAGGAAACCTGCTGGTAACGATACCTCAACCCATCACCATCTTATGCACATATTTTGAAAAACTGCTGCTTCATTCGATGTCTGAGGAGGAGTGAGGGTAAAAGCACTTTATTTTATCTCCACGAAAGACCCAAAGTGGGTGTTTATTTCTCCTAGTTTGTGTTTTCTTCTTAGCTAAGAGTTTTTTACATTATTTTATCTTATTTTTTCGTCTTTAAAATAAATCCTGATATAAAGAAATTGGAATTTAAGAAAAGCCTATTTTAATATAGTCCAGTGTTGTGCGCCTTAATCAATCAATTCTGTTTTACGTCATGTTGTAATTTTTTAGCATTTTCCCGTACTCCGCACCTAGACATACGTAAGAAACACCCTTCATTGCACAGAAAAATAATTTGTAGCTGACCTTTGCTATTAATGGTGAATGCGGATGCTTGTAATTGCTCTGAAGGAACAGGAGCCAACTATTAAATACAATATGATTGAATCCAGGAATCACCGTTTTCCAATTTATAAAAATGTTACGGAACATATTGCCCGATTATAATGGAGACTACAGTTATATTAATGACGACTATATAACGCTAGACGGTATAAAATCGGAAGGAAAAGACGAGACGTAAAAATTTAAAGATGACTTCGCTTAGAGACTGGCTGGACTGCAAGACTGTCTTTCAAAATGTTGACTGCGATTGAACGAAGGAGATGGCAAAGTTGCTGTTAGAAGCAGAATAGTTTTATTGAACGCTAATTGCTATTGTGCTACCAAATATCTGAGGTACAATCAAAATATATTTATTAAACAAGCCACTTAATACGTGGATTTTATTATCATTTCCAATCGAAAAAATAAATGCAATTGTGCACGACTTTTGATAAATGTGTTAATAAAACAATTACTGTTTAGATATGATTCCGAACAATTGTAAATGATTTTAATTAACATGACGTCATATTTCGATGCCTTTACAACATATTTCATACTTGAAACTGAGAAAACAGTTTCGTTAGCATTGAGTAGGCAACTTGAACTTCTTTCCTATACCATTATCTCTACTCCCCACTGTACGCAAGCAGCGAATTAATTGAAACGATGTCCTTATTTATGCTCGGGCCCCTCATTAAAGTATATACGGCGCTGTGTAATCTCCCCAAGCCACGCAGATGTTATTACTTGCTTGATCCCGGTAAGCGCTCACTACCCGAGGCAATTCTGATCTCATCTTTCCGAAATAAGGAAGGACAGTGCAGATCTCGCTACCGTAAAGTACATTACGTAAAAGGCTTTTATTTATAATCTCAGATAAAGGGATTCTCGAAGTTGTTCTGCCTCGCAAATGTCCTCTAATGTAATTAAGCAAGAGTTGACTCGCAGTTGGTCTTTCGCTATCGTTTGCATACTGGCATTAGTTCCTGAGGTGAGCTACTTCGTCCGGAAAAAAGTTTTAAACATATAAAACATCGCCTCCAGAGATCATTTATCTAATAAAAAGTGGAAACACGTAAGGCAAAACTTTGTTTCCATTTATAATGGACACGATTATAAAATGCAAAAAAGTCTGACGTGATGTGAAGCGCTAAAAAAGATTTTAAATTTCAACATTATTTCTTTAAAGTTTGATACTTATGAAGTGCTTTACCATTGAAAAAACTAAGTTTTCATGTCTAATTCAATAATACGAAAAAATCCTTCGCATTGGACTAAGCAAATATAAACCATAAATAGAATCGTCTAATGATTCATAACCGAACATAATTTAATTTATTTCTTATTGAACCTTGTGTGATACAACTGGTGAAGGAAATCTGTGAATATTAAGTTGTGAATATACAATTAATAAAGAATTACAGTAACTAGGAGTTAAATTCGTTTTCTAAATTTTGAGTCATATTTATACAAAGTCAGCAGGCACGATTGTATGACTTTCCTGCTAATTTGTTACTACCAAGTTGAAATAGTTTTACGAAAAGTTGTGTATTAGGTTAAAAGTGACTTAAAATGTCTAATAGATATTTACAATATACTAGCTGAGTGCCAGGCGTTGCTCGGTAATTCCGCTGCAGTATTTAATTAAAAATTTACCAACAAATGATAGGTAGATATTCACATTTTTCTTCGTTTGCTAATTGCTAATTTAGTCTTCTTCTTTTTCATCACGAAATAGAGCACGTCTTCCGCCCGTTATTCAAATGTCCATCCAAAATTTCTTTTTGATTTAATAGCCACTGCTTAATGCTTTATATATTGCGCTCCACATTCCTCAGTCACCAAATGTTTAATATGAGTGTTCACTCTTAATGTACCCAAACTCAACCTTTCCTGGGTTCTTATTATCTTGTCACCACTTCATTGTTTCATTTCCGTCGGTGGCGGTGCCCGATCCTGTCTAATCAAAATTATTTATCTGTCGTTTCTGAGAGAGCCATTCACCCTACTACACCAATGTTTTGAGGAAAACATCATGTTCTCTCACAACCAAATACCATCGAATGAGAAAGACTTAGAGGTTTTATTACCCTACCTTCTACCTTCTTCAACTTCTCTCACGCCACTTGCTTTTGATTTCATACCATCAAATTCTACATGTAATTGTGATTTTCCATTACAATACGTAAGTCAAATGTCAGAAGTTATTAAAACGGCCAGGCTCAAAACTTGGGTTTCTATGTTCTTTTATGTTAGAAATCCAAAAACAAAAGAATTACGGTGGAAAATTAAAAACGATTGTGGTTCTCGACAACAGCCCCATCTACCGGGTTTAACTATAGCTAAGAACCCTCCAGCCTACCCTATAAATACAACAAAAAGAAAAAAATTCAACAAAAAATGATGAAGCCGTTTAGGAGGAGAAGAATAATGAACGTACGTTCACTGGAATTTTATTTATATAAACAGGGGTTAAGTAAAATATTATTTATTTAATAAATTCAAGATATGTCTATCTTAAGTTTAAAGTTGTAATATTGAGTAGTCATATAACAGTTTAGTTCTATTTACCGGTTGCTAATGGTATATTTTTCAAGTATTTCCATAAATGAATTTAGTTTAAGATTCTGCTTATACAACTTTTACTTTTCTTGTAATGAATAAATTAGAATATTACGTAAGGTCTCATAAAGCAAAGTGATGAATGAAAGCACTTAAATTCGACTTAATAATAGGCCTACTAAATAAATTATCGTGTCCCTAATCAAAAGCTGAAATTAAAGAGCCTGTTATTATTAGTTAGAAATATTCTGCTTTATTTTCATAAAGAAGAAACCGTGTAAAACTCGCAGAATTGTAATAAAATTAACAAAGTAATATAGCGGGCTAGAAAAGCAAATAAATAAATTCTTCCTTTATTTTAAGCATTTAGAAATTCATATAGTCAGTCACTTTAATTAGAGGATAATATTAAATTGCTTACAAGTCTTTAACTAACAGATAAAACATTTTTTAATTGAAAGATCAGCCAGTAAAATTACGGAGGTGAAACTGCACTTTTAAGGATAACATTTTGCGATATTTTAAATTTCTTGCGTTCCGTCTCCATGCTCCGTGTAAGCATTGCCTTACATCTCGGGTTTTTTCAACAACCCTTACGTGTTTACGGAACATGGATATCAACAAACAGCTTACGCACTTTGTCATTTCCGAGCTTGATATATTCCCGGATTATTTTTTATACCAGCGTTGAGAGTGGAATTAATATTCTCCCCGTCGGCCAGAGGCAAATGCATTTTGATAATTACACGGAAATGGTTACTCGCTAGAGGAACAGACATGCTCTCCAGAACAATTCGAAAGCCATTAATATCAATATATTGCTTGTTTAAAAGTAAATACAAAGCGGTGATATTTCACTACCAATAAGAGGCCGCATATCCCAAAGTTCATTTTCGTACCGTAAGTGGTGATTGATTTCTTGTGCATTAATCTGACAGGTTGGTTCATCCTTCTACAACACCTGACATTTTCATTAGCAATTTCATCTCTGGATGACGGATTATTTCAGGATCAAAAGAGAACGTCGTTCTGGAATTAATACGAAGATATCGACTAATACACATTCTGTTGCGGATTCCCGGAAACAATGACTGTCGCAAAACTGTATTTGTAATTCAAGTTCTATTAATCTTATATAATGTTTTCATGTTTATTATTCATATTTTGGTTCTCCTATAGTATTTTTCTACAGAGATATAATTTATTTTGATAGACTTATCGTACGATAATATATTCATAATTTACTAATGCGTGTAAATAATTATAAAATCCAGTGATTTAGAAACATTAAGTATAATCTACGATACATACACGAAACACAACGTTTCATTCCGTATTTAGGACTTAATCAGAAGATAAACTAGTACGCATTATTGACAGTGTAATTATTATGAGATGAGATAAATCAATGTATGGAGCGTCTCATAGTAATTCAATTAGCTGATTATTGATGAATTGAAATCGATCACATAAAATAATCACATTGACAATAAATAATACCTGATAAAGTCTCAACGACATTTTGAAACGTTGTTTTTTCTGTTTTTATTTGAAACCAATTCACCGGCAATGTCTTCACTCTGTAGTAAAGATTATAAAATAAATTCAAGGATATTACAGTTCATACTTCATGACTCAAACTTATTAACTATTTTAATGAATATTAAACTAAAAATAACCAAATTTTCTTTAAATAAAGCGTGGCTATTGATATTAACCACTCAATGCGAAAGCTTTGTTTGTCTTGGTCGGAACAAAAATGCTGGAAACTGACTGGTTCCAAATACCTACTTCTTTTGGACGAATCTTAAACTTCCGTTCAAATCATCCTACTTTTATGAAAACAGCTATGGTTACAATCTTATAGACCAAGCCATACTTTTAGCTAACTCAAAATTCCACAGAAAAAATAGTAGTTTGGCTACAGATATCTTAATTAGTAATTCGTACCCTTTGAACTTTATTAATAAACATATTTTTAAACGAATTCACAAAGACCGGTATTCTAATTCACCTTCAATTAATAATGTTAGGAATGTAGATAGGGAGAAACTGTGTGTGGTGCTTACCCTATTATGCAAATTATTGTTAGAAATTAACACAATTTACTTTTACTATTACTAATAATCTGAAAAATTTATAAAAAACGGTAAACAGGATTTGGAAAATTATTCGCAACATAATGTGATTTAAAAAATTAATTGCGGCGCGCCCAACTGCCAAAAATGTTATATAGTTAAAACGAAGCGTCCGTTGCGAACTAGACTTAACGTACATAAGAACAACTAAATTTTTTTTTGGTTAACAGGCTACATGAGGGTGATCCTGAAACAGGCAACTCCCCTTTAATAGCATAGGAAGGGAATTGAAAAAGGGGGGATGCGGAAGGTAGAGCAAGGTGGCCAAGGGTTGACTAGGGCCCCCGGGCTATGGTTTAAGGATCCTACCCGGTGTTTCACCTAAAGAGATGCAGGGAAAACCCTAGAAAACCTGCATCAGGTAGGTCGGGCATTGGGTACTATTCTCACGCCCTTCCGAATGACGGGAGACGAGTCGGCTGTGGGGACGCAGCATTCCCTTTTCCGTGTCTCCACCAATTTCAGGAGGCCGACTGATCCAATGGGATCGGCGGACAGCTCTTGCCATATGCCCAAGGTCTTTGACCCCGGTACATATACCTCCTAAAATAGGTGAAGGTGTCTCGGCATATGAGAACTTTGATAAAAAGTACCCAGAAAGAGTGCGAGGCATTCCCGACATGATCAGGTGAGCCCCACAGTCACTCTGAGCTGAAGCGTCTGCGAGAAAACTCCCGCAGCGCTTTTCCTCTAAGAACAACTACAAAACGACGATCCATATTGTAGACACCTCATATAGGTTTTGACTGGGAGAAGGTTGAAATTATTGATTTTGAACATAGTTTATACAAAAGGAACTTATCTGAAATTATAAACATTATAACCACTAAGAACACACTCAATTCGCAAAATGACACGAGTAATTTAAGTTATACATATAACGCGTTATTTTCCTAAGTTTTTAAGTTATATATATATATAATTTCTATTTTATTGTTTTAGTTTAACTGGGTTCATTTACTACTAATGTTATCTATAATTCCTTTTTACTTCTTGCTACTTAAATATTTGAGATACGATGCTTCACTCCAATGCCACTGGTAGGGAGGTTGGAAATTCCCTGATTCCTAGCCAACATTCATCTGGCAATTACTTGTGTGTAGAGGAGTGTTACTTATTGCCTCGGATCTCTACCATATTGTTGGACTTATTTTGTAATTGTTTGTTATGTTTTGACACTATTGTGGTTAGTTTTTTTCCATTATTTTTTTAAATTTTGTCCCAATTTCACCTCACTAGGGTTGTCAGTACATTTTTCCTCTACAGGAAGGAAAAATCTGAAGAAGGCATAAAATATGCCGAAACGTTGTTACGATTAAATTTATATAATAAAGTATGTGTAAGGTCTTCAATTTGTTTAATTAAACATGCATTTAATTTTAATTAAATTTCTGATACAAGTATTATTCGCAATTTGTTGTATTTTAATTTTCTGCTATGCTTAAATTATAAAATGAACATACAATATAGTACATTTACACATGATAATGACAACGTTTATTTAGTTTCAGAACCACTTTAATTTTGTATCACCCCAGATACTGAGACTTTTCATTTCTGTCTATTTTTTTAAAATTAGGGCCGGGAGCGTTATGAGTGTAATTTAGTTAAGAGTCGTGCAAAACTTTGTTATATTTTCCACAAATATATTTCCAAGTTTTATGGTTTCCTAAACAAATACATAATTGAGAATGAAGTGTTACATTGCTATATTTAAAAGTTATATATATATATATATATATATATATATATATAAAGATTTGGTAACTTTTAAAAGTATGATCAGTGCCATAAGAAAAAAAATTAAATTGAACCATTAAATTATATAAAGATTTGTGGTATACTAGTGATTTTGCAAAACTGAATCACTACAAGTTGTTTTCGTGCGATTGATGTAAATAAAAAGAGTAGACGGGTGACAGGAATGATGGATTGAGACCGATGGTCAGTCAAGTTACTTATTTCGTCGATGAAAGTCTTCCTACACAACTTAGGCCGTAGTTTTCTTTAGATGAATATATTACATTCTCTAATACCTTATGATAAATACTGCTAGCAGAAAATTTATTCACTTAGTAGCGTAACACTAACTTTGCATTCTTGGATTATTGAATTTTTTTACGTTAGTACATTGCGCTTAAGAATGAATTCGTTGTAATTAAATTTCTATACACGACTTCGGGTAGAAGGAGAGATGCATACAGGCTTGGCAGGTAGGGAGGTGGAAGTAAGTCTGTGACTGGGGAGCTGACAAGATTTGAAATATTATAAAAAAATGCAATAGTTGTCACCGTGGCTACTGGGAGGCCAAATGATAGTAATAAAAAGTTATAAGTCACCGCTGATTGAAGAAAAGTTTTATTGCGACCAAATAAAAAAACGATGTGTAATATTATAAAGCAGAGTACAGTGAATATTTTCAAGAATGTGAACTGGTAGTGAGGAGAAAAAATTCGGCGATAAGCACAGAGAAAACACAGCGGCCTCATTCTGGACATTCGAAGATATATTGACATAAACTTTAACGAAAATTTTGTTAACGTCTGGCGACTGTTTTAAAATTTGCCATTTATCTACCCACCGTGAGAAACCCTGAGAAGGAGCGCCCGTGAAATTAATTTTTGTTTCTTCTTTAAAATCGTACCACCGACAAAAATTGGTAAAATTCTGTATTTTTACTTTATTTTTTATATTATACGTATTTTAAAAATATGTATTAATAAATTAATGTATTTTATCTACGAAACAAAACTGTAGGCGCGCTGCTCCAGTCTTTATATAACTTGTCTCCATCATTCGCCCTGCGACTTATCGAACATTTGATATTCATTAACTAAATATAAAGTATCATTATGTAAATAAAATACTAATTACAATTAAGATATTTTCATCTTGCTTGATAGGTTGCGTCAGGCAATATGCATTTCTATATGTCATTATGGTAGAATTATTTTTTTCTGAAAGGGAAAGATTGACAGAAACATCCTCTGGGGGTGAGCACCGCTTAACACTAAATAATCTCGGCAATAGATTGAATTTTATAGGTAAGCATAAGGGACAAACAATCAAAGACGTAGTGTAGTTAATTGTGTCACGGTATGTAAATCCCACACCGCACAGCATACATTAAATTAAAAAAACCTCCATAGTGGCACAAGTCAAATAGTCACATGCAAAGTATTTTAAACTAATTCTCCCATATGCCAAGGCCGCTATGGTCAGTTTTGAGAGATATATGCTACGGGGTTGTAGACTTCGGGTAATTGGTAAGTTGTTCGGCCATCACATTGGACCAGTCGACCAGCTACCGCCAATGGGTATGGGAGAAGTAACGAATGCTCCATCATCCACATGCAGGTTTCTCTTAAGTCACACGTCAATCTCGAATGTGATAATTAATTTTTTACTATTAATAACTTTTTTGAGGCCTGTCAAATCGGACAAGATTTACAGATACTGTGTTTGAAAACAAGTCATGCAATTTCACGTCAAATCACTTCATATGTACTGTTTAATTTTGCGTTGACATATTATTCGTTTACAAGTGCAATATATTTTGAAATAAATATTACATTTTATAATAAGTTCGAATAGTTAGTTCAAGTTTCAAATGTAACCATGAGAGGTTAATTTTATTACCAAATATGTGAAAAATTGAGAGGGGGGAAGTAATTTTAGATGTATCGAAAACGGATGTTGTCAATATTTAATGAACGCGCAGTCGAGCAGAATGCACGTTGCTACCAAATGCTGTGGATCTAACAGCTGTATTTGTGGAGATGATTATAGTTGGCTTCGGATTATGGTGGTAATGGAAGACATAATGATTCAGCTTTAATGGAAAATTGGATCACACGTGACATCAAAGCTAAATTGAACAAAAAGTGTTTCTTATATATATAATCCATACGTTCGTTGCATGTCATATCGTATAGGATTTACAAAACTCGACGGCAAAATACATTCCTCAAATTTAAAAAAAGGTACATAATACAGGGGTCCAGAAAACATAGTTACATAATAATCTGAAATTTTATCAATGTTACTGAATGATGATATGCTTTGTTTCCTAACTAACATGTTAGATTATGGTTACATGCTTATCCGTAACTGATCAGTTGTTATCAAGTTGAATTGACTAGTTGGACCGCTGAGTTCACAAACCTGATAAAAAGATCAAAGTGAACTCACGTCTTTTCATAAAAACTGCCTTGTGTAGTGCTTGCCGTGCACAGACAGTTATTGCACGACGGGTAACAATTTGCGATTGCAGAGAAGTATTTAGGTCAACATTAATTTCATTCACAACATGCTTCCTCATGTAACCAGCCCCACATTTTAAGCCATTTTATAAAAATTCCAAACAACAATCCAGGCACTAACATTCATGAAATAATACATTTCGGGGTCCATATTATAAAACACTTTTATTTCTGCTCTTAATATTCAGATTCCGTTTCTGAAATTTTGTAGTCAAATTCTGATGGAATTTACAAGAGATCAGACACTAATTTAACAGTAAAAATATATTGAAATGAGACAAAAAGGCAGGAAAAGACGAAAATTTCAACACATGTATGCCTTTCTTCTCTCTCTCCCTTTCTCCCCCCCTCTCTCTCTCACACACACACACTTTAAGGGACCTAGATTAATGTCCCCAAAATAAAACTCGTTTAGCTCTAAGAGGTGCATGTTTCTGGGTGAGAGACGTTGTACGAACCGCAGGAGTTGTCATCTGCTCTCGTTGGATCAGTCAGAGAGCTGCCTCCAAATCTGGTTGGAACATGCAACAACAAACTCCGCCTCATAATCATACATCGTAAAGTATCGTGATCAGAACCTGCAGTTGCAGGTTCGTCTACGGTTCTTCCCTGAATCTCATTTAGGTGAGTGACGATGTATAATACCATGTAGACGTCCAGTATCCAAATTATTAATGATGTTGTAATGGTAAAATGCAACTACATACCGAATTTGTTGGTTCAAAATTAAAGGGAGGTGGCTTGAAAGAAGTTGAAGACAAGGAAACCTGTAATCTGGCGTGACGTGTTGTTTTTCCCGAAACATCGGTGGAGTGGGGTGAATGGTTCTTCCCAAAGACTGAAGATACACTTTTGACTGGTAAAGATGTGGTTACCTTCACCGACGGAAATGATCACTAACATTTAGGACATTCTGGATTAAGCAGCGAACATTAAAGTTTAATGATGGAGGAGCGAACATTAATCATTCAGAATATTAAGCATTAAGCAGTAGTAATTAAAACAGTAAGAGATTGGAGATGTAATTGGCTATGAACATTTGCATTGTTCGTAGCGGCAAAGTAGGAAACTAAATGAACAAAGGGGCTCATTGTTAAACAATGAAGTTAAGGATTTTGTTGGGAACGATACAACATCTATGGACGGTAGTTTTTGAGGCTATGTTGAGAAACGGTAATTACTCTGTGTGTAACCTTTTCCTTTTCTCCTGGTACTGCCAATTCCGCGTAGTGTTGTGTATGTATTTCTGTTTCTATGAAAAGGCCCGCAAAAACGACCCCAGTATAAATATCATGTCTCTTAATGAAAGTAGACTTTCACAGAGAAATCTTCACGGTTAACCAACCGGGTCAGACTTTTAAAAACACACAACGTTTTTGCAGCCATTTTCTGCTGCCGTCGTCAGGCTACGGAAGACGACGGCAGAAGATTTCATCCTCATGTCTCTTGTTTCTAAGATTGTAACTAATTACATAAAGCATTTATTGTTAATCAGAAAAAATGCCAGCTTTGTAAATTAGTTGTATTCAATTATTATTGTATATAAAATTAATGAATGTTGAGTAAATGGATTTTTCATTTTTATAGAAATATGTCTTAATTTTTAATAGAAAAAAACATATTTAGTTTGTGTTTACTTTATGACTGGGATAGAAAAAATCCCAATACAAAACTTAAATCATACATATTTTTATATAGTCTCATCGCCATATTTTGATTTTGTTTTTGATAAATTTCTATTAGTAATAAATTAATTGTGAGAATTTCTGTTCATGTTTACTTTATACATCAGTTTTTGAACGTGAAGTGTTTTAATATGATGCAGCATTGCATAAAAAATAAATTGATTTCAAAGCTTGACTCTATTATTTATAATTAATTTTAAACATATTTATTAACCAAGATCAGAGATCTTGAGTGAAATACTGTATTCAAATTCTTACAGGATGAGCTAATTACCTCCCTACTGTTAACTAGTTACAGCTAATACAAACCCAAAGTCCGGCAGTGTAAGGCTTCAGACAACACTGCGTAAGCGGAAAATTTCATTAACACCCTCGCAAATGGCTCCCGTATTCATAGTCCGTACGAGGTTTCTCTGCCACACAAAGGCCCAATCCTCACCATGTAATCGATTATCCTGGAGGTTCTTCAGCTTGTTTCCAGCCTGCCATTTCGGATAGTACAAAACCACATCGTCAATAATTTTTATAAAACAACACTCATATAATTGCCATTGTAATTTTGCTATCCTCATCTAATAAAGTTTTTAGTACAAAATTTAATCAATTACGTTCATTAAAAGGATTGATGTTTTTGTACAGCATATGTATATGAGCATATTTACCTAATAATGCTTTCTCATATTTCTTCTAGATAATTATGTCATATTAATGAACATATTTTCACTTATAATCAAGATATGATGACAATTCGAGCTAATTTTTTCCTAAAACAATTCTGAATAAAACAAATATTATCCATGATCTCCAAAAGACAACTTTTTGATAGTAAATTTCCTCTTAAATACTGGAATAATCAAGTGAAGATTGTACCGTGACAATAATAATTCGATTCTACTTGATAGGTAACAATAGACGATTATTCTTAATTGCAGTTAATACTACTTATTTCTGTGTTTCAAGAATAAAAGATTAGTTACTTCCTAAGGACTATTGCCAATAATAAACATTGAGAATACTATTTGCTACGAGTTAGCGTAGCTATTCAAAATATAACAAAAGTTTCAAGAGTATAAGTTGCTCGTCGGTCCACGTCGAAGGAATATTCATAAAACTGCATAGTTGTATTGCAGGGAAATGTAGAACGAAGAAATTTCAACTGACAAAGAAAATATAAAAGCAGAAACATCAAACAGAGAAAAAAAATCTTACTTCTTAAATAAAAAGAATACTGTTTTCGTCTTCGGAATAGAGCGTTCAGAGGTTAACGCTTTGTCAGAAATGGAAAGAAAGCTATCTCAGTTCTTGATACGCTCTCATTCTTGCTACATCAATACCGTTCCCCTTAAAAGTTGCAAAATAAAAGAGAGGAGGAATTGTGTTTTCGAGCCATTTAGAGTAAACAAAGATGACGGAAATTTGGGTTCACATTGAATAGAATAAAATAAAATTTGAATACTAGATGATATAGATAATACAGAGACAAACAGTATACGACGGAATATTAAAGAAATAAAGAAATGTGAGGGTACTCGTGAATGAAAGGTGGAGACGACTGTAGGAACATCGTATATTAAATAAATAGGCTGACTGTTGGAAGAAAAGAGCATTAGAAATCCTGATAAGACCCAAAATGGTCATTGCATGCTGACAGTATTTACATCAGTATAATAAATCAAATTATAATCATGGCAGCATTAGTCTGTTAAATTTGAACCATTGTGTTTGTGTTGACATATCCCGTCATTCTGAAGGGCGTGAGGATAGTACCCAGAAACCCGACTTACCTGATACAGATTTTCTATGGTTTTCCCTGAATCTCTTTTAGGTGAATCACTGGATAAGATCTTTAAACATCATCCCGGGGGCCGTACTCAACCCTTGGCTACATTTCTCTACCATCCACAACCCTCTTTTCATTACATTTCCTATGCTATTAAAGGGGAGTTACCTCTTTGAGGATCACCCTCATGTATCCTGTTTCTGATAGCGAAAGGAAATGGAATGCTTCCATTGAAGCTCATTGATAGGTTCGAGTCCCTGGTCCGATCTACATTTTTCCGTTCTTATCTTTCGTCGAAGTTGACTTGTATTATATAGTGCTAGAGTATTTTTATGTCCTGTAAAGACTGTGCTAGACCACTCAAAACCAGGAATTACCGCATAAGTTAGTAAATAATTAGCTGACGTGTATAAACCCAAGAGGCGTGAATACAATGTCATATGAAGATTGTATCCAAGTCATAAGTAGGGGTACTTAATATCATGATTAAAATAATAATATATCTGCGTACCCGATTTGTGACGCGTCTGTGGCTTCATCCCAAATTTTTTCCGAATGAATATTTGTAACTCAAGTTTAGAAAAATGGAAAGGAAAATCATGATTACTTCTTGCACATTGGCTATAGACGATTTATAATAAAATCCTTAATTATATCTCATAAATAATATTGTGTTGGCGAGTTTGTTTAGTAACGAGTAAAATTAAATGACTATTATAACAAACATTTCAAATATATACTATTACGTTCATTAAATTTCTATTGAAAATGGAAACAAACACAAAATAATTTCTAATTATTTGGAAAAAGCTCTGCATAAATACTATTACCTATATTTCACCCTATTTTCATTTTTCAGTATTTTTGTGATCTGGATAAACCTTTAAGTAAGCCCAGTTTGAAAACTTAAATTTTACTTCACATTACACAATTAAAATTTTGTCAACCTCTTGGAACGATCGCGTAATTTTATTTAATGTCATAGAGCTTTCTTAGTAGTATATCAACCAGTCCCAATTCGTATTTCAGTGTGAAAACTGCTATTAATCTTTGTAATTATATATTTCATCCAAATAATGGCTAAATTTTTATAGAACTAATTAAGATTATTACAAAATCAATCTAAATATAAAATTTGGATTTACCGTAATCAATGGTACTGAATGAGATAACCGTGTATGTAAATCTACAGTTCCTACAAGGAAACTTATGGAAATGAAGTTAATTTTAAGTGGGACAGAGTGATAGTAGGAGAACTTATTGAAAGACACGTAGAATAAGATGAAATTTATTTACAATTCCTTCTATTCATGTTTTGCCGTTAGTAAAACTGTATTAATTAATATTTGGCAACCAACTGAAGTGAACTCAAATATAAAATAATAAAAGAGCCTTATAATAAATAAACCACAAATAACTATACAGGATTGACTTAACTGCAGTGCATTATACATACAAAATATTTCACGGAATATTTTATGAATGCAATTCCTGCTTTATAAATTCAATTGAAACGTATCTTTGTGATTTTGACATATATTACATTTGACAGTGATAATATTTCCTTTGAAGTAATTATTTATAATCATAAATCTCTCTATTATAAACATGAAAACAATTTTATTCATATAAATTTTTCGTCTGACTTAAATTCGTAATTAAAGTTATACTATTAAATGTACAAAATATGAAAAAATCAGTTAAACATTTATTATATTGTTCTTATTTTATGAAGGAAATATTGTAATAAACATCTATTTCATCAAAGTAAGTTTACATTATATTATACCAATTAAGAGAGCGATTAAATGTAAGAAACAAAATTCTCTCTTATAAAATTATTTATTATTTGCCATGGTTTAATATAATAATTAATTATTATCTCTTTTATTGGATTTTATATTAGCAGCAACAATTACAATGATTTTTATAAATTTCTTTAAAATTAGCAAGATGAAAATAATTTTTCTAGATCTTACTGCTATTGAGAGGATATAATTAAATGAAAAGAACATATTTCGGTACATAAATAATTTAAAATATTTAATAATATTCAAAAAATAAAAATTAGGCAAAATAACATTACTTTTTACAATTAGTTTTTCTCCGGCTATATAAGGACTCTTTACTCGAAGTCCCTATTCAGAATACTTGTAGACACACTTTTAATTTAATTTTAACTTGACATAATGAATTAAAATCTAACGAAATATCTTTTAATATCATGAACATGAAACTTAACGGATGGAGGAAATATGCATTAATTTACCGTATATGAAATATAAATTTACATATATTTTTTTATTCTCCACTTCAATTAACAATCTAATTTTTTCTGTTATCCGACACTCAACACTTTTACATTTCTTTACTATTTACAACAGGCCCTTCTCTTGTTCAAAGTCCTCCAAATTGTTCTCCCTTCCCCGATTCTGGTTATAACTTCCTCGTTAGTTATTACTGCAGAGTTTTATTATTTTCCAGTTAAATAGGAATGAGGTCGACCACTCCCATCCAAACCTTCTAGACAATTGTGACAATAAATGCTCCAGTTCTCGAATGAGTCCGTCATTAGATAAATATCCATGCCAGCTAACTTTATAAAGTACGTAAATACGGACGATCCACTACCGAGAACGATCAAAATCCAATTATTTCACACAGTATACGTAATGGAACCAGATACACCTTACTAGGAGACATCTTCACTTTCCGAATTCTTCCGATCGACTGACTGAAATCTCACAGAATTACATAATTTTTCCTTCTCACACTCTCAAATGATGCGAGACAATTATATAAATACACTCGGTTTCTCAAAAATTCTCATGTGCCGAGACACCTTCACCTATTTTAGGGGTTATATGTACTAGGGTCGAAGACCTTGGGCATATGGTAAGAGTTGTTCGCTGATCCCATTGGATCAGTCGGTCAACTGCCTCCTGAAACTGGTGAAAAGACGGAGAAGGGAATGTTGCGACCCCACAGCAAACACGTCTTCCGTCATTCGGAAGGGCGTGAGAATAGTGTCTAATGCCACCTACCTGATGCAGGTTTTCAAGGGTTTTCCCTCCATCTCTTTAGGTGAAACACCGGGTAGGATACTTAAACAACAGCCCGGGGGCTCTAGTCAACCCTTGGCTACCTTGCTCTACCTTCCGCATCCCCCTATGCGATTTAAGGGGAGTTGCCTGTTTCAGGAACACTCTCGTGAAGCCTGTTAACCCTAAAAAAAGTCTATATATTTTTAAAAAATGAGTCTTATTTTATACTTCTTATATACATAATTTCCGCTAATATTAACAGTTGTTCCATTAATAAACTAGTTTTCTTATACCGGATGCCAAAACGTATTTGTCCTGATGTTTGATATAGTGTCCCAAACATTCTTTGACCTACTCGTTCTTGCTGAAATTTTTTTCGCACTGGTTCATAATGGTGATCTGAAATTTCAACACACACTAAAATATTGTTTATAAAAGGATTACCTTCCCCTTCATAGCGCGTATTTAAGCCTCTACACACTTTCAATCTTGTTTCATTGTGTTGTTCCTGTATTTCAGGTCGTTTCTATTTACGTTATTAACTATGCTAACATTCATTGCAATTTATTTTTCTATATCTTGAAGAATGATACGACGGTCTTCACGAATAATATCGACAAAGCGGGTTTCAAGTGACTTATCACGACGTTGTGATACACCGATTTTTATGTCTCATCATACTGTAAAATAATTCAGAAAGCAATAACCGGATCACTGAACATTTTTCAAGTAATGTGCTAACTTCAAGCGGACTTGCAATTTTGAGGTTATAAACAAAACAACTTTATTTTTCAAGTGTTCTCAGCTCATCCCAACGATGTTACCTTGAAAGGCATGAAAGTAACAAACACGCCTATAAAAATGTTTATAAATCAGCTTATCTGTAGAATTATTGAATGTCCTTCGTATATTTATAACTTTTGTGAAAGAATAATATATTGATAAATTACTGTTTCTAACTAAGAGAGTAACTGCATGTAGTCGATAAATTGTACTCAAAAGCATTACGTTGAATTTAAGAATGTATCAACATATATTATAAAACTTTTAATATTAAGATTTTGATAATAGAGTTGTAGCTTTCATAATAGTGTGAGGAAGTATGGTTAAATTTCATGTACAACAACGTTTGGTTATGTAAATTATTTTCAAATGAAAATTGAGTTAAAGGATATGCAGCAAGTCAGCGCAACAATCGGTTCCATTTAATCTCCCCAGGTGCATCAAATTTTGAGACGGCTATATTCTGTTGTAAATAAGAAGTTATCTGTCGTTTCCGCGTGGAGGAAGGTTTGTTTGTCTCGAAGCAAAGAAATGGTGTACTTTTCCCACGTCACACACCTCGCCGTGCACATTTTCGGTAACGTTTCTTGTCCCACCCTTCATTTCAAGCGCTCTGATTGGTTCATTCAGGGCTACGCCGCTCGCGGTATCTAACATTTAAGGTATTTTTTATTTAAAACAGACAATAGCAGTCTACTCCTCGTGGATCTGCGTCGATACGCAGCAACGTTGCACGAGCCAACGTAGCCGCTGTCTCTATAGCTTCCATCTAGCCCGGGAGTAGTCTTCATGGAATCACCACTGTGAAAAAATGAAGCGGTTTTCTTGACTTTTATGGACTATATCCTAAGACCACGATAGACAATCGTTTGTTCTCCAGATGCTTTATAATTTTCTGGGTATCGTGTTACATCCTATCTGGACGTCTGGTAGAACCAGATATCCATCTTGTTTGTGCTTGAATTCCTACTCCACGATTGGTTAATATCCATCCCTGTCAGCTTCGGGATATGAACTAAAGACGTGGGGAAGTGGTATTAAAAAGACTTGCAGAGAGATTGGAGTTTAGGTAAGGCGGGTTGTGGAGACGAAAGCTGTGGATCGGATGAGATTAGAGGCAGATTGCGGAGATCAGCAATTATCGACGGATAGGTAATTCAAGGAGACGACGATAATCTGGAAAGTGTCCTAAACCAGGAAGAATAGCAGCGGCGGCTCTGATTTGGATCGAGAAAGACCCAAATAACGAGGAAATTGCAACAAGGAAGACGCAGGAAGGTTCATTATGATGACACTGTAACTACCCCTGTTACGTTTTCTGATTTCCTATACTGCCAGGTTGAAGTAGAATTTGTTTGTATGAATATTTTGCTGTATGAGAAGGACTATATCATACGACCATGAGCTTAGAGATCGAGAATTGTTAGTTTAAAGAAATTAGTTTGTATAAATTTTTATGTAAATGTATACGTAGTGTTTAAATGAGTTAAAAATTGAGAAAATTGTAATATTGATGTAAATTTGTTTAGGATTACGTTAATTATTTTCTTTTTTATCATAAAAGCTCATTCTTATTAACATTACATTATAAAATAACCCCCTCCCTCAAATAAAATGTTAAAAAATGTTGTAATTGAATGGAATTATCTCGCAGCTTAACGTTTCTTTCATATTTACTTCGATTCTCTCTATTATATTGAGAATAAGTCCAACTTGTTTATAAATTATACCTTCCTTTTAAATCGTACCTTGATACTGACTCATATATTCGTCGTGCGATTAAATAAACGGACTGGCTTATGTGAAAGATAAAAGTATGATGAAATTGAATCGAGATGTTTTGTGTTCCTGAAGCACACAAAGTGAATAATGTGCATATATAAAGTAAATTAGGTTTTGTCGGCTAATGGATTACACGTTTGCCTCACAAAGGTCGTGAGTTTAAGCCAACCCTGGTAACTGACATTTCATTTATCAAGACTGATAGTATACTCAATGAATGGTTCGTCTAAAGTACAAACATAGCTTTGTCTTCCCGATTGAAATATATTGCCTCAAGTAGTGAGATAAATTTTGTCCATAGGTTATCAAAAGGTATTTATTATCATAAACATTCTTTCTCGAATCAAAGAAATGTCTCAAAACAGATTAAATAAAAAATTTGCTAATTCAGAGTAATATAATTTTATCCAATTACCTCATGCATACTTGTTTTGGAACAAACAACCAGCTCACTGCCAATCCATATTAATTGTGTTGATAGCTTTTGTGGAATTGCAACTGATTTACTGTGGAGCCAAATCATTTATGAATGTTTTCGTAACCCAGGTTTGCAAAAATATAAGAGCCAAAAAATTTAAAGGCCACTCCGGTGTAATACGTCTCGGTTAATTCATGGCTTGAGGTGGAAACTCGGTGACAAATGGCTATTGGATTTAGAATTCCCTGATTGCGACAACTTGAGGTCGCTGGCTACTGCGTCAGCTGCATCCAACAGAGACACTCCTAAGTCGGGGAATTAATTGCGGGATTGATTTGTGAGCCATTCACCGGCCGATAAAGAGCGCGCATTAATCTAGTCTAACCACTGGCAAGCTCCCAAGCTGATGCAGTGCTTTCCCTGCATCCCGAAACGATCTCACTTTTGGAAACTTGAAGCTCTTTTATTTATCATCGGTGGACATATCAGTGGATTACGTTCAAGACAATTAGCTAATTGGTTTTTCAAAAATTTCTCAAGTTCAGCTGGGAAGGGTGTATAGTAACAAACTGTGGTATCGAGAATGCCTAAAAAAATAAGCTGTTACGCAAAGCATTCACAACAGATCTTCATATTCTAAAAAAGTTAAAAAACAGTTGTTTGAATAAAATTAAAGTATATCTTTTGTACATTACGTTTCCCGCCAAGTGTTTTTGTGTATCAGTTTGTGTGAGTGTATGTACGTTTCACATACAAATCTAAACAAATCAGCACTGTCGCCCCTAGGAGCGAGGATGGAAGGGATAGAAAATTTAAATAAGTAAAAAAGGGCAATATTTCCGTCATATAAATATGCATTAATCAAAAAATTTGGAAGTATGTCCTACCATAATGCTAGCGTATTATTTAAACCTCATCCACCCCTTAGGGGTGGTCGTGGAGGAGCGTAACATAAAAATAATCATAAAACAATCCAAATTGGGCTTAAAACTGACCGGTGAAATATGAGCCGCTGAGTTTAATTCAAACACAAAAATGTAACTTAAGTAATCGTTCATCCTTTAAGAGAGGTTTGATGCGGGTAAAACAGACTTCCGCATACTATTTTTAACATGTAATAATTTCGACTAAATATTGAACAAGTGTTTTTGGCGACACGGAAATTAACACTGTTGGTATAAGACACGGCTACCACTAATTGGGGCAATGTTGGAGGTGGCGAAAATTAATTACCCATATAAGCCGTCATTTCCTTCAAATATATATTCTTCTGGGTCAATTAACTTAGTAGCGTTTTCGCTTAATTTGGTTGTGTATTATTTTAACCACATACTGCTTCCAAAGTATTATTCATAGGGGTGGGGGTGTAGGGGGCGTCACAAAAAATATCACATACGAGTCTTTGGGTTTGATTCTGGCTTGTAAAGATTCAGAGCTGGGACGGGGTAAAATACATTTATGCGTAATATATTTCAAGCACAGTTTTGATAATATTTTATTTACATGTTCATCGCGATACAAAACCAAACACTTTTGTGGTAAGACACGTCTATCACCCCTAGGGGAAAGGGGAGTAATTGGTGGAAAATTTATATCTAATAAAGACTAATATCTGAATTGAATAAATATTTCGTGGGGTCAACAATTTTGTTAATGTTACTCACTACTCTACTTATGTACACCTTTTGGAATTGGATTAGAGAATTTATAGGGGTGGTGGTGAAAGGGCGTCAAATAGAAATAAAAAGGAAAAAATCGAGTTGGTTGTTTAAACTGATGTAATGTGAGTCGCTGAGTTACATTCTGACATTTTAATATGCGATTTCAGTGACAATTCATCTCCTAAGAGGAGGATGGAAGGGGATAACACACTTTTGCGTTTTATATTTAACGGAAAGAGAAGTTCGATAAAATTGAGTTCCTATGTTCCTCGCAACGCGAAACCAAACAAAGTGGTGATGCCGAACGACCACCACCACCTCTAGCGGGAGGGGTGGAGCAGTGTGGTGGTAAGACACGGCTGCCGCCTATAGGGGCGGGAGTGGAGGGTCGAAAATTTTTAATTTGCAAAAAAGACCCTTTTAGAGTCAAATAAATGTATTTCGGAACCAATAAATTTGATAGTGTTTCCCTCGACAGTATTTATATATACTTTAAACCCTCTTTCACCTTTGAACTAGAGTATTCATAGAAGTAAAAAGGCGGGGTTTACATAATAATATAAAGAAAATATTGTAATTGGTATCGAAACCGCTTAATGTAAGTTCTACATTTAAAATTCTACTGATATCGAACTTGAACCCATAAGAGTGGTTTAAGTGGAAGAAAGGAGTACACAAACTTCTGAGTACGAGTAATTTTTATCAAAATTTGTAGACATGATCCAGGGACGCGAAAGAATGCTGATAAAAAAGGAACAACTATCATTCGCTCCAGATGCAGGTTTAATCATGTGCTAACCAAAAATTAAATAATGTATCAGGGCTAATATAAATAAATACCCGGGCAACGCCGGGTTCCCAGCAAGTACGCAATGAAATTATGTATGTAATACGATTACTATTAACATGCTACTCGTGTACATTAGATTTTTATGACGAAAATTTGTGCTAAACACTGAACGCGGAGAGTGTCACTCCGTTAATCATAAGAATATTCTACATTATACATGTTGTAATTAAATTAGAAGTATGGTTTTCCTTTTTCACCACATGCAGGGAGAATTCTATGATTTAATTACAGCTCATTATCTAATACTCTGCTATAAAGACATGATTTAATTACATTTTATTTTTACGTCTGTTTGAAAAATGAAACATATTAAACAAATATTAAGACTGTAAAAATATATTACAACAAAAATTTAATTTTTGGCAACGACGTAACTGTACATATTTTTACCATATTTAGACTATTTATGTAATTAGGTACCATAAAGCCAGACTGCGGAATGTTTATAACATCAAACAAGCTTTTCCGTCAGAGACAGCCTGAAGAAGGTGCAAACATGTACAAAATATTTGTGGTAAAACTAAATAAAATCTTTGAATTATAAGAAAATTCTGTTAATGCTCATAAATATATCTGTGTTTTATAATTGCGTTAATTTGAGAATATTCATTATTATATTTCAGATTTACGGTGCTAGCTCCCATAAATATGGCTTCTGCTTTCCTCGAAAGTTCACCGTAAAACTGTGAAGTATTATCCAAAAGCGATATTATATTAATTTCAACTGAAAATATGTTTGTTTTGCCAGAGTTTAAAAAGAAGCCATTTTTGTTTGAATATTAAAGCACGGTATTGCTATGGAACGTAGCGAAATTATTTTTATGCTTAAACAAACAAAGTTCTGCGCTGTTGGAATAAAATATTTGAACTTGCAAGGTTGTGCGTCGAGGAGTAAAAGTGTGGTAATTATGGCCTCTGTAGTATACCAAATATATAATACACAAAAATATTCTTTTGAGACGTAAAGTATACAGAAAACATCAAAGTACATCAAGGTACATTAACTTTTACGATGAATTCACGAAACCTCTACCTATTAACATTTCTGCTGATCAGACGTAATAAAAATACTATTATTTCCATTATAAATAGTTTTTAATTAAATAAGGGTGCAAAACATAAGAAATATTAGTTGGACGATAACTAACCCTGAATACAAAGTCAGAAAATTTGTAGTATGAAGTGATTGTTTGGCCTGCGTTGAATTATATGTGTCAGGGTGTACCCATACGTTGATCAAGATTATAATAAATTTGAATTTTCGTTCAAGTATAAAGGTTAGCAATGAAAATTGTGATAAACTACGCTTTTATTTGAGATAAATTAATATAGATGAATAAAAATTATATATTACAATATCAAGTTACGCTAGGGTTGACGCGACTATAAACATTAACATATATATATAATCAAGTCAACTTAGACATACCACATCAATTAAATAATGATACTTTTTTATTTTAAAAATATGGAAAAAGTTTTATACATATTTCCTTTGGCTGTATTAATATATTATATACATTAATAAAATATTGATATATTTTCGAAGGCACTCAAGTTTTAACGAAACGAAACACATTGATAAAACTAAGACGATAGTTGGTTTTTGATAGGCAATCAATATTCCATATTAATTTAGTAAAAAAGATGACAATGCATTATCAAATTGTAATTAATACATCGAAGAAGTACTTGAAAAATAAAAAACCAAACACCTGGTATATTTTAAAAACTTATCTATTAAAAGGTTGTTGTCGCTACCCGTTTCGCGATACATACGATTATATATAGAATCTGTTATCCCAAAATATTTTTGAAAATGAATACTTGTAACGGTCAAACACATCGTCTCGGACGTTTGGCGGTATAGAGTCAAAAGAAAGGACACAGAATTTGAGGCAGGAGTAATAAAACGCAGACTCCTCATCGCGCATTGGGTTTTTCCCAATTTTGGCTGCATAGGGTGGTGTGTTTTCCCAAGTGGAACCATAAATGTTATTGGTCAATACCTATCCCTGCGACCTGGGTGGTATGAACCAAAGAAGTGGAATAGATTTGGACAGATTTTTCGAATGCGGAGTCACGGGAGAGATGGGAAGACAGGTTTGGTGAGAGATTCCGAGGGAGATTGCTGGACCGGTGGTTGGAACTGTGGAAAGGGAGATTTTGAAATTCTTCCTGAACCAGATACAATTGGTGCGGTGGATCTTGAGAGAGGATGACCCAATTAAGAGGAAGGAGCTGGAATCATCACTAAGCCGGCATGGTAGTTACTCCTGCGACTCTTTGCTGATTTTCTGTTCGAGTAGATATGTGTAAAATATTTTGTTCTATGAGAAGACCCATAATATACGAACCTGCGTTAAAGATAGAATTTTTCAGTTTTAAGGACTTAAATTGTATTATTTTCTGTAAATATATATGTAATTTTAATTGAAGAAATAATACCGACATAAGAATCTAAATATCAAAATTATAATTATTAATGTAAATATGTTTCTGCATCAAGTAAATTATTGTCATTATTTTATATTTAAAATCTTATTATTAATATATCAATATCCCACTTAAAATAATTAATACCCCCATATTCATTATATACTGTCATTCAAGACGACGTTTTTCATACCTACTCTTAATCTCTTTATAGATAAAAACGAATGTATGTTTGTCGCTCATTTGTTCCTATACAAGCGACCTGATTGCCTTTAAACTTGCTCACCCCTTCCGGACCAAGTAAGATACCCCATCATAAAGTTGTAAATATTTTAAAATATCTGTCACAGGAGCCGTGGCAAAGTTTTCTGAAATAGTACAAAAATTTAACAATACGTTGCCCGCAAGTCGTTTAATATGTGAGAGTATCTACTATCAAACGAAAAAGAAAAATGAGATATATTTTATAGTTAAAGATAAAAGTATATAATTATATAAAATTTAACATAGACAAGCAGATTTATAGGGGACTATTCTTCTTTTCTTTAAGGTAGCAGTATCATGCTCTGCTACCTAATAATATCAGGATCAGTTTGTGACACACTAAAAGTTCTCGTAAGATAATGGGATTGCTGCCTGCAATTTTATTTTAAGTTTCATGAACCTGTAATTTTTATCATTATTTAAATGAACCGGGAAACTTTTAGAGTTTCTTATAGTAGGGTGAGGGTAAGATATCGTGAGTCATCATCCAAGTTAAATAAAACCTATTGACAAATCGACACGGGAAATCAAATTTCTCTTAACAATATTTATCTTTTTTTTGGTTAACAGGCTACATGAGGGTGATCCTGAATGCAATAATTATTTAGTAACAGTTTCGTTTGTTCACTCAAATTCTTTTGATTGGATTTATAAAAACTCACCTCAGTCGGTTCTCAAAAAGTTATTTGTATACAACAACATAAAGATTGTAATTTGTTGTACACCTCTTCTATTCATACGTTTGTGAATTCACTTACGATTTTAAACAGAAATTTGCTCTACCGTTCCTCAGAAATAAATTAAACGTAAACAGCAAGAAAATATTTAAATCTGCCACGAGTTTAATGTAAATTGTGCCCTGATTCTGAAGCTAAACGGCCACATTGGGGTTCTTTTGTGCATATCTGCGATGCACGTCAATTTTAGAATTCAGATTGCATAAAAATGTATTGATTGCTTTGTGTCTGCCTGACAAACACAAAGCGTAAATCCGAGAGAAAAACTGTAATGGATTCTGTAGCGCCCCTGGCCATAATTCTCTTTTCGGTTCGGCTTTTAATAGGTGTACACTGATTGCATTGTTTAAATCATGAAGTTCTATAAAAATCGGCTTAACAAAGCTTATTTATACCCGTAGGCGAAACATTATTAAAATGAATGAGTACAGCTTTACAGCTCGTGAGCCATATAATGATAACCGTTACCACTAGTGATTCTAGTGCTTTGTACTTAATTTCCGGTAACAGTAGGTCTGCATCGAATATGATTCACCTTCATAAAGTAATTCCTGTTAACGTTCTCCGTAAATCAAAGGCTGATCGCTTAATTTAATTCACAGCGTCCCTGCATCTCGAATCAATTGGGTGCGGTAGTTTCATTATAAACCGTTGCACGCTTGCACTACATTTCTTTTCGAGACTCGAAATAATCATTTTGGTTTGGAATTAAAAAATTGGTAGAGAAGGGAACTTCTTTTGCAGTGGAAAGAAATACCTTACAGTGGCGATATGTTGGATGATAAAAATAATTCATCACGTTAATAAAAAGTAGTTGAAAGTAAAGCGTAAAACATACGTGAATAAATATGCTTGTAATATACTTTTGAACGCAGACACAGTTCAGCCTATTCAACCTACGACAATGAAACCAGAAATATTCAGATCTAATAAATGTTATTAACTGAGTTAAGTTTCAGAATTGGTTAATTATATATACATACATATACATAATTTATAGTCATTGGGCAGCCGTAACATGGTATGTGTCATACTTCCTCTTGAAAAATGATCCAACGCATCCAAAATATTAAAGAAATTCCTCCTGAATACAAGCCACCACCTTTCTCAATTTATTTTCCATACGAACTATTTTAATTAGTTTTACAATGTCCCGCCCTATTCTATATATATTTAACTTACGAAATATACTATCGTGACGTCAGTCACGTTCATGTTTTACACAACTTAATACGAACAGCAGCCGTATGAGGAGAAACTTTTGTGTTTGTTTTAATGCAAGAAAATGATAAGTGGAAATGAATAAAAGTTTTTTTTAAAATTTTGAAGCTACGTTCGTGAAACTTTTAATTTGATGATTTTGGAATATCTAAGAACTTTGTAGAATTGATTGTAGAATAGTAAATTTGTCACTAACTTAAAATGAGTTAAGAATTCCACACACAACACATAAATACACAAATTTGTAATTCTAAGAAGTTTGTAGTAATTAAAAAATATTAAAATAAAATTTTTAGAACAGGTTTTATCGAAGAAATTTAATGTGTGAAGACGTAAGTAGATTAGAATTCAAATGAAGGTAGGCTAAGTAACTCACAATTCTGGAGAAAATTGATCATAAGTTTACCTCCAAATACTCATATGTGAGAGACTGCAAACTAACAATTTCTGTTGTTGTTTTTCATACAGATCAAAACATATAGGCTTAGGATAATTCACGTAATAATATCTGAGTATTTTATTTACTGGATGTATTTTATTTACATTTGCGTGTGTAGAGTAGTATATAACATATTTTATCCGAATATAAATGTTGTTTAAAACAATTAAAAGGTTAATTAAAATAATAATATAAACCAAACTTTCACAGATTTTTTAACAAAAACGTTTTGTTATACTGTATACTCGTAATTTCTGATTACGTTATTATGATTATATTGGTTTCACGAAGGAAAAGAAATTGCTCGGTTTTTCTCTCTCGTAATTTATAATGGCGTAATTATAACCACAAAAAACTGGGACTATCGCAATATATTGCGATTACACTCAACATAATTAAACCGACATCGAACGAAATAAACGATGGAAAATATGAAAATTGGCCCACAAAAATTATGTGCTCATTAACGAAAAATTAATTTCAAACAGGAGTTGAATAGAATTCTATTTTTACTATCCATCAAACGTTAACACAATTTAGCACCATTTATAAAGCTTATAAAATTGTATTACACATAATAAGAGATAAAATGGCAAATCAAACTGTACATTAATATTAAGGATGATCCAACGAAACTGTTTATCTTCCACGTTTTCATTTATAGAAATTATGAACTAAAACTAGAACATGCTCAAAAGCATCAGTGTTTTTTTCTCGATTATATGGCTCTAATTTAGAAGTTTAATAATTTCCATAATTTATTAAATTACGGTTTATCTCAAAATTAATGATATATGCATGATATTTGCTGCAAGAAACGCCATGTGAAACGTATCCACATTTTTTCATGTGGAGTGTGAATTATCACAAAAATTTAGAACCGCGGTAATTATTTATAACAAATAATTTATAAATATATATTTAAAGGTAACTGTGCATATAGTTCAATTTATTACAAAAATTAATAACTGGGTCATATATTTTGGTAACCGTTTTGATATATATTTAAGAATTTTAAGTGGTATAAGTTATGGTCCATTTTTATCCGTATTTCTAAATCACAATATAAATATCAACACATTCTTTGGAGGAACTACTTCTTCTCGGATTTCTTTTTTACTTTTAGGAATGTCAGTAGGAATGTGGTATCTCGAATTTCAAGCTAAACTTTGACGTGATTTATGGGGCAACACTAAAATGCGAGTCCAAATAAATGTTTTATGAGTCTGCTCTATACAAACACGGCGGGCAGAGTCTTGAGGAACTTATGCGCATACGGTGGAGGCAATTTCTGTGGCAGGGAAGTGGGAAGTGAACTTGGCACGCCAACAGCAGACAACTTCGATGGCGGAATATCTCCGCCAAGCTATTGCCGTTAGAATCGATATTCGATTAAAGTCCTCTAACTAAATTTTAATCATGCTCCTCTCCTCAGACCCTTTACGGCGATAACACTATCAACCCGGATTGCAACAAAAAATCAAGCAAATAACTCCATCCAATACCTTATTAAAGTGGAGGAAATAACGAAAAAAGTTTATTTTACTTTTGAGAGGAAAAAGGCCCTGTAAATAAAGATAACTCACTGATAACTTATTGATGGTAAACAGTAAGGAACACATTGGGCAACATGAGTTTGAATACTGCCAATGATTATTTCCTGAAGGATATTTTGGATAATATTTCTCTCTCTTCAAGAATTTAGCTAGGGCCTACATAATTTTATTTCAGCAATAAAGTTATGTATAAGTGTAACTATGACATTGAAAACGTTCTGAATTTATTCCTCTCAGAGATAATATTTTTCTAAGAATTATTTAGGGAAATGCAGCTTGATAGTGATCGTTGCACATTCCAAAAATGATTACATGAATTGCACGTAGGTCAAAGCAATGCTCTTTGTTATTAATAACAATTGAAGTCAGATGATCACAAGGGATGAATTGAATTTAGTGAGTATTTAATCATATTTGTTGCTTAAACAGTCAATGGAATACTATATAAAATAGAATAAAACGCAATGATTTTCAATCACGCAAGTAACTACAACCTTTGTATAATCTACTAACTCTACAAAGATAAACATTTTGCATTTTTCACAAATATATATGATCCTATGATATTCTAAGCAGAAAAGGGGAAAATAGAACAATTTGGAGGACATTGAGGAATATAATAACATCCACGTTTTGAGACATGACGGTATTGTAAAATTAGTATTAGAAGTAAATGTGTGGGGTAAGAACAGAAGAGGAAGGCGAAGGATGGAATAAGCTATACAGGTTAGGGAGGATGTGGGATGTGGTAGGTATGTAGCAGTGAAAATGCTTGCGCAGGATATATTAGCATTGAGGGTGTCCCAGACAAGTCTTGGGACTGAATACTACAACAACATGATCCTAAGTGCTGAGGTTGTTTTTAATTTTTTGCAAGCGAGAAGGTTAGCCCTATAAATATTTTAGTCACTTTTGTCCATACCGAATACTCACCACGTGTTAATTTACATCTCATTTTGCGTTAGTGAAGTGCTGATTTATTGGGTTAAATATTCGTTTACTTATCACTTTCTTGTTTTAAAGTTTACTTTCCGGGTATTGTAAAATTGTGATATTTTAAAATTTAATTTATTTATAATGATTAAAATCTAAACAAATCATTACTTAAACTATTGTAAAAGATTAATTAACCAATAAATAAATTAATTTAATTTAAGATTACTCAAACCAAATAATTACTTTAACTATTGCAAAATGTTAATTAACCAATAAATAATTTTAATTTAATAAGATATTTAAAACAGCAGCATGATGTGGCGTTCCTATCAACAATACCTTTTCAGGCGGAATAATAAATTATTAATAATTTAAAGTACAAAGAAAACAAGTTTTCACAATCATGAAATATTATTACCTGAAAAAATATTTTATGTTACGATTTATTTCGTGACGTATAAATGGAAAAATTTTGAATGTGCTCAACACATAATTTGAAATTATTTTTCCCCAAATTACCGTGAGGACTTTGGCATACTTGGACGAACTGTCATCTTCCATGGCACATTATGAATTTGGAGTGGTACGTGGTCAGCGCATTCTTTCTTTGCTTCAGTCTTAACGATGACGAACACAAACATTCATGTTGTGATTCGAACTCGGGACCACATCAGGTCGGCAATTTAAAATTCTGCTTTAAAAATTTTTCAGTCATATCCAAACTTATTTTTTTAAATAACCATGAATTTTATTGGGACAATATTCTTTTTATTTTAAACTAAAGCATTTTCAATCAACAGTCGTAAATGTTACTGACATTTTCTCCAGCCACAGAAACTATCTAAAAACAATGGAACGAGAAATCAAGTACATAAGGGGCACATCGTGTTAAGACAAGCAATATTGTTGCTCAAACACTATAAACACGTCGGGTGTGGCGCAAGATAGAAAAAACCAGAAGGTATAAACCTTTAGGCAATTAGCGGTTTCATTATCATTAAAAGTTCTGTTATTAAACGTTCATTGCTTACTTCGTTACTACAGAAATTATGGTAACTGTTAATATCCGTTTACCCGTACAAATGCTTTATTGAAAAATTTTCATTCATATTAACATATTCGAATAATGTTTTTTTTGTGTTAATGAAAACATTTAAAGATTTTCTACGATTTTGTGATTTTGTATGACTAACTGTTAGCTACAGATGGCTTTGGCTGAATCAATTTCAAACAGTTATCACTGTAATGTGTCATTTAATTATGAATATATATATATATATGGCCGGTGAAGTTTTATAACGAAGACAGAAATGAAAAAGTATTGACAGAAGTGGAAGAACGTGGAGTTGAATATATAATGTTGTGTTTAACTGAACAATCCACTGAAACCGTCACAGTTCAATACAAATTTAACCTGTAGATGATGAACATCTAATAAAATACAGATTACAATATCAACTCATTTCAAATAACTCACTTTATATATTAGAAAATATATGCTACATGTAACCATGTAGTAATCCAGGACCCTGTCGGCAGATGCTGTCCGCATCAGTATGAGGAAGAGAGCAGTAAATGTTTCAGCTTCTTTGGGCGAGCTGTAAAGCGTTTTAGGGGTCGCGAGGGATCCGTCACAAGCTTCTGATGCAAGGGGGTGAGCCGGCTAAATAATTCCGTGGACAAACTGTGGGAGCGTGTGCACTGGAACGGCGACAAGCTGCCGCTAATGGAACACTTGCTACAAGAAAAACATCCGAGCCGGCCCTGTTGTCAGTTCAATTTACGATCGAAACTTTCAATCATCGCTTTTAACGGTATTATCGGCCCCTTTCAAAGTGCGTCGGTCTTATTTTATTTAAATTACTTGTTTGATCTACTGTTCACGTTATATAATTGCATATAACTGCATGTAATAGATTTGAACAGCTTGTGCTATTTTTATTAATCGTATCACAATGAATAAAAGGAAATATTTTGCTCCATTTATTTTAGAACCATTCCCTCCTTCCGTATCGATAAAGATGAAAAATACCATATGCTGTTTTCACTGCATGTAAAAATTAGACCAAGGTGTTATCAAACTGCTCTCCGGGCTCATAAATATGTTTTTTTTGCATAAACTATCAAAATAATAATAAGACTGATGCTGTTTATTAACCTAATATTTAAAATTACTAATTTTGTTCTTAAAAAGTAGATCTCACATGTATCAATCTATTTATGCATACTTTCCTTTCACCGCTTCAAACGTTTCCCCATTTTATTTTATCTTTATATTTCACACATAAAGAAAACACGCAATTCCAAATTTTAAATCTGACCGTTTGAATAATCTGTGACATTTGACTTACGAATTCGTCATACGCAAGTTCATTGCGTTGTAGCTTGGTATTGTTTTGACATTTCGATTTCGGAATGCTGAGCTCTGATATGTTACGTGTATTGTAGTTGTGTCCATACTGAGTGAATTATTTATTCATTAAAATAATGTATTGTTCAAATATGAAAGGTGATTTACAATTTATACACATGTTCATTAGAGTGTATCCCACACAACATTTTATTTTCAGTGTTCATTTACGCGATTTCTATAAAAAGGAACGTGAAAAGATAAATTTTCAAAAATGTGAGACCTATGCGTGAAATAGATTGTTGTCAAATTAAAGACTGCAGCAGACTAATATAAATGGGCACTATCAATAATAGTCGTGTATCCTTTTATTAGCTAAAATCTATTAAAAAGTATCATTACTTAAATAAATTAATATTTTACGCTCAATTCAATTTTATTTTTCTTAGATATGTATATCTATACATAAGTAATGAGTTACGTCCGTCCCCCACTTTTAGACCAAATGAGTTCTAACCCTAAAGACATGAAAATAGTGCAAATGAATAGGCCATGTCCTCACATAGCCTGCCAAAGGAGACGTTTATCGACTACGTGCGTGCGGCGGCGCAAACGACCAATGAAAAGTATCATAACTAAATTTTTTGTTATACTTAAGCGTTATTTCACGTTTGTCAGTTTTGCTGATGGTTTAATCACGTGTTGACAAAGATATTACTGTCTAATTAAATACTGTCGCGGGCTAGTATAAATGACTTCCCGGTAATTGCTGAGCACCCATTTAGGATTATATAAGTGTTGATAATTTATGAATTTTCAGATTGAAGTATCACATTTTCATCCCTTTATCCTCGATAATTATGTGAAAGATCAATAATGCACTTAAAAATATTGATTGTAGAAAAGTAGTAATAATTGCAATAATTTAAAATCATGAATTTATAAATATTAGTTAAATAACTTAAATATTCATTGTATTTAAACCTTTATAACCAGTAAGAAAAATATATTAGCCAATCGCAAAACTTTTATGTATGTATTTAATTATTAATTTAATATTAGGAATTTGAAGATATTGCCTTAATAAAATTGGTAAACAAATTAAGTAATTTAGACAATTGTGAATTAAATTTATTGAAAAGCAGTAAAAAATAATAAAATTTATTTAGAATCATATGTCGGTTATTATCGTTATTATATCATTATATTATTTAAACAAATAATAATATTCATATATTAGCACATTGTTACGAGAAACAAATTTGAATTTTTTCTACATTAACAAAACCTGACGATTGACTAATAATTGGTCGTATCAATAATTAATATATTACAAATTGATTTACAATAAATTAGTGACTCGAAATGGTGAAAACTTAATTCGAGTTCTTCATTTTTGTCATGCATATTAGGACCCCAAAGAATGGTATCCGAATTTTGTATCTTGAATAAATGAAAATCATTTCAATATCGGAATTATGCTATCCGTCGTCGTCAAGCTTATTGTGACTTGTTTCGATAGTTCTTTTCGTTTGCTTCGTTAGTTAACAGCTACAGTTAGGGGTGTTATGGTGTGTGGGTCACGCGTGGTGGTTTACATACAACCGAACGTTAATTACGCACACTCACCAATTGCATAGATGGTATTGCCGTGGTCGGATTTACAACCACCGCAGAGGAAATGCAGTGCCATCAAAATTATTCAGTTTCACCGACTCAATTTCAAAACTAAAGTTCTTGCTTGTTATGAAAATATGATTTTCATGTCACTTATACAGGACATTTCACAAAATATTTAAATATTTTATTTCATTATGTACAGAAATTTAGTTTTGGGAAAGAGTTAAGTCTATTACGGAATTTACGTGAGACAAATGAAACTTGAGTCTAATAGGATTATATTAATAATTTTTTTAAAAGTGTGGCTCTATTTATTCTTTTGCTGTTACCTAGGGGTAAAGCTTACAATTCAGATTAACGTGAATATTTGTGAACGGTCAAACAACGTTCAATATACATTTCCATTTCAAATTAATTGACTCAGTATATTTTATGATAACAATTGAAAAATAATTAACCTTCGATTAGTCGTGCTACGTCGAGGGGACCGACACTATTTATTTTCTTTGTTATCTCTGTAGCCAAGGTATGAATTTTGATGAGATCTCAAAGGAATATGTTTACAATGCTCCTCAATTTCAAAGAAAGTGGTTAAAAATTGTTTATCAAGTGACTTAAAAATTCTTATTGCAAACAAAGAAAAAGCGAATTGTCAAATTCCAAAAAGAAACAGAAAATACTGCAGGCCATGTTACAAGGAAAGTAAAAACAGTGTAAAACACAATATTATTTTGAAAAGTATGAAAGTTTTTCGTGTTTGCGTATATACACAAAAATAATTTACCTAGAGTGCCATGTCAAAAATTCAAAAAAATTTAAACAGACTGCGATTAATATATTTATATTTATAAAAAGATGTAATGATTTGAATTAGGATTTTATGCATGCAAATATTATTTATGCGCATTTAATCACAATTTTCATAAAAGTAGAATATTTTAAGATTTTAATGACAATTATTCAAGTAACTGCACTTTCAAATAACTGTTTTCAAGCACACTGTAACTGTTACCGATCTGGCATCTCACTGATGTTTCGTTTACAAAACTAATGTCCCAGTATTTTATAATTATAAAGCATACAGTAATATTAGATAAATATAATTTTTTTTAAATTTCTTTGACAAATATTTGGAATAAAATGGTAAATTTTAACTAAATAACATTGTAATTAGATATATATGAATTATATATGTGTCTAAGCGCGTGTGATAAATGCCTGTAAAAAGATTCAGAATAAATTATTCACAAAAGTGATAAGCAACGGAATAATTAACTTCAAGTCCCCTGGACCTAGCACGACTAACCGCGTTCTTTTAGGCAGAGCGACGAACGAAGGATTAAAAATGGACAGATTCCTAATGCTTATATATAATTCATTACAAAACAACAAGCCAAGAACATCACCAATAACTCAGATAACACAACAGCAAAGGAAAGAAACACGATCTGGGATATCTGGAAGTATACACAAGCCAAAATTCAACAGCGCTAGGTACCGAATGGAAAGAAATGAAATCCAACAACTGAAGCCCGCAGTCAGCCCCTTCCATAAAAATCAATCCCTCCTTAAATGTAAGGGACAGAAAAGCTATCACAAGGGCCCTCTCTCTGCCTACTTTAAAATTACACACCCTCATCTAATCACAAAGGATACACCTACTCCTTCTATTCCCAATAAAACACGATAAATAACATAAAACATACCGTCTATGAATACAGAAAATTCCATAAAGAAAGGGATCACATATTCGGAAACGCAAAGGGATGAACTACTCCGCGAAACATCAAGAACATATTGTTCAGTTCTTTAACATTATAAATTTATTTAGTGAAATATAAAACAAAAGGTTTCAACGAACAATGGATAATAACCAGTTGCTGTTGTTTTTGGCTGTAAGTAAACCCAAAATATATTGTTCAACGCAGAATAACGAGGCCATTTATTAAAGTGTTACTACTTCTCCGTAAGCAGTTGAAATATAGGATACTCCTCTAAAATCAGTAAAACGAATTTTAGTTGTTTTGGCACTCGTATACTGTTTGTATAATTACGTTATTGTCTAATAAATGCAAAAACAATCAATTAACAAAGTCAGGACATTTCCTAAAATTTTCTCTAAATAATATGATACTATAGATATATCTAAGAAACAAAATTCAAAATAAAATGTATATAGTCAAAATAGCAACCTAATTGTAACAGCACTCGTCTTCGTATCGGAGTTTCAGTGTTCCATGTAGAAAAATAATCCCTCAAGAACAAAATAATTATTTACGGCATACTGCCATTTTTGTAAAAGAAACATCCCTTGCTATAAACAAAAATAATCTTTGGATCCTCTTGGGTGAATTTTACCTATCACATTAAATGGGATGAATGTCATCGGACGGAAACACAATTTACATAAATATATTAATTAATACATCAACGGCAAAATTAGCCTATTCGCAGCGGTAACTACTACCAATTGTAAAAATTTAGTACAATTAAAATTTTTAGCAAAAATATTCTAATCCGGAAAATATGAGTTACTGTAATAAACGGAAAATGATTGTAATTATAAATAATATATAAACCTTACGGTAAACTTCTGATTAAACAAGTACGAAACTGTTTTAGAAATCGTATAAAAATACATCTTTTCTATAGGAACATATTGTTGTTTCATACTTTAATGAATATTTTATTATAATAAATATTACCGGATAACACGATTAAGATAAAATGTTGAGACTATTAAATGTTAGTTTTTCATTCAAAATATTTGTTTTAACTGTGTGTAAGAATCAGATTGTAACTCAGAAATAAACCAAATAAGGACAAAAATTTAGCCTAAAGAATATATTTTACGTACTGGCTAACTTGACATATTCTCAAAGTCTAAGTGCAACTTTTCAAAATATTACACACAAAAACGACTTTCAAACTCACTTTTAAATTATTATTTTTAAATTTTTGTTTTAAGTCACACCAGAAACAAAGGTCATTAGGGACTGTGTACAATTAGGGAACTTTATATCCGTGTAAGGGTATCAGAGTATGGTTATTCAAACAATATTCAACCAAGCCCGTGCAAGGATTCTAATCCGGGACCTCTGTGGTGCGAAGCTAATCACTACACCACAGGAAACTGGCACAAAAAGATTATTTTTATTGATTTTCACAATGTAACTAAGTAAGAACTCTATACATATTAGCTGTAAAAGGAAACTGTCTCACGCAACGAAACGATATTGAATAAGACAAAATTTTATTTATTTCGATTGACAGCTTACTTAGTTAATAACAAAATTTATCCTAAATTCGAGATCGGAATATGATTTTACTTCTCTTTGCTAACATATAAAAATTTAAAACTGCTCATTTAGATTTGCTATAAATTAATCTGTGAAGCACGTAACTACATGTATTATTGTTAGCGTTTTAAATTTTATATTATTCAGTATACTCGGTGTATTCTGGTACGCCGGTCGTTAAATTTTAAGTCGAGCTATGGAAGGTGAAAACTGCAGCATGTATCTTTTCTACTCGTGGTCATTTATTTACCACACACGGCTCTGGGGAGATTCTGAACTTGTAATCGGTATTGACACACAAATCTCTTGAGTGTTCCTTGAAATGAACGTATATCATGGATGTTTTACTCCTGGGCGTGAAAAGTTAACTAATTGATATAATCTCTATTTTCAAATATGATCATTTTAAATTTTATTTTCAGTTAAGAAGAATATTTATATATATAAGTAAATAATTTTTTTGATAAATATTGTAATTTGATTCATGTTTATTCTTTTCTTTGTAACAAATATTGTCTACATGTGCGGTCCAGTTATTGAAGATAATTATAGTTGATAATTGTAGTTTCATGCATCTGCCAACGAGACAATTCCACTAAAGTAGATTACCTAAATAATACGAATTTTCTTTTTAGCCGCAATTAAAGAATCTAAATAGTAATATTATAATTTAAAGATGATTTTTTTGCACCACGAAGTAAATTTTATATTTTAGTATATCTGTAAAACCATTTGTAATAATATTTATATTTTTCAATTTCTAGCTCAATATTCACAGTTTTCCACTAAATTTGGAGCTCTTGAATTTGAATGTATAAATAAATAATGCTAAGATAATTTTGTAATCAACCAAAATATATTATATGAATATTAATCTAACATAAATTAAATATGATCTTGTTTCACCGTATGGTTAGAAACAAGCAATTACCGGTGATAAGGATCATTACGTTATTTTGTAACGTACTGAATATATTCGGTTGTTTTGTGTAAAAGAAATCGTAGACTGCTTGTATAATTTTATTTTCAATGCATTGCAACATTACATTATCACCGCCCTTATCACTTGAAAGTTAGAAACGTTTCCAAAACTCAATTACAAATGTAACTTCTATGTGTTTAAAGCTTTTTGGACCAAAACAACGAAACTATTAATAATAAACAGTAGACAGTAATTACTTTAAATTGGAAACATGAAATTTATATTAATATTAAAGAAGAATCTTATGACTGACTTCTAAAGACGTTGTTTCTTTCTATAATAAAATGTAATTACATGAAATTTGCATGCTTCAATCTTAGCAATCAGGTAATATATTTTTCAAACGTATATTATGCCATTAAAATCATCCCCAATTTTTCTTGCTTTGATGAGCATAGAATATTACAATAACAAAATTTAATTAATTTCAATTTACATATATTTACGAGAGTTCACGCCTCTTATAGATGTATATATAACTATAGCAAAATTATTTAAAATATCTCTTGCACTTAAACGGAATATAATTAATCAGTAACGTCGATTTATGCAAACGTATAAGGAAATTTTGACTCAAAAAGCCTAGTGAAAGTGAGTTTAATTTTAATTCCTGTATAATACTGATGGGAATTAAATTGAAAAATTCTTAGCATAATAAGTGTTGATTAGTGATGCATGTAAAATTTTGGAATTATAAAGTAAATAATTATCATAATACTGTGGAATGTATTTTGTAATTATTCGGTTCCGAGTTATGCCTTAGTAATAATGAAATTCGAGCTGAATATCTTTGTGTCTGTACGGTCGGATACGATGCCATGGTGCAATAAAGGTTTCCTGTTGTGGTTCGTCAGTTTGTAATTACCTGCAGCACGTGGTCACCTCAGGTGCGGGGATAATCTCTTGGCAATCGCCCCGCTCTTAAACACACGACATGTCCCCAATTCTGCCCATGGAACTCATGAATAACGAAACACACATATTCCAAACAACCTCATTCATTAATCCGGAATTCTTGTAACAAGTTACGTTTCAGACTAGGAATTTATAAGGCTATTTATTTACGTTTCCAGGAAAAGCAATTAACTTTTACGAGTATTTCCCTGCTTGTCTTTTATTCCTCTTTTATACTGTCAACGTTTGGTCCTAAAACACCGTGGGTTCTTCGCTTTACTTTGCATTAAATCAGCTGCAGAGCTACGCAAACGTCAACCCAGCAACGTGAATGCGACACAAAAATTTCAATATTCTATTCCCTTACCATTCCAGATGTCCTACTCTGAGATTGTTCACTAAAAATTTTAACCAATTCAACACGGAAACAGGAAACAGAATCCATATTATATTAATACTTTTACGCTCATTCAATAGTTTTTAGTTGATAAACCAAAAACCAAAAATATATATTCAGGATGAGATTCTTGGGACAGTATGACATCGATTACTGAGGTAATTTTTCATTTTTCGAAAATTGTAATAAAAATAACAGCACTATTATCCCGGGACTTTCGACTATTTAGCAGATTGAGAAAAAGAATCTCCGATTACCATGTGGTTTTGAATGCAAAATAAATAATTGTTATTGATAAATAGACTATTATTTGTTCAATAAAATTCATTTCAACTGTTATAATCCAAAATAAATTATATTCAATAAAATAATCAATTAGCACAATTAATTATTTTACAATTTTTGAATCGGTCAGAGGGTTGTAATACAAATTCATATAAAGAGAGTTGCATATTTAAAATATTCATAATTTAATGAAGACATGTTTGTTCTTGACATTTGACTTAGTTATATAACTTTTATTAATAGAAACATGATGAATTTATTTAGAGGAAAGGTTTTTTTCTTTCGAAAAGAGGGGGGTGTTAGTCTTCATGAGTGTGATTCACTTTTAATAGCATTTGAAGGGAATATAAAAGGGAGAATCGTTTTATGTATTTTTGACAAGAATAACTTCTTGATTCTGTAACAAAATCTTTCCTCAATATTTTATTCTGCAGTTTGTAATCATTACTTTTTAACGATCCTTAAGTTTAACTCCTCTAATTTTTATATAAAAAATATATTCGTGTTTGTTCTGACACACGCAGAATATTACAAAAATACGATCATAATATTAATACAATTAATTTCTCCAATATTACTTCTACATTATAGCATTTGAAGAAGAGACACAGTCATGATTATGATTGGCCGCATGTAAGCTCAAAAACTGCTTCGAATAGCAAGGAAGAGGAAACCCGACGAAATGGGGAAATGAACCAACACATTATTAATAGTTAATACATTTCTACCAAACATGTATTACTAGTGGCACCATTAGCCCATGAAATGGCAAGAAATTAGGGAGGATTAACGTGATCAGCATCGAATGTTTGTCACATTCCAAAATTTTTAATCTCGAAAAGTGTCTTCGTCAAGCCATACCATCCGTATAAATTAATACAAAACTAAGTACTAGAGCTTTATGACTACTAATGGTTTATCCTTCTGTAAGAAGCGTTTGGGACGTAAAACAAGCTTTATTATTATTTTATTTTTGATTATGGACGTTTCCTGTCAAATATAGTTAATTTTCTAAATACTCTGAGTTTATGTTACTGCCGAATAAAAATTGAATTTCAATAGTGTATATCAATACGTTTTAATGATTTCATATTTTCGAACACGAGTTTATAAATGGAAATATAGTTACAATTTTAAATGATTGAACTGTGTCAGGAACAGAAGTGATTAAATTAAGGTTGTTCAGTACTATCCAAATGATTTTAATTAATTAAATAAAAGTTTATTTTTACTTCTTAACAAATCACTATGTTTTGGCGTGATGTGGTTAGGTCGGGCCGTAATATGTGGGCTAATTTTTAGTTAATAAAATCCAATATTTATACTGAAAATTTTCTTATGGCTTACTTTACACAACATTTTTATACATTTGCATGAAACACAGCATTATTGATACCATCCAAACGTTATAGGGAGGACCCGGCGATGCGGGATCTGACACACCTTCGCTGGTGGGAGAAAAGAAAGAGATCTGTAGATAAAAGAGGAGATTGGGTGTGTGAAAAGTTGTAACTTTCCAGGAATCCGTTCCAAAATAATTTTGGAAAATTGCCACAGCAATGTCACTTAGTCCAATGGTCACAGTACGGTTGAGGGGAGGAATACTTTGTTATTACCAGTTGAAATTTATGAATCATCAGCGATATTTGGGCGGCGTAGTGCCCCTACTAAATTAATGCATATCATACAACATTCGTCCAGCATAATTCACTCCAATAACCAGACGAGGTGTCTTCAATTAGTAATTTGTTTCACAAATCACTACAAAAAAAACGTGTATAATTGAATGACAGCAGTAATGTTTTACCTCTCGTTCCCGGGCGTCGTAGTGGCGAACGCTACACTCTAATCCCTTACTTCGCGTTCATTAGTTTTCGTTGGTAGTGTGGATGCACAGAACACGTATAAGCAAGGTTGGCACAGAAGTGGTAAGGCGCGCGGCCGCTTCGTGACTGGCGGGCGTCGCCGCTCGGGAGTGCAGGCGCTGGCGTCGCAACCCCGCAGCGCCGCGGCGCAGCGCGTCCTATGAATGGAGCGCACTCTGATCGATAAAACACATTAATTACATCATCAAGACACAGCTTAGTCTTAGAATTCAACCGTAACTTGACAGATTATGGATTAAATGACCGGACGTACCTCGTCAAAGAACTTGCAGACACTAATAAAATATTCGAACTATATTTAAATGGAGTAAAACGCAATTTAAAATTCAAATTTCATTATTACTTAGTAATCGTACTCTGTTTATTGCAAAATACTCTAACAAGTTTCAAACAACTACTCACCTCAAATATTAAAAGTCCTAGTTTAAACATGAAGAAGAATAGAAAATGTTTCGTGAAAACTTATTTGATTTAACCTTTCTCAAATATTTTGTGTATTTGTATTTTATTCTATTTAGATAATTTAAGTATTATCCAATTTAAAAAAAACTGTAAAATATTTAAATTTTTAAAGACTAGACTAAAATGTTATTACTGCGAATTCAAAAATCTTGTGCGAGTCTCCAATAAGTAGCAAATATTTATTATTAACAATATTTTTCAAAATTTATAGTTGCTTTTTAAACACTTTTATACTTTAAAATGTGTTAAATACTATTTCTATGCTCTCGTCTCTCAACAACGCTGTTCTTTCAATTTTGAACCTTTTTGTTTTGCAATATTCTGTACACCCTCAAAGGGAAAGTTTCTTCTCAGCTATTGGTTGACACTTTGTCGTACTTGTGAAAAACTATGGCATGATAGAGGCATTTTACGGGTTTCTCCAAAAATAGTAAATGAAATTATTTTTTCTCCAATTTGCAATTGTAATAACAATATTTTTCTTAAATACAACGTATTTATTCTCATGTATCGTTACTTTCAACTTTCCTGCCCTCCACTCTAAAACAAAATTAAAAATTACTTGAGTAAGTCTAAATCCATGTAAAATATTTTCTGCATTATAAAATGTTAATTTCGCATCAGCTATCATCTTCATAAAGTATTAGTTTAATTTTATTTAATTCCTTTCATAAATATTTTCGTCAATTTACTCTTTATTTTAACCATACATTGGAGTTCTGCATTTTCATGGTTATAATTCAAATATATGTGCCGCAATATATTTTATTCAGTCCTATGGTTTCAATAATCATCCACCTTTCCAAATAAAAAAGTAGTAAAACACCAAATTGACACACAACTATTCTTAACAGAAGCGCATGTATATTTATTTTGTATTATCAGTTTAACAAAGGGTTTCTTAGCGATACATAATAATCACATTATGCATAACTATGTTGTATATATATACATTAAATGTTATTTATTTCTGTACACATTAAAAACTTAATACTAAGGTAAATTACAGTCAAATTAATCATTTAATTCTATGTAAAACGTGTGTAAATTGTTGTACGTGTAAACCGTCACAGATAAAAAATTATAAATGTTTGTGTTTGATTAAAAATGTAATTAATTTTATATCAAGCAACAGTAGTAATTTACTAACCAAAATAAGGTTGAAGTATCATCTATAACATGCTTCCTTAATTAAACTTTGAATAATACGTACACGTAACGTGTGTAAGTAAAATACGACGGTGTTCTTAAAATAATTCGTACACGTAGAAATATTTCCTTTCCCTTTTTTAATAAAACTCATTTAGGACGTTAGATGCTTCAGAAATATTATAGCTGTGAAATTAAAGCAACGGATCATAATTTTATAATATTGAATTACACTAAATTGAACCATCACGTTATAACGTATTTATTGAGCTCATACGGACTTCATTTAGAAAATTGGTGCGGAATTGAACTAATTACGGAAAGTTTTGCTGCAATTAATATGACAATTTAATTAGTATTGGTTATTAACAGCCCAAATTATTCTGCACGAAGCGTTGGATTCTGGTCATTAAATGCTGCTGATTCGTATCGTTAATATTTGGCTAATTTTTGTTGGTTAAGAACAGTGCCACTTGAAGCTTATAAATTAATTTCTGGTTATTTCTTAGTTACTATCAGTGTTGTTATAGACTTTTTCGCTACATGGTTGTCAGCCTCTTTGATTTAAAACCAAAATACAGATTCTTTAAGAAAACACTACAATACTGATGTACTTTATAGTTCAAAAGTTACTGATATTGAAATCAAAGTAACTGATGAATAAATGTATACTTTAATAACCAATTTATAAAAGAATTTCGCCAGTTCATCAATAAGAGGATAAGATCCCAAAAGTTATCTAATAAACCACATTTTGAAGAAATTAGCTACTTGATAAAATGTTTGTAAATGGATGATTTACGAAGTCAGGATGTACTTTATTCTGTAAATTGAGAAACAATGGATTGAGTTACATAATTGGAACAGTGCTTAAAAATTAGTACATGTGTAATGTTTTGGTGTTTTCTTTAAAAAACAAATGTCGCAATTTGATGAAGACTATATTAACTTTGTAGGGGTTGTACGACTTTCCAGTATGCTCCTTTCAAGTTTCGTTGCCCCTGGTACTTTGCAGGGTTTATAATTTTCCATGGTGCCCATTTTAATATCCTTGGGGTATTAATTATCATTTTTTATATGTGACGGTCTGTTTCATTATAGTTCGGATGGAAACATAATACCCTAGGCAGCAATTCTAGCGTACCATGAGCAAAATGTTTCGAAATATAAATTAAAAGTACGTTTAGGAGACATTCATTCTATCGTGTGAATTTATCTTGTATGTATTTTTCACAATCATAAAATTTTTAAATTACCCTCAGGTGTACACGATTTAAATTGAAGGAGGAACATAACTAGACGTTCCAGAAATGTTTTCAAAAAATTATGGACCCCCAAAAAAGTTTTTGAGTTAATATAATCGGACTAAAAACATGTTTGTGATAGTAATATTATTAAGTATGGATCGTGTATTATAGTAATTTACAATCTATTAACTACAATAATAAACTTTATTTCTTACGATATTTATAAGTTAAACTATTGATCTGACTCTTAAAGGTAGGTATGCCACAGATTTATAGTTTGTCATAGAGGTTGATTTCTTTTATGAACTGAATTGTTTGCATCTTGATATTGTAATGGAAAACACAACTGCATGTGAAATTTTGTAGTACAAAATTAAATGCAAGCGGTGAGAGAGAAATTGTAGAGGGTTACACTTAGGGTAATAGAACCCGACAAGTTTTCACGGCCTGGGTTTTTCTAAAGCCTTTCTTATTCGGCGACATCGGGCTCTGAGCGGGCATGGTGGTTTCCCCAAACCATCGCTGGAGTGGGGTGAATGGCTCCTCTCAGAGACGACAGATAGATAATTTTAAATTGACAGGATCGGGCTCCGTCACCGACGAAAATGAAATAATGAAGTTGAGACAAGATAATAAAACCCAAGAAAATTTTATTTAGAAGATTGTGCATTAGAACACTATGGATTCAGGAGACTCATCATTAGCACGCTTAGTGATGCTATTAAGCATTAAGCAATGGTCATGAAAGCAGTAAGAGTTTGGAGATTATTGTGGCCATAGACGTTTGAATAAGGGGCGCTAGTGTTGCCGTAGTCTGTGGTGGAAAGATGAAAACTAAAGGAGCAAGGTCCTCATTGTTCAACGAGGAAGATAGGTTGGAACGAACGGTGGACCGTCATCTCTGAACCAAGGGTAAGCTGAAGAAAGGGTAGTTACTCTGCTTTACTGATTTACTAGTACTGCCAATTCCAAGTAGGATTTGTGTAAGTATTCTTCTTACATGAAAAGTCTGCCCGCTATGACGACCCTAGAATTCACCTATTTTCTCTAGTTTATAAGAAGTCTAATGTGTGTAAATATTTATTGTAATCGTTAAAAATCGACTTTGAAACTTAAAACTGATTCAGTTACAATATATTGTAAATTTAAACAATGTTATTAAAGTGTTTTTCATTCTTATATAACTCTGATGTGATTTTCCGATATTTGTTATCTTTCTCTTCTGTATTTGGTTCTCGTCCTGGCTAGTACCACTTCATTTCTTCTTGATGTCTTGAGATTGATAAGGATGTTGGAGATGGATATGATAGAGGTCTCAGAAACTTCAAAATTGATTTTCTTTCTTTTAGAGGATGATGAAATGAGAGATTCTCATTTGTGCGACGAATAATTTGGTGGATTTTATATCAAATAATTTGCTATGTATAAGGGTATAAAATAAGATTCACTTAAATATTCCATGTATTTTGAACCCTCAAAAACTATATTTGCGAAAAATTATTAATTTTTACGGAGAACTGAAGATGAAGGAATAAAGTAAAAGTAGTTGCAGATAATTAATACTACATTCAGATAATAAAGATAAGTTTGCCGACGTAAAATAAAATTGCATGGTGCACACTATATACAATCATTATGACGATGACATTTGAAGCAGTCTCCATCTCTTCCCCACGTCCGAATGTGCGCTTAGTCTGCGTTGGCCTCATACACAGCAATCCAACATCGCAATGAAAAGTTACATGGGTACAGGAGAACCCGCTGGAATTAGCAACGACTGCAAGGAATATGGGAAATGAAGCGTCTGAGCGTGATACGAGCAGGGGAGAGTTATTCGGGAAAGTGGGATTGCCTCGAAGCGGACAAAGGCCTGAATGGTCGCGCGTCTCGCCCGACACCTGGTGCTGCTCCTGTAATTACTTTCGGCCGCCATTTTAAATCAAAAGCAACTTGTGTCGACCTTCTGAGAAGGCCGAAATCGAGAACAAAGGCTGCATTCTGCTACGTATGAATATTCAAATTGCGTTCCAAACATATGTCGGTAGTTTCACGGGAAATGTAATGATGGCAGGATAGAACGGCGTTAATGAAAGTAATTGAGATATATGACTCTTAAAACTAGATCGTTTTTAGCACATACCTATTATTGCTTAAACTGTATGATCATAGTAATTTACAAGAAAATACACTTCAAGCTTTAATTAATAATGTATAACGACTTGAATGTTCAGTCGGACATTTCTTTAGTTTGTATTGAATTTCATTACTTGTGAATAAAAGAAGTTACCAATTTTATGCCACTAGTATCAAGTCAACACTGAAAGCAAACAACATGCCCCGTTACACACAGTTCATGAGTGTCATCAATAGTATCTCTGAGCGAAATGTCATAGATAAAAAAAAGTTAATAGATGTTTGAAAAATTGCATAGATGTACTAATTAAAATGTTGGTTTTAAAATATGATTCATGAGACCTATTCTCCATATACATAAATGTACCAGTTGCACAATAGGAAGTATAATATTTGTTTCCTATTATAATTCCCTATGTATAATTTCTGATACATAAAGAACAACCACAAATTAGCCTCTGCACTTTATTAACTACCATTTTATAATATGTAAAATATAGGATTATTCAATATAACCCCTAGTATAAGCACATTTAATGTTCGAAATATAATTTATTAAAACAGCCACTGCCCACATGTAAAGTTATCAATGTACAATTCCACATTTTTTAAATTACATCCTTTGTAATGATTCATTAGCATATATTTACACTAATTTTTATCATTTTCACTTGGTTTTGCATTATTTTTGCGTTCTATAAAAGTCGTGTGTTGCAATAAGCACTCAAATGCAAAATGTATGCGTAGAATATTAAGTTTGTTGTTCATTCATTCATAAAATGTCTAGTATTATGATTCTGGTAATTCACGACTCGTGAATCATTTATGGATACAATTTAAATAACGAGAAGAAGAGATGACGTAGGAAATTGTCAGGATTGGAATTAATATATTAATGATTATATCTTTCAAGCCTTTGAAGACTGGGTTATCATAACCTATTGCAAAAATTTTGTAATTTTTTATTTAATTTTCTCTCTAAAATATGTTGTTCCAAGCTGATGACAGTTTTTAACATAGACCCACATTAGTAGCGTAATTTAATTTCAATAACAGCAACACGTAAATAAATAAATGGACAATGTGTCAGAATAATCAAGTCTAATCTATATTAGAAACACAAAGTTTTATCCTCAGTTATATATTAATAAAATTATATGTCTTCATGATGTCGAAAATTTATTTTTAAACTTTAAGTGAAACTTATTTAATATAAGTTTAAAAACTGTAATTTTTACAATAAATTGCATGTATTAAGATCAAACTTATATATTATATTAGAGAAATATGCCGTATACGGTAAACGTAAAATATTTTGTCCCTTAGTGAAAGACTAATATTGTGCACTTTAATTTGTAACAATAAAATGAATTAATTAGAAATATCTATGGTTGGATTTATAATGGCAAATGAAAAATATTCCTTAAGGAATTTTTTTTTAATTTCACGGAGAAAACTTAAAACCGTTGAATAAAACATTACGCGTAGCAAATTTTTAAGGGAGGAATATATATTTATTTAGAAATTTCATGGAATAAATACAGCACTCTGATTTTTATTTACATGAGCTTTTATCATAACAGGTAATACGTAAACTTTGTTCAATTTATAAATAATGGAGGTTTAACACATTACCTTAATTGATTATGGTGTATTAATATTGTTTATAATCCACGGATCCATATATATATATATATATATTAGTCGCTTAAAAGTTTTGTGGCACATATTCCGTTTCTGTGAATTTTTTGTTTCGAATTATTAGTCTCACGTTATGTCTACGCTTGCTTACAAAATATCTTTCTTTGTCGCATTAAGGAGCATACGCGAATTCTCAAGGGGCAAAGAAATCGTATTTTTGCTCGGGGTATTTGTCTCATACAACGTCGGCGATATTAAATTTGAGTCTCATGTGACCCTGCCCCAGTCTCTCTGCAGGTTTCCAAATCAGTGGAGAAAGACCTCTCACGCTGATTCCTGATAACGCGTCAGTGAGCAAGGAAGAAGGGAAGACCGTAATCAGAGGAACTAGGGACATGTGACGCCCTGGGCGAAGCTACAGTTCTCACAGATACGGAGGTTCAACACCCGGAAAGCAAATTCAAGCGAAACTAAGAATACTCAAATAACGAATTACGAAATAGTAAAACTATATCTATTTTAAAAATAATTTTACTTAATCAATTTTAACCAAACTTCGTGCTGTATACTGTATTATATTATGTTTAATTACATTGTAGGGTTAAACCAAAATATTTCGGATAAATTGTGACGAAATAGTTCCAGATGTGATTGTATTTGGAGATTTGTGTTGATCTTTAGTGTGACCATCTGAAGGACAGATGAGTGCGGTCTTTAAATTGTATTGTAACGAATAAGGGGGATATTAATTAATTTAAGTGGAATATTGATATATAATAATAATATTTTGTATCAAAAAATAAGAAAACAATATACTTGATCAATAAACATATTTACATTAATTATTACAATTTTGATGTTTCGATCTTTATGCCGGCACTTCCATCGTCTATTAAATTAATATACATTTACAAAAATGATACAAATAAATTCCATAAAGTTAAACAAACCTCAGGGCCATATGGACCTACTCATAGAAGCAAATAGTTTACACAAATCTACTCGGACCTGGCAGTACAGAAAATCAGAAAAGAGTTACAGGGGAAATTACCGTGTCCGCTTAGTGCATATTACAGCTCCTTTCTCCTAAATGGGTCATCCTCTCTCCAGAGGAAGAATTTCAAAATTTCCCTTGCCACAATTCCAACCACCGAAGACAGCAACATGTCTCGTAATCTCTCACCATCTCTCCCGTCTCACCACCGTTGAAAAATCTTTCTCCGAATCTGTTTTTCCGAAATTCTCTGTCCAAATCTCTTGTCTCACCACTCTCGAACAATCTGTCCAAAATATCTCTCATCTAAAATCAATCTGTCCAAAAAAAATTTGCCAGCCTTTTTAAAATCTCCTCCCCACTTCATTAGTTTATATCACCAAATCGGCAGGGATGGATATCCACCAATAACATTTATGGTTTTAATTGGGGAAATATACCACCCGATGCCGCAAACTCTCACGAGAATTGGGAAACACCCAACGCCCGACAAGGAGTCTGAGTTTTATTGCCCCTGGCTCAAATGCTGTCTCCTTTCTTTTAACTTCGTACCGCCAAAAGTCCGAGCAGATGTGTCGGACGGTTACAGTATTCAAAATATAAAAATAATTAATCAACAGCAGCATCTAAATTTCACGGTTACCCTAACCAGGAAAAGTTACTTTTCCGAATCTGGAATCTCTGTCAGTCAAGAATCCATTATTTAGCCAACTTTTAAATGTATTAATATAACTGTTTTTCACATTTATTAAGCACAACTTTGATCTTAAAGTGAAATTAATTTTTGACTTGTTAAATTGTCTTCTCTGAAAAACTTATTAAAATCTATGACAAATTTTAATGTTTGTAGTGTATCAAGTTCTAGTCTCTGCTTATTTTATTCCCCGAGTGACCAGAAACGATATCTGGACTATATTTCTTTTGAATTATCCATCTACCGTAAGTACACTACGCCGAATCGAAACACAAGTAATATTTTTTTGAATAACACATGAAGCAGTAAATTTTGAAACTGACAGAAAAGAAAAAGTTCTACTGCACTCTCAACGATTTGATAATTTCCTAAATAGGTTAAATGTAATCCAGAAATTTTCAACTATCCGACATGAGTCCCGATTTGATAAACAGTCTACGTTCAATTTCTGCGAAGTACTTGCTACCTGGACAGCACTGTTACTGTGTAGTAAACTAATTGTGGAAACTCCCCTTGCCCTTGGGGTTGGTCGTTAGCCAAACCTCAGGTTCTACGCGAAAATCGGCTTAATTAAGTACTGTAGCCACCGCGTTGTCAAGCTGGCCGCAGCATGACAAACACCATAACGATCCCCTGCAGCGACGTCTCGCCCGCCAACTTCTTCGAATCGACACTAACACAGAATCAAAAACTCACAATATATTTAACATTTACAATTCTCTGTAACTCCAAGTTGCTTTTCTATATAGCCACTTCAATATACCGATATTGAATACCAAGTCTTTATATTAATAATGAAGTTTTTTACCGTGCAAACTAGGAATAATTTTTATTATCAATCACTGTCTTTATTGCGCTAAATAAGTTTGCGTTTGGCCAAGAACTTTAAAAATTCATTTTAGTATAAAATATTAATTTTCACACCCGTGCGAGAGTGTCACCTTTCAATAAAAAAAACTGACAGCAAATAAACATAAAAATAGGAAAATAATTAAAGACGTGGGTAATATTTCAGTCAAATTTAAAATCGTAAAGTATTTTGAATAAAAGTTTCTATTACTTTTATAATTAGTCATATCTCAGTCAATATAATATTTAAATTTATAATTTGTATTCCCCATTTTGGAGTTATATAAGACGCTTCTAATGACTTCAGGCTTTTTGTTTCTGTGTGTAAGCCTGCAATGGCGCAGTCAGAGATGATGCTATTCTTTGTTCGTTACTCTTCCTCTCACCTTAAATCAGCGGGACTACAAAATGTCAGATGAAATTGGATTGTAGTGTCTGACGTTTTCCGTTAGAGACACTATAAAACATGAATTCTTGAATGACATGCTTATAAAACACCGAACAACCAGAGCGATATATGAAAGTATGAAAATAGAAACAGTCAGATTTACCGAAGGTTCGATTCTCGTATGTCGATTGGCTACCGATTAAACGGAAAAGAATGAATTTCGGGAAAATGAAGATAGTATAGAAATTTGGTTCGTGATTACGTTCACTATCAGATTCATAGACAGGTATCCCAATTGACGACGCAACACTCAGAAATGAAAGAAAGTGTAGTAGAAGTTGAATAGACAAGGACATCTGCTCTAGCCGACAATCAAAGTAACACTGCCAAAATTCTTCCAAACTTTCCAAGGACGGTGTTAATCTTCATCCATCAACCCTCCCACCCCTCTTTCCCAATTTCGAAGTCGGTGTCTAATTATAAATGGCTGTCAAAAGTAATTCACTTGAATTCTCACGCTGGGAACAATACAAGTTGAAACGCAGAATTTTCGATGACCTAAGTCAGACATTCGTCGCCAAAAACTGACCGGATGTAAATTATTACATCTTGTTTGTGTTTAAGCTCCTTTCTGAATACAAACTAATTTGCCTTCTCTCAAAATAATATTACACGAGATATGGAAGCATGATATGAAAGGAAAATTAGGCGAGAGTTATGACAAACACTATAATTTGTCTATCCTGAAGTCCTATTCAGGTCAAGTAAAGGTGTTTCAATGCTATAATTTGATGTTGCCAAACGAAATAAATGTAAATTAGCAGCGCAATTCTTTATTTAACACTATAACACTATATATTATTTACCAGAATTATTGCTATAAGTTACCATGGACATCGTGGAAAATGTCAATCTATTCCTACATTATTACTCAATGAAACACAATAAAAAACTATAGGATTCGCGCTTCATTCACTTATTTGGTGTTTCCAAATCATTATTTAAGAACAGGTTAATTACGGAGACAAATTGTGTTACAAATCAAATTTCATTTTTATCTTCTGCATTAGTTAAGATGGTTTCTTGTTTCATTCAACTTCAGTTTCTTTCTTTTCGAGACATTTCTCCATTAGTTTTATAAACAAAACAGGAATATGCTTTCTCTTGGGCTTATTTTCCCTGTTTACTGCTTGCCTCCAACAAGTTGTGACGAAATTTCCTAACAATATATTATTTCATTTTTCATTTAAACTTTATATCTTAACCAGAATACTGGTAATGACGAAAATACGTTCTAACTATTTTGTGCATCAAGCTTATCTGAAAAAATTCATACTTAATCAATTAAGATTTCTAGCGCCCAACATTTTCAGTTTGGCGTACTTCACTCAACTTGCATAACCTGGAAACTATATTTTGTGTATGACGCGCGCTCCATCAGCAGCTAGAAAGGGCAAATGATTGGCAATGGTGTCCTGTTTGAATAACGTAAAGTGAAAACTCGAGACCGTGTTAGCTTGATTGGTGGCATGGTGCAGTCACGCCTGGCGAACGCTGAAGCTACAGTCAATGGAAGTAAATTGGTTGAGAGTTGGGGGAATGGTGCCTTGTTATCCCAGTGTGGGCTTTGCATTGATTGCTGGCAGCCTGTTACCGTCGCTTCAAAGTTCTTCGACAGGTCTACGAACAAAAGGCTTGCTTACAAAATTATAAACTAGGAATTTGCCTACATAAATGTACTGCTAGAACTTCTCACATCATTGGAATACAGTCATAAGTACTAAATAAATTAATGGGCCCAGTTTGAAACGAGTTGAAAGTTACAAATTAAAGATGTTATTCAATACCACTTTGGCACTTATTTTGTTACCAATAAAATAATTCCATCTGTGAAATATTAATAAGAGATCTAATTATACATGTTTTTAATCACGACTCTGCTGTGTTCCTTTGATCAGTTAAAACGTAATAATTTTTTGTCGTAACGTGGACTAATAACAAGTATTAAGAATTACGACTCCCCATTACTTTTTATCAAAAAGATGTGTCCAAGAAATATCCAACAAAAATTTCTTTTATAGCGTTGAGTAAAAATTCTTCCGATCGGCTTAATATAGTTAAAAATGTAAATATTGTATTTTATAATTATGTCTGAGACTGGAATAAACAATAAGCTCTTACAGGCGATAAAAAATTCTTTGTTTTATCACGGGACTACGTATTGAGCAGAGACCATTTGCATATGCTTACAATGCCCCTGAACCATCCAATGAGTAAGAGAATAAATAACAAATGACGTTCCCTTATTAACCCAACAGCCGGCTGAAAAAGAAATATAAAGCTTATACAGCACAATTAAAAGACATAAATTACGGTAGGTAAATATCAGCACACCGTTTTTAATTGTTGGGGTAGACAAAACCTCAATGCAACTAAACAAAATTATATTTCTCATTTTTGTTAATTTTCTTCTTGTTATGAATTAATTTAATTATAATTTGAAATATTGTGGAGGAGGACATGAACAGTAATAAATAATTTAACTTTAACCTGGATATGAATATAGGTAAATTAAGCATGCGCTGGCTATCATACTATGGGTGAATTTGTGTAATCTTATAGCTTTTTCTATGGCGCTGACTGAGAGAATAAACTGCAAACAGGAAAGTGCATAGACTTATTTATAAACTGTTATATATATATATATATATATATATATATATATATAACAGCAGAGTAAAACCCTTTCCTGTATCATACCTTATACTAAAAAATTAGCTCGTAAACAAATTATGAGATCATCATTTCAACAATCAAATGAATATCATAAAAGTCTGTACATCTACGTAATATTTACTTCATAAATAAAGGGAAGGTTATTTTCTTTTTTTTGGTAACAGGTTACATGAGGGTAATCCAGAAACTGGCAACCCCCATTGATAGCATAGGAAGGGAACTGAAAGGGAGGATGCGGCAATTGCTACGTATTTCATTCATGGCTGATAGTTTATGCTTGCTGTCAGCGCAGGAAAAACAAGATTGAAAATTAAAATATTATTTTAATCCGAGTATTTTATCCGTTGCGTAAAAGTAAGTTAGGACGTACAAAGTGTTTTAAGTGTAATGCACGTATGCATTTCATTGCAATACAGCCTGATGGAAATTATAAATTTTAGCAGGCAGTTGGACGGTTGAGAAAATTTTCGGGAAGCGATGGGAAGACATTTATGACTAAGAAATCGGCGAGGCTACTGGCTGCCAGTCACGCACTTACGAAAGGCATTGACGAAGGAAAAACAACTTTTGTTGAGTGTCTTGAACCATATTCAACTGTGAGAAACCAGGAAGCTTATAAATGCTTGGCAGTTAAAGATAAGCGCATTAATGAAGCGGACGAACAGTTGGGCATAGTTGCTCGGTTTTGAGTATTAATGTTTACAATCTCAGGCGACACAAGCTACACATGATATTAAAAGCACGAGTGAAAAATACAAGGATCGTAACTCGATGTCCGCCAATTGGATCCTCTTCATGCAAGACTGCTTCAGAAACCAGCAGTCGCCGTTACACTAAGAAAGCACCATAGGTAATTAAATTAATACCGCACATAGCTAAGGTCCATGTCATGTGCAGAAATTGTTATTTAAATGTTCACATTCTGTCTCACATTATGGTCCTTAGTTCTTAATCCCTAGTTGCTCTAAAAATGTTAATTTTTATTTTAAATTAATTTCTGTTGTCATTTTTATTCCCGTTAATATATATTTGTCACCCAAAATGTCAAATAATAAGTTAAAAATTAAAATAAATGTTACATAAGTCCAATCTTCTGTATACTCTATGCAATTTCAACAGTATTATATGTTATCTAGTGTTCTTCCACGCCCTTCACCATGGTCTATAATACCGGACAATTTTTTTGAAGGCTGTAATTTTAAAATATTTATTTATATAGTATGAAGTTATAAATGTTTCTTTTTCAATAATTTAACCAAATTAATGGAAAATAACGGGAAACACAGTCACTTGTCTATTAAATACCAACTTCTCTCTTGTATTATTTGAAGCCATGACCCTGCTTCTCTTTGCTTTTTCCCGGAATCTGTGTCTGTATAATGTGTTTATGGAATAAATACGTTTAATTTTTATAAACACTACTTTTTATGATTTACATTTCCACGTGTTTTAGTTAATTCAGTTACGCTGTATATGCTAAGTCTGGAATTTGAGGGTTCGTTTTTAATCCTACTGCTGGTTGCTGGCGGGAACAAAATAATTGGCTGCTAAGCGTTGTTTTAGGTAGCGCTCATCCGCGATAATGGCTTGTTATTTTCAATCATCAACGGTGCATTCTCTAAATTGAACTTTATTTGTTGGTTACATTTACGTGCCTAATGCTTCAGTAATCATGGAGCAACTCTTGTTGTGGCGGAAATAAAATGATTAACGAACAAAAAAATGTTATTAATAATTAACACAAAGCTATGAACTTTAAAATATGTCGCTGCGAGCTATTAAGCTATACAGAAACCACCATAAGTAAATTCTGATATTAATTGGACAAACAAGCCACGAAGGGGTTTTTGATTGCAAAAATAATTCCTTCAATGGGTATAGAATACTGCTTGGCGACGATGTAGTCCTATACGTATTGAATGCGGATTATTAATTTACTTTTGTCCCAACCGTTCATAAAGAGAAAATATACTATTGCTGTGCACCGGCTTAATAATTCACGTCTCTATTGAACGCAGTTTTTCATATGTTGCCTTTCACTCTGAGAATTGCTGGTAAATAATTTATTGAATTAGTTTTCTTTACGGCAGATACAGATTCTGGAAATAGTTTTTAGCCCGTTTGTCCGGCAGGAGACTGCGATTGCTTTCATTGTTACTGGTCCCTGGGGGCGAACCCATTGTTGCCGTCCATTCCCATAGATTCGCCTTCCTTTCTCCGGGGAAATACCGAGATGTTGGCTCACGGACTGCATAACGCCACACCGAGAACAAATAGCCTGTATAACAAATGACGGACCTACGTTTTGTTACAGAATTCGGAATATAAAGTTGTGTCGAAATTTTTGATAGTCCCATTCTAATGTGATATTAAAACCTATTGGACTGTCAGAATACAAAACTTAATGTTATAAGGTTGGCATATTTTATACATACCGATGAAGACTACAAAGCCCACAAACACATTCACACATGCACACACATATCTGTGTGTATGTTTGTTACGTTTAAAGAGACAAAACATTAGCATTTTAGTCTAATACTTAATAATCTCCCTTTATTACTTCATCTCAAGACAGTTGAATGTTCATAAAACCTTAAAAATAAATTGTAGGAGAATAAGTAGAAAAATTAAATCTGATTGGAATATTATGGATTAAGTCAATTGAAATCCTCAACAGTTTTTTCCCAGACATTGACTGTAATGGTTATCTATGTCGAACGTCACGGAATCAAGATTCTCCCTTATTTTCATCTAATACAATCTGTTTTCTCTCGGCCAAGTTATTATATTTAATCTTACTTATGCCTCAAGTAATTTCTTCCTCAGAATCAAAGTTCTCATATGCCGAGACACCTTCACCTATTTTAGGAGGTATATGTACCGGGGTCAAAGACCTTGTGCATATGGCAAGAGCTGTCCGCTGATCCCATTGGATCACTCGGCCAACTGCCTCCTGAAACTGGTGGAGACACGGAGAAGGGAATGCTGCGTACCCACAGCAAACTCGTCTCCCGTCATTCGGAAGGGCGTGAGAATAGTACCCAATGCCCGACCTACCTGATGCAGGTTTTCTAGGGTTTTCTCTGCATCTCTTTAGGTGAAACACCGGGTAGGATCCTTAAACCATAGCCCGGGGGCCCTAGTTAACCCTTGGCTACCTTGCTCTGCCTTCCGCACCCCCCCTTTTCAATTCCCTTCCTATGCTATTAAAGGGGAGTTGCCTGTTTCAGGATCACCCTCATGTAGCCTGTTACCCAAAAAAAAATCTTCCTCAGAAAAATAATTTACTCCCAAACAATAAATCAGCATATTATTGTATAAGTTTAATAACCTTAAAAATATTCTCTCTAATTTATAGCACAAATGAAAAATTAAATTGCATTTTAATGAAATTTTGTTTTTACAATATATATTAGATTTACGAAAATTAGGTCAATTAATTTTTTACTTCATTTAATGCAGATATCCACGACCAATCACCGTTGTGTGTGCTACTGAAAATAATTAGAATTAAAGTTTTACTAAAGGCCTAATGTATTGTAAAGGAAACAATTTAATACGATGATAATAACAAGTTAGGTTCAAATTGTCCTAGCAGCAGGAAAAATAAGATCATGTTTTCCTTGGCTAAAATAAATTCTTTAACAATGTGCCGGGGTCAGTCCATGTCAAGTGGTCAAGCACTGGTTGTCGCAACAATCTCAGAAAATATTAATATTTTGTTGGTGCATCCCCTCATATTTTGGCAGTTCTAAGCTTATTTTGTTTCATTTATTTTGTGTCGCGTTCAAAAATGGCTGCCGCTTTTGTTACAGGCCCATGCCGTTTTTCGCGTTTGCAGGTATCTACATATTTCTAAATTATCCATGATTGCGTTGACATATCATTTTCTAATAAATTGCATCGTGTTCAGTACATTCAGGTCTACTAGTTAATCTCTATTAGTATTATTTTTTCATGTACCCCGTGTAACACGAAGTTGTCGACTATAAAATAAGAAAAGTCAGTTTTTGTAGGGTACTTTCTCCAAGACGAAACTGTTTGCGAACCTCAATAATTTCCGGCTTTTTACACATAATAGTGTAGTTACTGTATGTAAATTATAAACAATAACTGATGCTACTTTTACAAATTACACCCGTTTAGAAATGGAATATTTCATTATTTTTTCCAATATGTGAAACGCTACATGTGTGTTAGATATAATAGGTCTTTATAATAGCAAACTACACTATAAATTTCAACTTTGAGATATAACCCTAACATTGTATAAAAATTGTTAAATATAAAAAGCAATGCTCGATTTCCACATGTAGATATAGTGGGTGCTTGAAATATTTAGACATGTTAAGCAAAGAAAATTGATTTGGTAACAAACATATAATGTTGTATCACAATTTGTGATACATATTTTTCCACGTTGAAGTAAGAGGAAACAAGTTCATATACAGATGTGTATTCTTATTAATTTAATTTATGACGCATTATGCTAACATGAGTATCGCAAAACTCTTTAAAAAGGAAAATTCCGTTCTACGCCAACAAGTAGAACCGCATGGACGATGACTATTCATTGAGGATTAGGAACCTGGGAGAATAGCCCAAAGCCGCGTCGCTGTGACCCTTGCCAAAAACCAATTTTGCTGGAACAGTGGGAAAAGTGAAGAAAACGGTAACGTTTGGGTGTCATCGGATCAATGACACGGAGATCGCCTCTGTGGAAGACAAGGCGCTGTGTGGAGTTTTTGAGCATCCTTCAGACAGAAAAGTCGCGAATTCGGGCAGCTGGCAGAAAGAAAGGTTGATTTCAGAATGAGCTTAGAACGAGAGAGAATGAGTTCTCATTCCCTTACTTTGCAAATGCTGCGTGGCGTAGGTCCAAGGAGCCAAGTTAACGTCACAGAGGGCAGAAGCTGATTGAGGCATTTTCCTGGAAGCAGCAGCGACACCTACCCTGTATTTGCTTCCATCTCATCGTTAATTTAAATGTAACTTTCTTCTTTTACTACTTCTACGACGCAGAGACAAATCAATCATAAAAAATCAATTAAGTAACTTATAATTAAATCTCATTTATAATTTATATTTTCAATGATGCGGAATAGAGGCAATGATGATCATCACAGAAATGTCGTAATGCATTAAATATTTTTGTTAATTGAATAAATATTTTAAAATAGTATTCCCATGGTTTATGTGTAAATACAATTTATGAATCGAGAAATCTCTAAGAGGAATGAAAATTAACTTTATAAAAATAAATACCTTAGCATGTATGTTAATGCATGCCAGAAAGGTATAATTAAAAAATCGGACAAAAAACTTAAATCAATGGCTAACTTAAAATTTTATCTTTGTAGAACGGTTTTAAGAGTATGAACTGTATACAATTGTTTTCATATTTGGCAATGGTTTACAAAAGTTTCTGAAAGTAACGAAGGACAATTAAATGAACACAATATAAATATGATTAAATGATACTAAATTGTTTCTAAACGTTTTTAATGCAGTTTTAGAAACGTGGAATATAATAAAAATTAAAGTTACGGACGTGATTGATGTAAAATAAACGTGAAAGGATTGTAGTTATTGTAAAAAAGATATTTCGACTTACTTGAGAAATTTTTCACTGTATAACGGTAAGAAAATTGTAGCAATAACTTACATCGGGATGTCGTCTACGTTTTCGTAACAGTGTTCAATGGCTGAGGGCAAGTTAGTGAGTGATAATGGCGGCATCTATGGGCCATTAGTGCCTCGACACAAGTGATGAGCTGTTAGATCATAATGGACGAGAGATTTAGCGTTTACGCTCAGCTCTTAGGACATACGTAGCGTGGGTGTTGATTTATTTTCTGAGGTATCGTGAAGAATATTCTAAGAAACGACGACTTTATAAGGACATCGAATCATATAATCTTATTAAGTATTAATTAAGATTACCAAACTATGCTTCTGAAATATACCATTTTTTTAATTAATAGGAAATTAAAAAAATTGATGCATGTTTACAGACAACTCAATCTTTGTTCAAACCACTTATGAAGTATTAAATGCAATATTCATATTTCTGTACATTTATCATTAGAGCGTATTGTAATTTTTGGAAACGCTGAGATGAGCTAACAGCGACATCCTCATATTTCACATATATATCTTAGAGAATGAGTCAAAGGGTTCAATAAAAATACTTTTAATTTGTAATTTCAGTAAGTCAATGTTTCAATTTAATATAATTGTATATATGATACTGATCACATTTCACAATAGGACCGAAACATGTATCTGAATAATTAAATAATTTCAATAAATAACAATCAAACTGTCTATTTATTAGCTTTCTTTTTCATTTATTCTATACGGACGATAATAATTAGTATATCCTATAAAATTCGAAGTTTGTACAAGCGCGTGGCTGTTCCAAGAAATTTATGGATTATCATGTGCATGTTTTTATTCTTTCTCGTCATTAAGCCACAAAGTGAATTTGATTACTTAATGAGCCCAATAGTTTAATTTTATTAGAAACTAGCTGGGTACTTATTTGTATTAGCTCGGTATAGTGTTTAATTCGTCCTAAATGTAATATATATATATATATATATATATATATATTAATGTAATACAATTACTGTTAAGTCTATGTTTTCAGACGATAACTATAGAAAAATAGACAGCCGAATCATGACAGTAATGTGATGTAATGTGACTGTCCGGGAAGCGTCCCAAAAGTCAATCGGACTAAATGGGCTGTACAGACATGGAAAAAGAAAAACAATACAATATTATTTGCGAAATGGAACAAGTCGAGTAGTATTCACGAATTACAATTATATAGATTAATAGATTAGACTGCATTGTAACTAAAAGGAAGCAGAGAAATTCGAAATACGAAGCTTCTCGTCTTCATTTATTGCATGTAATCCGATATTCTCGTAAATAAATTAAAGCGGGTTATACGAAGATTGGGAAGGTTCAGTAATCAAGGATTTCAGAGCGAATAGATTAATTCTTAAACGTGTTTCTTTGTTTCCGAAAGGAAGTAATTACTTCAAGTTTCACATTATGAGTCATTCATTAACGATCAAAAATTGATACATTTACGAGGAATTCCAATTTTGGTTTCATTTTACAATTCTAAATTTACGACATTCTCCCATTACTTCTTTATAAAACTAAGTGATACAATATTCGAGGATGAATTACAGTTTCAGGAAATGTGTATCATACCATACCATATTTTCACCTTCAATAAAATTCTCAGATCAGAACTGGTTTCACTAATCAGTTGCAAATGTATCGGTTTTCTACCAGAGACATCAGAGCTATATTCACCTGTTTAGTAGCATTAAAATGGGGCAGGTACACATATCCACAAACTGAAACATTAATTAATGTGCCACATCAAATTGGAAATGATAATTGTAATTTACAGCACCTGTAAGGCGTTCCCATAGGATGGAGATAATTAAATTTTTATAGCAACATTGTTTGATTACCTTATACTAACATTTCATTTGTTATGCAATTACGTATATATACTGACTGGTGCATTGTCAATATTCTAATTTTAACTATGTTGTAAAATTAAAATAACTCTAACATTTAGAATTATGGAAAACTATTTTCAAGATTATGGTACTTGCAAATAAAAACATAATAAGTTCAATTATTTTATCACCGAATTCATCACAAGAACATATAAAATCAAATAATTAGCAATTCAGAAAATTCTAACAAAAACATGTAATGACCTGAATGCACATTCTTGGACAATCTTTTATTTTTCAGCCACGAAACTTCCTGAAACTTTTTGTTCTAACGTACTCGATGTTTCCATCCTCACACATTGGATTGGCACAAGTTTTTAATAACTCAATTACCAATGTTCAGAATTAATTACTTATATAAAATAATAAACTTTATATTCAGGTATTTTAAATCAAAAAATAATAAGTGAAAACATCATATTAAGGATAAATTACGTAAAATAATTATGAATTTAAGAAAATTATAAATATAAATTTAAGAAGATCCAAAGTTCGTATGTCTATGTATCATACAATTGTTTTCTTAACATCCATATTTGCTTTGCAAGAATTTGCGACTTATTACATCAAAATAACGCATAAGTAACCGCAAAGGAAATAAACGTCAAAATCCATTATTTTCAACTACTAGGTAGGTTAATAAAAAATTAGCCTCCACTGAATAAGTGAGGACAATTAACGGACAAGTATGGTTTTGATTAAATTTTATTACTTCAACTCTGTTTCGTTTCAGTGTTTCATTACTGACGTTAGCTAATGTCACAAAGTCGGAATCGATCTGTGTGGAAATCTCTCCATGTGTTAATTGAGTAATAATGAAACTTTTATTACTGCAGTTAATAAATTTGAAAAAATATATAAGTCGCAGTGCAGATTGATTATAAAAAGCACAGGACCGCACACACTTAATTTTATGTTTCCTGAATATGTATTTGTATCTGACCCTTATAAATTTAATTGACTTTTTCTGTATATTTTTGTCTCCGTGTGTGTTGCATACAAATAATCGCACGGAGAAATTTCGACTAAATTTCTACTTTGTCCTTGCTACCCGGAAGTAAGCAAGGACTATAAAGATAAGAGCATGGGTGCAGGGATGGAGGCTACGGAAATTTAAAGCGTACATAATCGACAGATACTTGCGTGTGATTGTGTATATTTCGCGGTTTGCGTCTCTCTCTCGGTACTGTACAATGTTTAAGATAGTGAGTCATCGTGGTGGTTATGATAAAATTCAGGTCGCATAAAGTACGGGACGTGAGAAGGTAAATTTGAAAAATGTCACGGTCAAGCTGGTGGGTTAATCATCTGTTGACAAAAAGAGATTACTGTCGAATTAAACATGTAGCGCGCTAATTAGTATAACTAAATTCCCGGGCATCGCCAGAACCCAGCTATTAACCATATATAAATTACTGAAAAAAAAGAGTGAAAGTCACAGATTTCTTCAAGGATTAACTGGATTTAGATATTTGATTTAATAATGTGAAGAATAAAATGGCTGGACACATCGTGCACTTTTTGTAGGTGAACATTTTAATTTAGGTGAATGGGAATAGTACGTCATTAAAAGCTGTTCAGATTGGTTCCAAACTTCACTACAGACATTTTCTAGAACAACAATTTTATATTTCAAATTTATATTATATTAACAGCACGTCTAATTAAAGTTTGAAATTCTTACAAACGTACACGGCTCCGTTCTTCCGCAGGTGGGGTCAGTAGTTTTATTTTGGTAATATTTCTACAAGCCTGTGTGAAACATTTGTTCTATAATTTTGATAACGCTGAAAAACTTAAGAAGTATAGCGTGAATTTTATCAAAAATAATCATAAAGGAGAACGTTGTAAGTCTGCATTCACGAACAATCAATAAGATATAAGTAATAATTTTTCACTCTCAGACGTGTGCCCAGAGTGACGGCGGGGCACACCTGATCATGTCGGGAATGCCTCGCACTCTCTCTGGGTATTTTTTTTATCAAAGTTCTCATATGCCGAGACACCTTCACCTATTTTAGGAGGTATATGTACTGGGGTCAAAGACCTTGGGCATATGGCAAGAGTTGTCCGCTGATCCCATTAGATCAGTTGGCCAACTGCCTCCTGAAACTGGTGGGGACACGGAGAAGGTTATCCTGCGACCCCACAGCAGACTCGTCTCCCGTCATTTGGAAGGGCGTTAGAATAGTACCCAATGCCCGACCTACCAGATGCAGGTTTTCTAGGGTTTTCCCTGCATCTCTTTAGGTGAAACACCGGGTAGGATCCTTAAACCATAGCCCGGGGACCCTAGTTAACCCTTGCCTACCTTCCGCATCCACCCTTTTCAATACCCTTCCTATGCTATTAAAGGGGAGTTGCCTGTTTCAGGATCATCCTCATGTAGCCTGTTAACCAAAAAAAAAAGTACCTTCCGCGTCCCCCCTTTTCAATTCCCTTCCTATGCTATTAAACGGGAGTTGCCTGTAAACCCAAATACTTATAATCACCCTTTTCAATTCTCTTCCTATTCTATTAAATTGCCTGATTTAAGTATCATCGTCATGAAGCCGGTTACACCAAAACATGTGTGTTTGGCAAAGTAATAGCACCTACCTGATGCAGGTTTTCTAGGAATTTTCCTGCATCTCAGGCAGGATTCTTAATCTATAGCCCGGGGGTCCTTGGATAACTCGCTCTACCTTCCACATCCCCCCCTTTTCAATTTCCTTCTGCTATTAAACAGTGGTTGTCTGATGTAGCGTGTTGCACAAAAATGAATGTCTGTTTCGGCCTTCAGAATCACCCTACCCAAAAAGAACCACACTTTATTAACTGTAGTAGCAAGTAAAAATAATAATAAACAAGGAAGTAACACTGAAAATTGATCTATTCACATATAATATACTACTGGAGTTTGCTTTGGTTGTGTTATTAAAACAAGAATAAAACTTCGTTGCAGCTTTGCAAAATAAATAATTATTATTTTGCAATCTTGGTTTCGATGTTTATTGCTTAAATTACGTTAAATTATTAATAATCAGGGATAATTAAATAATTTTTCAACCTGTTCTTCATTATTATTGCCACTAAATCTTTATCGAGTATTTGACTCTATGACTATAGCTAGAAATTCATTTATGTGTCACCTTCATTAAAATTCAATAGATAATATACTGACACTGAATATGTCTAGCAAGTCAGTAATCATCTGCTCGATATCACTCGAAGTGTCATACGAAAATTCTTCAAAGTTAACAGTCGTGTTTGATTGTCATTGACGACAACGTAATGATAGTTGAATGACGCGTTGAAGGGCTTTATATTATGAGAAGGTCCCAGAGTATGAGGAGCGAGTATTTGAATGCAGTGAGGCACGGCTGTAGGAAATCCGAGTTCCCCGTGGCGTGACGCAGTCCTGAGGGACGCGTGGTGTTTACCGCGACTTCCCGCGGGACTCATTTCTCCACCGCAGCGACAAGAGTGCCTCTTCAGCCGCCGCTCTTGTCTCGGAACAAAGCCCGTCTTGCGTAATAACAAACAACCCCTGGCTACAATCCTTACCCTTGCCAATTCTTGCCTGGCGTCACATCATATGCCGGTAATTATCTTTGCTGCGTTCGTACAAGTACTTTAAGAGACCCAACGATTATCATTTACTCACAAAAAGTCGCAGATAAGCTTACTCCACGCTAACGCGAGATACGAAATAATTCATGGTGGAATTATGCAGTCATACATCAAATAATAATACGAAGATACAAGATAGGAAAGAAATATATAAAAATTTTAGAGACATAGAACACCAAAAATTAAAAAGAAATTACACTTACTTGCAGGTCGTCAATTGGTCAAAATTTTTGGTTCTTAATTTAAATGATTGCGGAATGTCCACATGACAAACATTCTGTCTATATAACAGGCTTAAGTACTGTAAAATTTAACATAGCAGAACCTCAAAAATTAACTTACATCCACTGACCAAAGAAGATATTGAATTCAGTAACAGATGTGATTGTCGTTATGAAAAGACGGTTGGTAATGGAGTAAAAATGGAAGTAATGATATTATTATTATTATGACGTATCAAAAGTTGATTTTATACGCAAAACTTCAATTAAACATGTAGAAGTGAAATTATGTATGTTCAGCGTTAGACACGAAATATACTGAGTGTTTATTACACAACAAACCAAAAAAAAAAGGTAAATGTTGTTGGTAGGGTTAACTAAAAATGTGGAATTAATGGCAGTAAGATTCAAATGTTTTAAGACAATTACAAAGGGAATTACAACATTCATTACTATAAATATGGTACATAACTAATAGAGGGGTCACCGATAAGGTTGAAATCGAGGAATGGAGAATAATTACAGAATTATATAAATAATGTAAAATAATTATAAAAGAGTAATTGGAAAATTTAATTAAGATCTCATATACTTTAGACATATGGGAACCACAATGAAGCTACTTTGCATTAGACAGAGTCAATAAAACCTGGCTTCTTAATTGTTTTAATTGCTACACCTGACTGCCAAGATAATTTTTAATGGACCCCATTACACTAAAATTAATATATATAATAGTCAATTAAATTTTAGATATTTAGATCTCCAAAGTCGAAATCGTAAGAAATAATTAATATGAACCCATTCTTTGTCAAGTATATGTATTGTAGCAAAATAAACTTTCGTGGTTCTTCTTTTCTTTCTTAAACATTTTTATAAAATATTGTTAAAGTCGAACAATAAAAATGTGACAGTTGAGCTTCTTTATAAATTAAATTTCAGGTAGTGCAGGTCGTAATATATTTAACATTTTTAAAAGTAGAATGATATTTATATTTTACGTATCTTACTATGGAAAAATCTGATTCACACAAAGACGTTAAATAAAATAGTAGTAATTTGTTTATTACCATTTCCGATAGTACTGGATATTCAGATTTGTTTTCAAAACTAAAACAAAATTGTGCTTGGGAAGTTGAAATCACTTGATAGTTCTGCTAATTCTTTTTGGGCGTTTGAACACAAGATTTGACTTTAAAAACAGAATAAATAATTTACGGCTGTAGTTCATATAAATGCTACAATGTAACAATATATCACAAGAGTTTTTATATTACCGAAAGTTGGAATTTAATTTATAGTTTGTACGTATCGTGGGAACGTATTAAAAAATTAATAAAATGACCAATGTTTTGCAACCCCCACTCAGTTGGTTCGTGACCCCCTTTGTGTCACTTGATTATCATTCATTGTTTTATCTGTCTCCACGAGCCAATTGTCTTTCAACAAAATACATATAGTAAACTAACATTTAGTTATAATATTCCAGTAAACCTTATTTCATTAACTAAAAAGCTCGTATTTCCCATATAATATGTCTCCGTTTGTACTTTTTAACGACAACTATGTGAATTTGTAAGATATAGTAATTAAAAGAATTAGTATTTTCTTCGGAGGATGACCTGGAAAGTTGAAGAATATTCATTTAAATTTTATCGTAAGTGGTGTAACAATCATTGGCAGATAGTGCATATGAGCTAACAGCTTAAGAATTAATCTAGGAAGAATTATTTATTTGATCGTATTAAGAAATTTTACAATAACAGTATTCTACGATTGTAAATTCTGTTTTGATTTCGAAGACATAACTAACCACCTTCAAGCGCCCTCCCACCTGCAAAACATGTGTGATACAGTCTTTACAGCTGTCGTGGGTATTTATGACTTTTAGTCTATTGTCAACATTTAATGCACTACATGAACTTTTGAGTGGGGCTTAACTCAATGAAAATATTAAATTTGGTTCCTTTGTATCATAAATATATAATAAAATTTTATGTAACCAAACAATTTACAATACATATTTAAATAATTGCAATCATTCTGTTACTAAATAAAATAATAAAAGTTCCACTACCCAGGAGAATGCTTGCTGGCTCTGGACTTACTGTCCAATCTCCAAAGAGAACTCTTTTCACCTCGGCTTGTCAGCTAGGACGGTGTTCTTCTCGGGTTCTCTACACCAACTGTTTGCAGACCATAGACACAGACCGCCCACTCTTCAGAGAGAACTCCTCGCTCCTCTGATTCTCTACCCTGACTGTTCTCTCACCACGTCTTTTTCCGTTCCAATCTGGACCACTAATCACAGTTTCTAAATTTGGGAATAATATGCCCCCAATTACCCACGAATTCAGCCAAACCTTGCCATTTAGTCCCATGGCAGTGAGAAATAAGTTATGCGGGGTTCACGTCCTTGCAGGTCTACGAAACATTTTGCACCTTTTTGTTTTCACAGATTTTGCACTTATCGTGCTAAAAGTCCAACTTTCCATCAGGGTGAGGTTCCCACGTTATTTTGCCCATTCCCTTGCCGACAAACAAACTATCTTTTCATGCGGTCATCCGGATACTGAAAGCAATATTTCGTTTAATCCTCCTACTCGACCAACTACTAACCATTTTATAAGCTGCAAAATACATAGAACTGGACAGTTCGGCCTCATCAAGATAAAATTTTAAAATTTCTTGATGAACCGATAAAAATATTATAGTTTAAGTTAATCTAAGAAAAAATAAACATGTAATAGACGGTATTTCAATGACTTTCATAACTCGGAGAGCATTACCTCACGATACTGCACGCAATACTGCCATATATGTGGTCGCCTCCTAAAATTAACTGTCTCTATTAAAAATATGTACGAAGTAAAAATACTTTCCTGCTGGGACATTGTGCTAATTTATTTTTACACATAGTAGTCCACATTGTAAAATTCGTTCCTATTACACGTTACGTAGACTAAATTGCATGTTATGGGTCATGGAGTATTTTCAACAAGTATTGTTACTATCTAATGCTATTATATTTGTAAAAATTGTACCTTAGGGCGATGTATCACAAAATTATAAATATTCACGAGCCTGCTGACAATGGTTAACTATGTTTGAGGTAACAGACGACCCAAAATTGTAATAATATAATAGTAATAGTTAAACAGCTGTTACATAAATGTATATTCGGTTTCTATTTGAATAAATGACAGAAATAGCTTACAGCACAAAAAAGATTTTGCGGAAATCTGTGTTGGATGAGAGTTTTTATGCAGGCGTGTCTAAAATTTAGGAGTTACTACTCGTGAGAGCCTGGAAGAAACAATATCTTTAAACGCACCTTATGTTCCATATTGTTAGGACAAAAATAAAAATAGTAACTGCCGTAGCTAAAGGAATTCACAAAATTCTAGAAGCATGTAGGCAACTATTTAATTTAACGATGGAAGGGTGGGGGTGGGGGGATAAAAAGCAGTTAGGAAAAGTGAGCCCACTCAGTAGTTATGTGCCGCGTGATATTGCCAGTTCTAATTATAACTATGCGTGTGACAGTAGGCGTGTCGGAATCATGCTCGTGAAATGGAATTGCTAGCTTGTCGAAGCAGTGGCCCGTCTGTTTCGCAGCTTAGGACTTGTCCGCCAAGTTAATTAAGCCTGGAGCTAGAGTCGACGCGGAACTATGTGTGGTTGCTCTCGCCTGAATTAATGTGCCGTAATTACGGCAAAGGACTGCCACAAAGACCGAATGTCAGCTCTGGATAAATAATCTCATATTAATATCCCGTCTTATATTGCCCGGAGCACGATGTCAATACGAAAAATTAAAAACCAGATTGAACTCTCATTTATTCATTTTCCAGAAGGAATTTATAAAATTATTTCATCGTATACGTATAGCATGGTAAATTATGAATTGTTTAGCATACGCATATCAGAACAAAGTTTTATTACGTTATATCCATAGACAAACATACCATTAAATGCTTATCAGAAGACGAACACTTGCACCACAGGAGTATTAGAAAATTTACTAACTGTATAATAAAAAGCGTCGTTTTGTTCGGAGATAGAGAATTCAAATATATTAAGATTTCAAATAATTTAGTGTTATAGTTAAAAAAGTAAGAAATAAATAGCAAAAATAGTTGATGATTAAACGAATGATTTGTAGCAGTACTGCTACATTGGTCAGACTAAACGATATTTGTCATTTATAATTGTGGATGATAAATATAATCTAAATTTTCCTTCAAAAAACATAGCATAATGCAAAACACTCTTTGGAATAATATAATTCGTTTAGTTTCAGTAATTCTGTTTTTTTAAGTAAGAAAATAAATTCTATGAAAAGGTTAATTTCTGAAATCTTACATATCAAATCCAACTAATTTTCTGTAAATATAGAACATGACACTTGTCAATTAAATAAGTTATTGGTCGTTTATTAAATTACTTTTGGTAGTTTATCTCATGGTTATTCTTTGATTACAATATTTTTGTTCTCATTACTTACGTCTTTACAAATATTGACAAGGACCATAAGTCTTAGTCGAAACGTCTATTTAGTAATAAGTTTAAAAAAATTTCAAACTTTAATATTGTATTAATAATATATGGTAAGTTAATTATTATAAAATTGGTGTAAAATCCAGACGTTTATTATTCTCATAAATTCATTTGTGGTCTATAGTTTAATTTGAAATATAATGTTCTTCAGTAAGAGCAGATCTATGTTAAAATGGAATAAAACAATCTGTCTGTAGGTATTAAATAAATGCGTGTTTTTATTTGAAAGCCCCATGTGTGTCCTTTGAAACGGAGAAATAATTTCAATAATATGTAACACACAGCTTGTTTTATTCCATTTCAACACCAACTCGCCCTTATTAAAAACACCATATACGCATAATAGTATTTCAATTATTGGAACATTTCCTCAAGCTTTATGATGAGATAGAATTTCTCACAAGCGTGATTAGTGGCTGTTATGATTTTGTATTAACTAATTTCCAACCATTACTTAATCTTAGATAGTGGTGCTTTACTGCCGGAAATTAAAAGTCACCACCAGAAAATCTGAAACCGCTGAGGAGTAATGATTGCAAATTAAATTAATTGGAAGTAAAATTCTTGGCTTCGCTACTTTTTGTATCAGTGGATTGCCATCAAATTACAAACAATGCTACTGTCATCCATAAGTGTAACACCTTGTAACAACTGCATTTCTTGTTTCATTCCCCTGTCTCTCTCTGGATGTCCATAATGTATTTATAAAACAAAATATAAGCAATAGGTCCCATTCAATCGATAAAAATTAACTAAAATTAGTATTTTATGAGAGAAAACTAGTATGTACTTTTGGTTCTGCAAGAAATGATGACTGCTAGCAGTGACACCATGAAACGAAGTTCATTACTTGCAAGTCACCGACAAGCGTTACTTGCCTAAAATGGCTCCATTGCTGTCGTACCTCTAAATCACACGAGCTCTTAGTTGTTTTAAAGTTGTCCCTTTGGTAGATTCCTTTGCCGACGACGCAAGTTCCCCCCAGTTAGGTGTGAGTGCCTTTGTCTGGCCTGTAATGGGCAGCTAGACAATCACACTGACTCCGGAGATTCCCCGGACAGTGCAGACAAAGGCGACTGCGCGATACGAGAACACTTGTGTTTTCATATCCAACAAACAACTGCACGACTCAGGAGTGAAATATACTCAAATATACTTTGCCTGACATTGTTTAGAGAAACCTTATCACTCTACGGGCAGATAATTTTATTCCATAGACATCTTCTGCAGCAGGTTTACGAAATTCCTGTTCCAAAAATAAAAAATTAATATTGTTTTTGTACCAACAATAAACTTGTTACTTATCAAAAATACCATTTCATTTAATTCGTAATAAACTCGGTCTACACGATGAATAAATTACACAATATATATTTTACTGTAATTTATTTATATTACGTTCGAACATCATAGTGATAGAAAGTATTCCATAATATATTCCTGGAGCATGCAACATACATTGACAGAAATCTGAATGAAATCAGTCACTATTAAATAAATCTAAATTTACTATCAATGAATCAAAGAAAACACAGTACGCAAACATCTAATCTTTCCTCAAAACATCCGTACCAACGCCGGTCACTTCATCTATTGAAATTTATTTTTGTATAAAAATTTTAGACGGGCTCATGTATTAGCACAGGCTCTTACGATCTAATCATTATTGTGGATTGAAATATCAATAAGATAATATTCTTGTTAATACAAATTTTTTAACTCCAAAAAACCACTTCAATTAAGATTTATTACAAGAGTAATAATAATAATTCTCAACATTAGTAAAAAATGATTAAAAGTGCCCATATGGTCTTATGGCGTCACTACCTCGCAACACAGAGGTCCCGGGTACGATTCCTGGCAATGGCTTAATGATTTTTTGCGTCTTTGTGTTCCCAAATCGAGTAACCTTGCAATGAAGATGAAATCCCAAAAATTGTAAAATTAGTCTCTAATTAGCATAGCTGCTGCTGTGACTTAAAAAACTGCACTGAACAACACCATAATGTATCGACAATTATTCTATTGGTATAATTCCTTTATATAACTACACGGAGAACCATTTGGTTCTTAATACATTAACTTTATAAATCACACAGAAAAAGAGTTACCCACCACTGAAAAATATAAATTATTATTGGGTATTCGCGAGGTTTATTTGAATGGCGTAATACTATGTATTGTTACATAAATATTTATGAAAAACGAATTATTATATATTATGTATCTAATACAAAATAACAAATATAAACTAAAATAGACTGAGATGATGTATATTGCTCAATTATGCAAATCTAATATTAATTTTAAATAAATGTTCCTCCTGCCCCCCCCCCCCACACTTTTCAAGACGCGGAGCGAAAATTGTTTCACTTATTCCTACATTCAGCCTAAAACCAAACTGATCTTTTAACCTTCTGTAAACTATTTTCGTTAATATTTTGCACTTTGGGCTGTTCGCGTCTATCAGCCGCAGTCTTCTTCTGTGTAGGGATAATTATCTTATTCCTAAACTCTTCTCGTATTCTTCCTGTTTCATAGATTTAGCATACTATCCTAAACAGCCATGATATTGCTTTTTCGCCCTGGCGCTTTACAATAGCTCAAATCTGTCAGGCCTCTTTCAAATCCGATATTAAAATTTTATCCCCCAATTCTTCTTGACTAACCTCCTTTTTTTTCTATTACTGTCTAATCTAGATATTCCTTCCATCTTTCAGTCTTTTCTTGTTTACCTAAAATTGGCTTCACATCTGCTCTCCTCATGTTCTTCCGAATATTTTTCCTCTCTCCGAATGTTTTCTATAAGCTATGCCTATTTTCCCTTTCACTATGAAATTTTCAGCCGCTTTGAATGTCTCTTGGACAACTAATATAAATAATAATAAGCTGAAACTGATAAAGGAAAGTAAATGTTTATACTTTAATACAATATAATAACCTAATCGGGTGCTTCGGAACAAAATAACAATACGGTTGATAGTCTGGTGCGCATGTGACGATAGCTTCGATAGTACCAATTTTTCGCTGCTGTTGAGGATTACCTTGTGATGTTGACAATATACAGCGATGCTGGACGTAATAGTCAAGTTGTACAGTGCATGGATCACGAACTTAATACAAGACATCGGCATCCACACTCAGGAAATTTTAGTTTGTGCACCGTGATGCGGAAGATTTGAAGTAGGACAATCTTCAAAATTATTTTACAACCTCATTTCCGGCAATGTGTCCCTTATCAAAAGCCCTAAAAATCTGAAATAGGAATTCAGAAATACCCCGAACATTTTGGAATATGGAGTTACACTATTCAAACTTCTCCTTACTCTCTCACTATACAATTCATCTGTAAGACCTATAAGAATAAAGCTTAATATTTATTTTGAGAGCCAAGTTTATAAACTTAAAGTTTATATAAATATTGTTATATCTTAATTAGGATACCCCTAAACTGATCTTTAGCTAAAATCGTCCTCAATCTGATTGATGCATGTTTTCTCAGGACGACGCCTTCAAACTCTCCCTTCCCTACTTTTCTGGTATACTCGTGTCGTCTATCTCATTTCCTTTATCCCCTTTTATGTCCAAAAAATCTAAAAATACCGTTATCAATCCCCGACACATGTGAAATATTTGAATTTTAGTACTGTAATAAATAAGGGGGGGATATTATTTTGTAATTAAAAATGTTATAAAAATTAGAATAATGTAAATTTTAATGTTTTTTTATGACAAAATACATTAACTGAATAAATTTTTAATTTATATAGCCGGCTTCGTTACAATTAAACCATACATATATTAACACAATTTATACAAATTATATTCTTATAACTTAATACATGAGTTCTCACTTAGGGTCGTCTACACGGACATTTCAATAGAGTAAAATCACTACTCGGAATTGGTAGTACCAGGAAATCGGAAAAAGATTACAAAGAGAGACATTTACCGTGTCTTCTCAGCTTGCCTAGACATTATCGCTGGACCCCGTCTGGAATTGTTAATTGATGAAGAGCCATTTGGAACTCCGGACTGGAACACGGATTCTTTCCGTTTTGAATGTCCAATCTTAACCACCACGTCCCTAATAATGTTAAACTCCACGCCCTCAATAATAATCCCCAAAATCCATTTTTCGTGGTAATTAATAATTTGTCCCCACTTTCTTATTTCATTTACCGTCGATATTGACCAATAAAAATTCTTAATGTCCTCTCTGGGATGAGCCGTTTATCCCTCTCCATCGACGTTTTTTGGGGAAAACACCACCCTTCTTTACTAAATCACACGGTACTTGGGACAAATCCCAGTCACGTCGCCCTGTCTTACTTTTATTAACTCTGTCTGTTACCTACGACTTTCATCACACCGCTTTCCTTTGATTCCTTACAACTATATTTCGCTAGTAGTTGTTTTTTATCATTACAGTACTTTTATTATAGGTATTGATTAATATGATGTGTATGTCAGTGTTCATAACTTTTGTAATTCTCTATTTTAAATTGTTCCCGTTTATTTTATAAAATATAAATCAACGTTTATTTTAACTATTTATTACTAAAACAAGTACCTTATTTTGATTCTATTTTCATATATGTCTGTTTGAGCAATACAGTTTTGCGGATGGTTATTAGCAATATATGTGAGCAAGATATATGAAATTAGTAAATGTGAGGAAGATCTATGGTGGTAATAGGAATGTGGGTATTGTTAATTTAAGAGATCTACTCTTCCAACCACCACCACTATGTTTTGTCACTGGATGAAGTGATCTTTTCAGTAAAGCTCTCTCGCTGTCCTAACTGTGGTAAAGCGAAGAGCAGAAATATTGTCGGGTCCCAGGTCAACACTCTACACCCTCCAGGTAAACCACAGAGCTTCTCCCTTGCCTTTCTGTCCATGCGCTGTAGCTCTAATATACACGCTCGTTATAGAGATCACACAGAGGCAACTCGCCTGTTAAGCGACAAACAGTTTTTGTTTTATTACAAGAAATAACGAAAATTCAGACAAGCGTAATACTATAAAAATATTACATTGATTTTAAATCAGTTTGGTGAATGGATGTTTTTCCTTAAATAAATTATAAAAATCAACTGGAGTTTACAAAATAATTTCTGTTACACTTTAATAATACATTTGATATATAATTATCAACATTTTATTTTGCTGGTCGAGGCAAGGAGGATGGAACGCTGCTCCCTCACACCAAGTTTCTTTACTGTCATTTGGAAGGGCGTGAGACAAGTATGCAAAACCTCGACGAGCCTGATATAGTTTATCTAGCGTTTGCCCTGCATCTAATTCAGGGTAATATCGGGGAATGATCCTTAAAATATAGCCTGAAGACCGTAGTAAACCCTTGGTTGCCTTCCTCTTCCTTCCGCAACCCCCTTTCAAATTATCTTCTTACCCTATTATAGATGAGTTGCTATTTATTGGATCGCTCTTATGAAGTTCAAACAACCCCCCCCCCTCAAATATTAACATAACTAGAAATGCTAATAGCTCAATTTTAATCTTCTTTTTGGAGTTCTTTAGGTCAGACATTAAATTTATAAATCCAGTTTATGAAGTGAAATTTGTATTATTAAAACTTTTCTAATTATTTAAAAACGTTATGATGCAATTTATAAAATGAAATAAACTAACAACGACATTCTACTGAGTGTTGAAAATAATTTCGTTGTCAGAATTATCTAAATATTGTTTAAAATATTGCTGTCATTCTTAGGGTTTTTAGGTGAAAACTGGGTTGGGTCCACAACTTATAACATAGTGGCCTTGAGCAATCCTTGGCTGCCTTCCTCCACCTTCCGCATCCTCTCTCTCTCTCAAATTCCTTCCTATGCTACTGAAGGAGAGTTTCTATTAATTGGATAACCCTCATGTAGCCTGTCAGGCTAATAAAATAAAATAAGGAACAGTCATTATTGACTTACACAGTATATATATATATATATATATTCATTAAATATATATATATATAAATTATATTTGTTTTTAAATGTATTGCTCCTTTCTTGTAGCGCTGAGAAAATTTTGCGTTCTCTGAAAATAATTATTTTTTGAAAAAAATTTAACTTAAAGCATTACTTACATTCCTGAATATTTGTATTTATTTAATCAAGATGAACCAATAAAACGGATTACTGTTCGTTAAATGTACTATTGTAGAAAAATCAGCCTTCGTTCGCTTTGGGCAGCGGTTATAATTATATTGTTTTACTGACACAAACAATTATTTAATGATATATTTGTCCCATTGAAATTATTTCTTTTAATTTTGAAGTTTTGTTAGTTCGATATCCAGCTCTTTTTGCATCATCCAATTAAAATTAATGTATTTATTAAGAGTTCAGATCAGTAAAAAGTTAATATCTAGTTAGGGAATATTCAAACAACAAAAGGATTTTCTTATGTAAACGTAATTTTTTTGCCGTACGTGTTAATTTCACGATATGGTATTTTATCAGGAAATTCAGAGTTTCATTTACGTCCAGGTATTATGGAAATGTTGTAGCTGGATATGGCAGTGAAATAGTTTCATTTTTAGAAATGACAGCCAATAGTGACACTTAACTTTCAAAGTTTTAAACGCAGCCAGTTTTTCTCCTCTTGATATTCGCAGCGCGGTTGTGGTGAGAAAATTTCATTTTCTTAATTTCGTGTGCGAGGCGAACGAGTATCGATCCCCGCATAACATTTTGTAGCAGCCAAGAACTTTTTTTTCTACAAAGACCTCCCAGTACACTCTGTCTCTGCTATCCGTCTCCCACCCTTAAAATATGAGTTTTATTTTGATTAATCCAAAGCTTCATTACTGAACATGACATATTACGACTTGTACTAAAAATCTAGATTAAATAATAATTGTTGCTGCTAAATTTATGGTTTCAATAAACAACAATTATTGTGAACCCTAGCTGAACATTCTAATAGGTGCAAATGAATTAGAAATTTTGCTTCTACAAACACACGTTTCTTTGTTTACTTCTCTGAATAGTTTAAATTATATGCGCAAACGGCACAAACATTCTCAATTTATATTATCAACTCTGTTGTTCAGAAATGAGAGAACACAGAGCTAAGAGCTTCCACATAAAACGTTTTGCAACAAAATTATTGGCATACTTTATGAAAATGTAAACCATGATTTCCATATTTTTTATTGTAAACAATGAAATTGGCTGTTTATAAAACGATGTAATATATATATAATTTAAATTTTATAAATGTAAATAATATAAAAGGAGCAACTATTGTACTCTTGTAAATAGCATGAATTTAAGCAATTTTTAACTTACTATGACGACACTGTATTTGAAGATCCCTAAAAACCCCAGGGTTGATGTAATGTTAAGCATGATTAAAGAAAGGGAAATAAATATTCCTTACCCCTTCTCTGTTGAAATAGGCGTATATCATTAAATATCACATTTAACTTGGTCAATATAAACTAAAAATATAGCATGATATAAAATTTAAGATAAATGCCACAAAAAGTATATTCAATCAAAAGTTAACTATTGTGGTGGGCGAAAGGACTATTAGTTTTACAATTATTTTACTTTGTTAACCTATCCTTTTAACCAATCATAATTGGTTTTTTTGAAGAAATTCCCGCGAATTAGTAAATCTTGACCATTTTTTCCTTCCAGGTCTACAAAAAATTCGCACCTCTTTTTCATCGCAGATTTCGCGGTTATGGTGCTAAAAACCCAACTCTCCCGTTTGTCTGATTTTTTCCCCCACCGTTCTCACGTTTTTATCCTCCCAGCGCATATGGAACAAACAACGTATGTTTCCAAGCGGGATGTTAAAAAGAATCTAAGTATGCTGAAATATACACTTACTCTAAATAAATATCTACTTTATCTAATATCTTACTGTCTAGCACTTGTCGTTTACTAACCTATATAGCTATATAATCGATAAGGCATTAGGCTAAATAATGCCGACACTTTAAAATTATTTTCCATTTTGTTATTAATAATAGTAAAACAGAGATTAGTTTTTATTCGGTTTGTGAGCGTAAAGAGGGTACGTATTGATTAAATGCAAGAGAAGTAGATCAACAAATTTCTCGGGCATTTTCATCCTAAAATTAATGAATGCAGTTTAAAAAAGACTTCAGTATTAATATAATGAATTGTTTGTTTTAAAACGTCTAATTGATACACCAGTCCGTAGGTAGAGTTATCAAATTTTAATTCTGCTTTCCCCTTAATTTAGTAATGAGACGGATTCTTGATAAACAACCGTCCTAATTAAGCATTATAGCTGAACATCCATATTTGTTTCTTTGTTTGCCTGAATATAGTTTCTGTCGTACCATTTCAAATGGTTTTGATTTTGAGTAATATAAATCGTAAAACATTTATGATTAAAGAAATATGATAGCAATGTTAAATGGGCTATTAGAAGCGTAATTAAAATTAAAATTTATTGTTACGTCTTCAGTACTTTTACAATGGAGATAATTCCCTCATTGTTACGTAGAAGCCATTGTTGGTGGTAATAGAGTCCCCAAGGAGCAATTCAGTCTGCATTTATTTCCCTTTCCACATTAATAAAATCTAATTAAATGACCGTGACTAATTCCCCCAAGCCATTCCAGAGGGGAAGTCCCCTTAAGCCGCAAGTACGGCCGCCATGGCTCTTGAGCTGACCACGTCCAATTCTTCGTGGACATTTTTCCGCACGCATACACTGGATACGCTAGCGCCGCTCTTCAATATTATCACGAGCAGCTATGTCGGTGGCAATTGCGGGGTCAGAATAGGCAATTACTCGGCGGTTTACGACCACCAGATGTCCTGAGCGCACCGTCAAAATACACGCATAAAACAAGCGAACCAGAGCCACCTTACTGAATCCTGACGTCTCGAAATAAAATTCAATTTTATACGAAAGTCGTCCCTTTACAATGTACACACAAAAAAATTTAGGATGCCACAAATTAATTAATAAACGTATGTTAAATTAGTCCATCGCAATTATTACCAATAACTAAACCTTTTTTATTAACAAAATTTAAACAGCTTGATAAGACCGTAATTAATTTTACACGTATCTATATTTACATAAAACTAATATAAAATGTGTTCGATAATGTTTAATATGATTGGATCAATTTCAAATCTGAGCGAACAGATTTCTCTTATAAAATATTGGTATAAAGAATACAATAACAGTATTTATCCAGCGTACGTTCTCTGTCCTATAAATAAAATACTACAAAAAGAAACCCATGAATGAAATGAGTTTCCCTTTATACATTTAGATACTCATTGCGTTTCAGCCTATAAAACTCATCGAAAAAGTCCGAAGATAGTAAAAGAATTATTTTGATGACCCAACTTGAAATGAACACATTTGTAAGTAATTTTCATGATTAATTAAAAATAAGTTCGGTGTGGTTAAATTAATTACTTGTTTTAACAATAATGATTCTGACTCATTATAGTTTGACCTGAATGTATCATTCACATTATCTTGTCAACCGTAGTTGTTAAGTGCGGAAGAGCAAGTTCGTCTCGCCGTAAAAATTATTGATTGGTTAAATGGTTTCATAAAACCTCGGCTAAAATATATTAGCTAATTGGATAAAGAAAACTGATTTCTTGGAACTTCCGAGCAGAGACCATCACGAGGGATAATGTGTTTGGGTCAACACAAAATTTGTTTTCTAATTAAAATCTCAAAGACTTTTAACAGTCCCTTGATAGTACTGAGAGAAATACAAAAGTGGGGTTTGGAGACGTTTTTACTGCATTACGGAGGTTTGACAATAACCCTGGTTTTGGCTGCTTGAAACGCAACCCTGGTTGACTGCGGGATCAGGTGACTTCCACGGATGTCCGTTCAGAAGAACGGCGGCAAAGGAGACGAGGCTCAGTAAGCTGTGTGGTGTTGTATGTCAGAACTATATATCGTAAACTACATGACAATTACTAGCGTTTTCGTCTTAAATTATACAAAACAATCTACAAATCTTGTTTTTATTTCGGTCAGTCAGAATTAACCCCACGATTACATTGTGCTTATTTCTTTTTTATCAAAATTAATTTCTATTGACACAATTCTAGTCGTTCAAACACAGATGTCTTTACTTAGTAATGTGAATCATTAAGCGATCTTGTGTTTGTTCCATAAATAGCAAATATTTGAAGCCGTGATTCCCCAAATAGCTGATTCTTACGAACATATATTTCGGTATCTACCAGCTAAGTGACATACAGTTGATGTTAATATTGACAATATTGTAAAATCATCTTTACAAAACTGTACACCTCAACTTCAGGAAAATGGTAATGAAGTGGGTGCATAATACAAATCCATCATTATAAAATATTTTAGAGAATTTATATAATTGGTATTTATATTGATTAAAATATATACTATATATAACGATGGAGATTCATATAAACTTACGTATACATTGTCCCAGTCACTGTTTGTAGGACTTAATCGTCCTACAATACAAAATCATGTAATTAATATTATAACACAATGTCTAGTTGACGTTTTCATATTAAATGTCAAAATTTTTGGTTCAATTGTTTAACAAAATTACTGAAGCCCACATTTGAAATTTTAAAAAGAACATATATGGTTTAAGATGTAATTTGTATCAGACCCTGTATTTCTGCTCATCACAAAATTACTAATCAAATAAATACGCACTATATCATAATTGTAAGTAAATGTGAATATATTTATGAACGAAAAATATTAGAAACGATTTTTATTTCTAAGAGTGTGGTATATGCTTGTAATGAAAGTCGGGATAATAGATAATTTTTTGCCAAGATTTTAAATCACTTAATAGTATAAATTAATATCACAGAGAACATCAGTATTTTTTATTTACAAATTTATCATAAATTTATTTAATACTAACTAAACAAGTAATCCATAATCTATTTTAATTCCTGGGCTTTACGTTATACTGATGTATATATATATATATATAATGTATAATTTTTCATAAATATAGTATCTAATAAAGCCTAAAATTCCTATTACTGTTAATAGGAAATTAGAAGAACTAAATTCTGAAGTTGTTATTTCGGAAATTAATAAATATATTAAAGTTTTAAGAATGTAGTGCTATTACAGTGAATTATCACATCTATTGTTTCTGACAAATCAGTGAGTAATTCATAAATAATAATTATTAATCTTCGATATATGTATGTGGGCAATGACAGTAAATTTCATAATAAAAGTATGTTTACTACCATGAACAACTGGGACTGTCGTATTATGCTGAGTCATGGCTTAAACTAGGTCGGGCTGTGTATTAAAATTAATTGAGTTTCATTAAAATCAATAAAAAATTATTATATCGGTAACAAATTCGATGTGAATGTGAGGTAAAATTCATAGAAAAATCTCAAGACTAATGAGCTCTATTTTAACTGGCGACTAAATGGTTTCTGAAGAATTTGTGTGTATACAAAACAACGTTTATCCATCAAAGTGACTCGTCCTAATTTATTTAATACTGTGATACGATATTTTATTAGTTAAATAAATATTTTATAAAAAGGTTCTAGTACTTCCAATAGTAACACCTGTAATTAATATAAATATATATTTTATTAGAAAAATTTGAAGTTAAGCGAAAGAACTGAAATGTATAATACAATGGTTGTAAGAGAGTAATTATTAACATGAGTGCACAAGCTTGAATTTTGTTCCGTCTGAAAGCCATATTTTTGAATATTCACTCCGCGCATTGCAATATTGAAAGTACATATTAAGAAATCCATTAGGTTAATTGGTCTCGGGTCCAACGAAACTTTTCTCCATCAGTCATTCCATTAGTTTGATCCCAGGAGCGCGCTGTTGCAGCCAAGTCTGCTCCATTAGTGTTCTTCCTTTGAAATCGAGAAGGAGAAGAGAGCTGCCCAATATCGCTGGCACGCTACGAGCACGCGATTTAACGAAAATTCCTCGCTCATCTCTCTTCTGTCAAATATCACCTTCTGCAAGAAATTCGTAAAACGTTTTAGCAAGTTATTAGCCATAAACTGTACGTTCAACCATAAAATAAGCAACACTCTTTCTGTAAAATATTACGATGCACTTTTTATAGACAAGTAAAATTTTCAGTAACTAAATTTTGTATCGCCTTATTAAATAAAACAAAAAAACTAATAATCTAAGTCAATGAATTAACTATCATCTCACTTATAAAGAAAAACACTGATTACTACATTTTTTTGTACGCAGAATAAAGTAATCCAAATTTGTTAAATCTCTCGCATTCATAGGAAATTAATGCAAAGTTGCTTTTTATCGTACATTCCATTACCGAAAAATTAAATTTTATTCCAAAATTAAAATAGAACTTTGGTTCAAACTAATTTATTAAACACATATTAAATCCTTTTATAAATAAAATTTCCTGTTTAAGTGTGTGTCTCCATAAAAATATAGCCTCGTAGATCTATTTGCACCACATTTGGAATGTATGGTCTTTATAACGCTGTAAGCTGTAAGCATGACAACCAACATCAGGGAGGAAGTGGGCGGTTATTAAAATTTTTTAAACATGTATAAATGGGATATAATTCCGTCAAGTAAATATTTTTCCGTCTAAATAACTACATTTGTGTATATTTTCTCAGAATATGACTAAATCACATTTAGGGTTATAGGTGAAGTGCACCCATCAACATCCATGTTTTTGAAAGTTACCGAGCTCAAATGGTTAAGTTATACTTCATGATGTGAAAGGCGGCAAAAAATCAACAGCATGCAAACCTAAATTAAAATTTGGCCTCATGTTATGGTTCAGGAATAAACACGGTTAGGGTAAAGCATCCCTTTTTACTTTAGAAGCGGGGCCCGAAGCGGCAGCGTTTGAAACATTCAAAATCGGCAATTATTAGTGTCTAATGAAACGTTTACAGGGTCAGTGAGACTGATAACTGACACTGCCTGGTTTCAACTTCTGACAGGACATAGGAACACCCATAGAGGTGGTGATCGAAAGATTTCCATTACAAAAAAGGAACGACCGAGAATGGTTTCTATGCCGGGGCTATCGAATTCTCGGAATGTAATTTTTTCTTTCACAATTCGACTTATGTTATAGTTCAGCCCAGTTGTGGAGAGGTAGGGGAGAAATTTGGGCAAAACTCGTTCAATAATCAACCGAGATACATATCGCATCCGGGCTTATTTCTGTTCTGACGTTTAATATGTAGTCCAGCGCCTAGGAAGCAATGTTTTTCATAAAAAAGGCAGAGGGAAATTTTTTTCAAACTTTGTACACATGCAACAAACTGTTTTTAATACTTCTAGAATAAAAAATTATATCTATTTATGTAATTTGACTCTTATTACTCTGACAGTACGATAAAAACTGAATGTGTTCAATTAAGTTGGATTCCTAATTGCTTATTTCGAAGATCATATGTATTAAACACTTTTTACTGGTGTATACCTATTACTTAGTTAAGTAACAGAAACGTTGTGACCTAACCAAAATTTATTAATATCGAATCGAATAATATAAAATTTAGTACATAGCTTACTTAGCATTGTCAGTACACGGAGTACGTAACCGCCAGGATACTAAACATTTCCAGTTACATAATGGAATGAAGTTATCGTATTCCCTATAGATGGAGAATACATAACTAAAATTATGCCCTCTATTTCTAAACACCTTGTATATTGTATTATATGTATATAATAAAATATAATATCAGAAAGATTAACTTAATGTTAAAACTGGAACCAACCCTTCCACACTGATAACTTCTTTTCAAATCACCTATTACTAAGTAAGCCATTAATATTCTCATAATCGGTGCCAAATAAGGCATCAGTAAGCAAAAAAATTAACTCACTAATGGTTAAACAGTGGTTAATTAATAAAGTTGACGATACATTGATACTTTAAATGTTCTTTTTGTAGTGATATAGTCTGCCTCTTGTTTTATAACAAGGATGAGTTCATTAGCGGAAGAAGACTAGTTTTAAAATGTAGATAAACACGACCGGATATTTTTTGTCCCCTTAAATTGAAAAGGGGAAAGATGTTACAAAACATTCGCGGTTTGATCTGTAGCCTTTTGCTCCAGTGCTAAAGTAACAGTTGAGAAATGGAAAACTCTCACGCCACAAGAGTGCCTGACGTCACCAATTTTTTATCCGCTTTCGTTTCCATCCCTCAGATTTACATTACAGCTGCTTCTCATTTGCCTTACAAATGCCTGCCTTTCCAGGAACTACTGGCGGAGGGTTAAGACCTAATATTTTAAATTGTACATAAGAATGCAAACAGATGTTATTCAGTGATAAACTCTTAAATAATATTGAAAGCCTTAGTTTACATTGACTTCAAAATACGTCTTTGCTCTAGGAATTACTATCGTACAGGACGTGCTGAAATTAAATAGTTTTCATTCATATGCTTTGATAATTTCAATCATAAAAAATTGTTAATATGACTGGAAATAATTTTAAGTTATAATGCTGGAATATAAATATTAATAACACAAAAAATATTTTATTCAGATATAACTAAATATATGAATGAGATTGTGAACGGTGATTAAATTAAATTGAGAATAATGAGATTTTAATGTGTTGTGCCAAATGCTCATTATAAATAATAAATATATGAGATCATTATTTGGTTTTTAGCATTAGAAAGATAGTAGAAAATAATGTACAATTTATAATTCTCTTTATTATTAATGCCTACCAGAGTTATAAAAATAGTTTAGAATTCCATGTGCTGTTAAAGGGGAGTTGCCTGTTTCAGGATCACCCTCATATAGCCTGTTAACAAAAAAAAGGTTATAAGTAATACGCAGACAACCTTTCGAAAATGACGGACCTTTTGGCGTGGTTTAGCACCTATTAAGCACTGATTAAACATAAATATCATTGTCGAAAAATATAAAATATTAAAAACAGCAATAAATACAGAAATTATCCAAAGCACTGAAAATGAGAAACCACATAACTTGCTAAGATTTTCAGTTTCATGTTTAATATTAACATTATGGCTAATGGAAATACACATTTAATAATAATTTCCTTACAATAATATAAATGTGGTTTTCACATAAGGTCGTATCTTTTGTTATTTTATAAAAGACGATTTCTATGTTAATACTTATCTTAAATAGAGTGGGTGTCGTCACATGGCTAGATAAATGTCAAGGGCAAAAGTCAAGACAGAAATGCGCTCCACGAAAGCTAACTACTTAGTGATATTTAATCAACAGTAAAATTAATTAGACTTCATTGAAAATAAATGATTTGAACGGCCTAATTAGTCGGACGTAAATTTAAATTTATTGAGAGTATATTAGTACATAGACGTGCTTCAATTGGAACCTGTTCCAACTATGATAAAGTAAATAAATTATTTCATGATATATAAACGGATAAATGTTTGGAGTTATCAACACACAAACATTGCGGCCGTAATGACTGTTATAATCGTCTATATTAATTAATGTGAGAGTTTCATGTCATAATTGTTGTTGTTGCAGTACTAAGTCCTAAGACTGGTCTGATGAATCGCTGCACGCTACTCTATTCTTCACAAACCTTTTCATTTCGACATACCTAGCACATACCACATCTTCCTCATATATATATATATATATTATGCTTACGTCCTCTCGATATCTTCTAATAATTATCAAATTATTGACTAAATTAAATATTTATTTAATAGATTGATGAACGAGGTTACTGGGGCTTCAAATGATAATAGCATGTTTAACTCACATATTAAAGTTATTAACTATGTGTTATAAAATACTCATGTTACGAAAATATTCGAAATTTTCCTTTAATACCATTCAAGTAACGGTAAAGTCTTAAATACGAATTTTTCGTTAAAATTAAAATTGGTATTTGTAAATTATTGCAAGGACTTTGGTTCTCCGCTACACGAGTGAAACAAACAGTTTGTCTTCTATACGGCGTCGATTGATGGTCGAAGTCGTTTAGACCTTGTGCAGGTAAACAACTTTGCGTATAGAAAGTTATTCGGAACGTGCAGGGCATTGTAATGTTATTCGTTTCTAGGAACACTAGCGAAGACTGTGATAGACCGAATACATTTAAAGTAAGATATTCTCTCAAAACTGGTCTTCTCAAAGTGGAATAAGAGAGGTGGAGTAAAGGTCATTAATATTCAACGTTCCCACAGAGAGTGACTGACATTCATTTAGAGAAATCCAGACAACGTGGCATATTCGAATTTCAGGGAACAAAGATGAGAGAAATGTGAAGAGAGATATCACTCTCCTTGAAAGCAGTTATTAAAGTAACACACGAGACTAAAGCCATCTGACAAATGGAGAATAAACATATATTATATAAACATTGAGAAGTCTGAAGCTTAAGTTTGCTTATATTTCAGTGTTTTTCTTCCGTGCACAAAAATAAATCCATAAAATTTCATATAACTTTTTAATGAAAACTATTTTATTGTTTATTAATTTTAAACATAGGGTAAACAAGAATTATATTTTATTACATGTGATTAGTTTACGATATTAATAATATTTTATCTGTCAAAGATTTCAATAAATACAATTATGCACAATTAAAAATTCATTTAGAAACTTTATTTGTAATGAAACTAACAACGGTGATTACAACAAAGGATTGGAATTATTGAAATATAACATAATAAATAATTTAATGGAAAATTATTTACAGCATTTTCAATTATATTATCAGATTTCATAAATCTGAAATATAGGTTTTGAAATGCATTTATTCTACTTAAATTGGCAATAACTGTAGTAGCAATCAAACAGACATTACTTGTGGCGGGTGTTTGATTATCACTAACATAAATTGGAAATAAAAAACGAATTGAAATTTTAAAAAAAGAAAAACAGTTTTATTCAATTAAATTTAACAATTTTGGTTAAAATATGTCAAATAAAAGTAATTAATTCATTATAAAAATTGGCTAAACTCAACGGAAATCTGTAATTTAATCTAGGGATCTAGTGGGGATAAAAGCAAACTTAGGCATAGAATTTTTAACTAACACTGAAAATAACCAGGGGCAAAAACGTGAGTTTGTACATCATCGTTCTGTAGCAAATAATTATGTTCGCGATGCTGGTCCAGGTTGCTAGATGGACGTATTATTTTTATTTTCTACGGCAGTTTGAAAAGGACCTTTTCCATATCCTGTCCCTTCCTGCTATCTCTTTTATGCGAATTTCTCTTGATTTACCTCCTGCTTCCAAGTGCCAAATAAGCATGGAAAATGATTCCCAGCACTGAGTAAATAATTTATATAATTTGTATCTGATAGTTTGAAATAATTGTAAACAATAAGTGGCTATATATAATATAAGGCATTTTTATCTGAAGAAACATTATTTTAATGTTATAACAAGGAAATAATTGTTTCTTTGACAGACGGACATTGGTTTTAGAGTCGAGAGATTATTTAAGAAATTATAATGTACGTGAAATGTAAGATTTCAATGTCAGATTTATTTTTAAATTAGACTGTCCTTCAGTTTCAGTATCCGGAATATTAAAATGAAATATAGTCAGATATTTGTAATACAAATAGTTAAAATTAATACTTAACTGCTACCTTATTTAGCAGCATATACTGAAGGACATGCGCTTGTAGTTTCCATTAATGGACTATAAAACGAAAGTACGTTGGTTGGGATATTAATATTTTCTCTAACTGTGATTACATCCTACAAGTCATCAATATTTTCGAAGACAAAAAGGATGAAAGTAGTACGCCTGAAATCCTAACGTAGAGAGATTTAATAGTGAGAGTTGTAAAGAGTGACACATAAATCCGAATTAGGGAGACTAGTCAGTTTTTCGTAATGAGGAAAGTAATACCGGGTGGCTTTGTTTGGAAGTAAGATTAAATTTAGAAATATTAGAATGGGGCAAAGAACCGTTTGTCAGCCACCGCGCTCGCGATTATTTGCATATCCAATTCAAAACTGGCAATGATGCTCCGAGTAATACGAGACGGAACCATTAACTAGAGCCACTTTACTGAAGGACCTGACCGCAGAACGAATTTCCATGCAGTGAGTACATTATCGTTGGAAGTATTCGGTGTACTTACCAATCTCTCAATTATGTTCATTTCATTATTCAGATAGCGGACCCGCTGTAGATAGAGATTATTAAGTATCCAGGGAAAGCGTTTCTATGTTTAGAAAACTAAAATCCAAGCTTTATATAAAGTTTCCCGAGTCTGTTTTATGCTGCAACTTATAAATTTATACGCAGAAAACGAATATGCAATACGTTTTTCAATGTAACTCACTAGAAAAATCCACGAAAACTGAGGAGGCAACGTTGTGAAATTAGTAAACATTATTTAACTAAGTTATTTTCTGACTTTGGACTTCATTATGTATCATTCAAATTAAAAAAGACAAATTAACCATAATTTTTATCATTATAAGGTAATTAGACGTGCCATTCTTTATAGAATAATGGAGTAAAATTGATGATCTGGAGTTTTATGAAATTTTGGAAACTTTTTCTAATGTGAGAGACGACAGACTCGATGAGTATCTCAGGCATAGGTACGCAGTAAATTATTCCTGTAGGATAGGCAAGTGTCACGTTGTAACCGATACACGGAGAGAAAATCAATGCATTCCACGTTCAGAGCTACAGAAAGTTTTGATATATTGAATATATACAAAGTAAGCAGTGGTTTTGATACAATCTTTGAATGGTTGCTAATTATCTTTACATATAAAATTCCAGTGTACGTGTGTTCATAACTCTTTTACTGCTAATCGACTTGACCAATTTTTCTGATTTTTTAATACACATGAACGGTCCTGGACCTGACAAGTGACGCTGTTTTCGAGATCCATAATTGCTTTAATTTTCCGAGCAAATTATTTTGTAACAATTGTTTGGATTTCTCGCATAAAATAACAAATAATCCCAAATGTTGCGTCAGAATGTTTGAATTAGTATTTGACTTATACATCAGTACATGCGCAAGTTCATTGCGTTATAGCTTGCCATTGTTTTTACATTTGGATATCGGATTTCTGAATTCTGATATATTTATTTACTGATTCGACATTGAAAAATTAATGTTTGAAATAATATTTGGTACAAATATGAAATATAAAAATATTTTCGCTCCATCGAACCGTATATTTAAAACATTTTATCTTCAGTGTTTGTTTGTGTTATTTAGATAAAAGGGATCATTAGAAGTAAATTTTCAAAAATGTGACAATCTATCTGTGGTCTATTACAGGTTGATAAAGAGATTACTGTAGAATTAAATACTGCAGCGGGCTAATATAAATGAATTACCTCGTAACGCCGGGCAGCCGGATGGTGTATATATACATATATAGTACTATGAAAAATTATTATTTTGCTTTGCAGACAAATATGATTAAATTTACAGCCGAAAAAATCTTGGTTTTACAATTAAAATATTTTATTAGTAGATTTTTAAATGTTTTGAAACTGATTAAAAGCAAGTGAGGTTTCAAAACATACACACAAAATATAAAAATCAGACATATTTAATTTATAATCCTCGAAGACCGAACTCTTCAATTTTTAGACTTTATGATGGAGTTTCAAAAGAAGCAGCTGAATAAATCATTTACATGTAAATTTATCAATAGTTGGAAGTTGGGGCAGCTGCAGGAAAGACAGAGTATCGGACGCGGCAAGTTTGAACACCGAGCTTGGAAAACTGTGATATATGCAGATGAAGTGACGCATGACGATATGATAATGGCGTCGCAGCTGGCGCGTTCCGAACACTGATTTCCGGCCGTTAGCTCGTCAATACACAGCCGTTTAACAAACAAGTCCATGGCTCCAGATTTGCATACACCCCCGCTTCTGCCCGTTCGCTAAAGTGCCCAAATTATGGAAAGGAAATTGATTTCTGGTGCCTTCTTCGATCAACGAGAACAGTGCTTCATTAAAATCTCAGGAAAGGAATCTCGAAAGCATTTCAGCGTACTGTACGTATAACTATAATTGAACTGAGCTTTTTTTGCGAAGATCAAATTCTGAAGGAGGAATAGTAAGTTACTGTTTATAGATAAAACGTTATACATACTTACAGAAATATTTTTGTAAATACTGGACACAGATGAAGAAATAAAAACGTCCTAAAATGGTAAAAAAAAGTACATAATGAAGTAACCAATAAGAAGACGAATTAATAAATAATTATGAATTATGAGAACTTATTTTTGAGGCCAAAATTAATTTCATTAACAAAGAAATACAAAGAATAAAATACTAAGAGCATTTAAAGACAGAATGATAAGCAAAGCAAACTCCTACAAGCAAGGTTAAATACGGAAGCATCAAATATGTGTAACTTAGAGATCATTCACTTTGTTAATTTTTTTACTGTCAAGTTTAATACTGACAGTGTCTGATTGTTTTTAAATAAATAACATTTCCGTAGTAACTGTTATATTTTATGTCTAATATCGAATCGTTTCAATTAAAAAATACTGTTATTAAATTTATAACAGTGTTCATTTATAGGTTATCGTTTGTTGGCTTTAAGTTTTAAATAGACTTTATATCCTTTTATCCTCGTTATAAGTGGCCAAAGTAACAAGCGGCAAATTTTAAAAAATTAATTTTATAGGAAACATTATTGAAATAATTAGTAAAAACGCATTGTCCAAAGAAAAGAAAAGAAAAACGAGGTTTAGACTTACAGATAATAGAAATAAGGGATATTATATATGTATATATTAAAGGGACATAGTATTAATGTGGTAAAATAATGAAATTCGGAGCTGATTTATTTAGCTTTATTGTGTTTGGAAATGAAATTAATCCTATATAATCTGTTGTTGATGTATTTATAAATTCAAGAAGATAGCGGTTTCAACATGATTAACATAATAAAATAACTTTACAACTAAAACTGACTAAATAAGACAATCAGCCTATCAGTCACAAAACAATAACCTTTCAATACACAACAATAACACTGCATTGCTTTCTTTAAATCTGGAAAATAATGAGGTGATTTTTAATCAAAAGATGTAAATGAAATTAATAATATGGTATATAATACGATTATAAAATAATTGCTGAAAATTTTCAACGGCATCAAGAGATTAAAATAGATGAAACTTAAATCGTGCTTAACTTAGGAAAAAGACAGTTATAACCAATAGCTGTAAAGTGTATGTTCAAAATAACAACGGAAAAAGTTTTATTACAGCATATTTATAAATATAAGTATATATATACGCGAAGAAGGCTTAATAAATCTAAGCACTAATTTTCAATTATTTTATATTAATTAATATGGGGTTGACCAAGAGAAGGTATATAACAATAGGCCACGTTTTGAGACATGAGGGTCTTGTAAAATTTGCATTAGTGGGTAATGTGTGGGATAATAACGGAAGAGGGCGGAAGGGTGAAATACGCTAAGCATATTAGGGACGATGTGGGTTGTGGTAGCTATGCAGAAATGAGAAAACATGCGTAGGATACGGTTAGAATGAAGTAGCAGACATTTTTCCACCGTGGTAAACCGTCGGGGATTTTCTATCCTGGAGCTTTGCGACTGTAAAGTTATTTTTTATGTTTAAATTATGGGTATTTCAAGTTTTTGTACCGAAACGCAGGTAACTTGGGATGGATTCTCATACTGCAGTAATGGCCAGAACTTTTTAATAATTCCAATTTTTAAATATCCTATTTTGATTGATTTATTTGTATTTCAATGTTTAAAATAGATAAAATTAACAAAAGCACAAACTTAAGTACAAAAGTTAACTATAAGACGAGAACAGAAAAATAGATAAACAAGAACAATAGGTCTTCTTTACCCCACTCTAACTATATATATTAAAACTAGTAATGGTGTCCCACTGTTCTCTGCACCCTTGAACTTCCTTTCTGCGTAATGACTAAAGTATTATAATTAATATACCACTTCATTTTCCACTCTACGTCACTCAATTTCCTTAATGCTAACTCTATTATTATATTGATCCGTATCATAAATAGTTATCTTTTTTAATTGTTTCAAACTATTTAGCTAGGCCTGCAAGTAGCATGTTAGCAGGAAGATATTCCAGTCCCGAATTGTTATTTTTGGAAATGATAATTTTCTTATACGAGTTTTCTGTTCCTTTCGTCTGATCTTGCACAAGTAATCCGTTTTAGAATTATTAGTGGGCGGTAAAAAGAAACCGTTCATATTTCTCCAGGCCGGTTCGTTATTGTATGGTCTGAATAATACACAAAGTCTAGGCCGTTTTCTTCTATACATGTGACAAAGTCTCTATTTCATTTTCGCAAATTTTAATGCATTTTTCCTGAAATTGTTCCAGTGTCTAAATGTGCTTAATTCTATGGGGGTGCCAACATGCTGTCCCATATTCTAGAAAAGGTCGTACTTAAGTTCTATAATCAACGGTGTTTCTCCTTCTAGAGCTTTTCTTTTAATTATTTACTAGAATATGTAGTACCTTCCATCCCTTATTGGCTGATGAAATTACATATTTACCACTTCATATCTCCTTACTAAGCATTACTCTCAAGTATTTACAGCTATTGGATACTTCTAATAATTCGCCCCCTGGTTGGTAATTTACTTCTTCAAAAGTGTTCTATTTTTTATACCTAATAACCTTACATTGTGTTGTGTTTATTTTATTTTTAAAGGACAAGTTAAATATCTTGTCTAAACCTGGTTAAAGGAGCATCAACGTCTTTTGCATGTTTAATTTCTCTATAAATAATGCAGTCATCCACGTAAAGGTTCGACTGGACACAAATGGTCAAACCGTTTACATATACGAAGAACATTAAAGTCCTGGGGCATCCAAAAAGTTATTTCGAAAGGATCGGACAGTTTGGAATTTATTCTAACTTTCAATTTTCTCCCCTCCAAAAAGTCGATTAAGTATGCGAATATCAATCCCCATAGCGCTTAATTTCTGTATTACCAGCTTATGTGAAACGAGTTCAAAGTCTATTGAAAAATCGATGGCTTCGATTCTGCTACCTTCGTCAAATTTGTGGCACAATTCTTGGCATACGGTCACTGACTGAATTTCGCAAGAGTATTTGAGGCGTAAACCATGTTGGCAGTTGAATTGAAATCCATTTTCGCCCCAGAGCTTTCTTTTGTAATCCGACACTGAATTTTTGTTTTATTTTATGTGAATAAATGCAGGATTTTAATGTAACTTTTTATCAATATGCTATACTAATAAAATAAATATAGAATATGTTGATAGGGTCTTTCTTTGTTTTATAAATAGGATAATCTCTATTTTATATGTTATAAAAATAGCAATCAGAGCTTAGCCCCAGATTTTGATCTCTCCATAAAATAATCAATCAGCTAAAATCAGTTTATTGCAGCGAAATGGTTATTGAGCCGATTAGATCTGACAGCCAGTGAAATTTATAATAGTTTTGTGCACTTTATTATATTTTTTGTACTTAGTGATGTATTTACTCATACGTTCTGCATTTTTATTTTATCCATTTATCACAGACAATTGAAAATCCTCCAAAAATCTTACCTGCAGTGGAGACAGGAAGTCATTAATGATCTAATTCAAACTACACTGGGTTACTTCGTGATTATTCATTCAACCCGCATTCACCGGCGGTATTCTGTATTCGAGAATACAGGAATTAGTACAATGGGCAAGATTGTCTCCTTGAGATTCAGAGGGCGTGCTTTTTATGTTTCTGGCTCGGCTCCACTGGTGAGGGCAGGCGTACAACTTAAACCCGGCGCCAGCGCTCGTTTACAGAGTTCGAGCAGTTCGCCGAATGAATAATGACTGGAGTATTTGTTTATGTAGAGGTTTTGCGGAAGGGCTTTAGTGGCGCGTCCCTGTAGTAATTCCTGCGCAGGCCTGCGGCCGTAATTCCTCCCCTGGCCGTGCAACTAATGCGCTGTATTCTATCTTGTATCATCAGAAATTGGATTCAGAAATTTCCTAAGAAAATATTACAAGCCATTTTTTGACTTACAATACAATTTACAAATCATTAATGTAATATATACTTAAACGGCTATTCAAGATTTCCATAAGTATTGACATATAACGGAATAGTAAAAACCCATCAGCTTAGTTTAATGTTGAAGGCAAATATAAGTTACCTTTTTGACTGAAAACTTACACTGTCGAGGACCAAATACGTTTATTTATTTTTGCTGCTGTAATATTTAATAAGTCTTAAATTAAACTTTATTTTATTTTGAAATATTCAATACTTGACCAGTCAGATGTTTCAGTTTGTCTTCGATCATGTAAAGTTAAACACAAATTTCTCTGGCACAATGATGAGAACTAAGGTAGCAAAATAAAATTTTATTTTAATTTTTGAATGAAAACTAAGTTAAGAAATGTTCATAACATTGAATATGAATGTATATAATGTAACATGAAAAGTTACACGCAACAATGCGGGCCAGCTTGCGAGTTGCAATTGTCGCAACTCGGGCCAACAATGGAGTCTGGCGAGACTCGAGCAGTCGTCATGGGGTAGTGAAAGGAGAAGGATGTGTCGGCAGTTGCGGACGGAGAAAGACCACGCCCTGTAGTGATAATTTTTCTCATGTTCTGAAATGGATTAAAGTTATTAAAATCCACTTTTTTGGTATTTTTCTTAAAAAATACCTGGCGCCCAAACAGCATTTAAATCCTCGAATACGGAGGTACGCGGGATCTTCTACAATAATGTAACAGTAAACAAAGTGCAAGAAAATCATCACGATGTCTGAACTGCCTGTAACATTTTTTATTACAACTGTAAACTAATTATTTGCTCAATGGAATAAAAACTTCTTCCTTCACGATCATACAGATTTAATGTGGGTAGATCACTTCAACGGACAACCAAAAGTGAATTTGCAAAAAAAAATTGTCTTCGAATATATGCGATCAAAGTTCTTCAAATTTGGTGTACCTGTTAAGTAAATTTTAAAAGTTGTCTGTGACGTTGATTAGTTCCTTTTGGTTAGATGAAGACTTTGTTTTGTCAAAGGCTGTGATGCCCATCCGTCTCCAAGCGGGAGGCGATCAGATGCTCTTGGATTTTATACGTCCGCGGTAAACCAGATATATGACTAATTTTCACTTAGAATGGTAGAAACTTTAGTAAGCAGATTGGAATGAAATTTTCGAAATAAAAACCTGAACATTGAATTTTTCCCGTCTTTTCCCAACCGAGGACATTTTTTGCTGACCCAATCTTTCTCCTTTCGTGTATGCAGGAATGTGTTCCCGCAACTAATTACATTTATCTGGTTTTCAGAATGCAAAAAATATTCGCTAATAATTGCCTGTTTCAATACGCGCAAGAACGTTTGTGGTCGTAGCTTTTTCAACAGTTAATAATAACGTTTAAAATAGTTTATGAACTAGAAATCAAATAATGCAGTCTGGCCAGTCGAAAATTGGTCTAATTTCACAGAATTAATAATAATAATATCAGCCTTTTTGTCAATTTTTAAATTGAAATATTACAACGTTTCTTCACTGATTTGAGACTTCTTCAGGTAAAAATTTAGCTGTAGATAGATCCTCACTCCTTCCGCCGAATGAGATATTAAGTGAGTTCCATGTACAGCTAAAGTTTTACCTGAAGAAGTTTCAAATCAGAGACAAAACGTTGCAACATTTAATATTTAAATTAAAAAACTTACAAAACGGTTTATAGAACTCACTTTTTAATTATAAAATTAGTTTTACTTACATTAAAATAACCTTTATTAATGTTATAAGAAATATTAATTACTGCTTCAAGTGCCTATCTGAAGATATAACAATACGTTCACTGTCATAATGTATCTTTGACATGTTCAGTGGACATCATATTACATTTCCTCTCACTGTTTTTTGAACGATCGGACATACAAGTCAAATTGATTTCTTCTGGAACGTCTGATCTCAACCTACCCCTACTAAAATTAATTTATTGTTAATCCACATGTGAAGCGTCATTTAATGGTAACTGGAAAAAGTTAAATGTTAATTTTTTATCTATTATTCCTGTAAAACGTTTTCTTTTATACAGATTCATTTACCAATATTTTAAATACCTTTTTATCATATTCCATCATTTCCATGTAATTTTGTCTTATAGTACATTCAACTCTTTAACTCTTTTTTATGAAATGAGATAATATACACTTATTGTAGTTATATATAATTATCTATATATTAGAATCTTAATTAGTAAGTTTTCAATATTACGTTCTTACACGGAGGACGTGGGGTTATACAAACCCGCCACACTAAAATAGAAACATTGAAATCTCGGGCAGCTGATTTCTAAAGACGAAAGAATCATTGAAAGCAGTTCCTATTTTAGTTCCTTATCTGGTGCAAATTAATTAAGAAGCAAGAAACACAATACCGGTACAATTATTTGCATGATTATTATTAATTTTTAAATTTCCTGCAGATTATTATGCGACAATATTATAGCAATATATTATATTTCCTTAACACCCTCATGTAACCTGTCACGCCTCAAAAAATTCCATGCTAATAAGGGTGAGTTGGCATTTATTGGATCACCCTTATGCAGCCTGTAGCCCTACAAAAATGTAATAAAACGTTCTTGACTACAACCGACATTGAAAATTGTTGTCTGCTTGCCGTCACAGTCTGTTAGCATAATTACAATACATCAGATTTTAACAAACAAATAAAAGCTAAATGCATACCTTCTGGTGTGCTTTTGCATCCACTTATATATAAAAGACAATTATCGCCATTAAAACTGCTTATTGACTTTTTTCATTTTACACACACACACACACACACACACACACACATATATATATATATATATATATATATATATATATAACGTGCTAAATTTAAGACGCGGGCAAGCCAACAGCAGAGCAATAATTAACGCGATTGGTTAATTTTAACATCCTACTGAGTTAATATATATAGTAAGACGAGAGACGGGAAGCCAGTATTATGACTGCCATTGACTGAATTTATCTTGGCAAGTAAGGTTGATAGGAGGCCTAAAAGCGTGACAAAGACCTGAGTTTACACTAGTAAACAAGAGGTAAATCTAGAGCAGACTTGTACGTGCACATTACTTGGGGAAAAAAGCAGGAAGTGGAAAGGGTCAGACCCAAATCGCCAGAGAAAATGAAAATAAAAGCCACCCTTTTACCGGGACACTTTCACAACCTGAACATTTGACCTGCGTCACACGAACGGTCGTTGACAGAAACCGTCAATACTAGCAAGCAAGGAATTTTCAACCCCGCCGGGCAGATGAAGGCGAAGCATAATTGAGAAGATTTTCGAATGTTTTTAATATTTTCGCAACTTTCACAGTACCGAGGCTGAATCTGAGTATTCAGCAAATTATCTGGAGGATTCTCTTCATCCACGTCGCTGGTTGTGGACGTACAAGACAACGAGTACCGGAATCCAACGACTGCAGCTGACGAGGACCACGAAATAGACCAATATCTAGTGCCAACTGTTTTAAAACAGAGCAGTGCTGTACTAATTCACGTTTCTCGTCCCTGGCTATTTAGAGTCTAGATAAAATTTCGATGTTTTTTTTTCTTTTACCCCTACTATATACCAAGAAAAAGTTATTTCTCTCCTATGAGCTTAGCAAGTACCCAGCCCGAAATATAATTGCATTAATTTTTTTTAAAATTTAACGTCTTACTACATATATAATTTTTTTCAAACCGAGAATTGTTTAATTGAATAAAACTAGTTTTCCCCGTTTTTCATTTACATTTCAATACTTTTTCATTAATATTTAATTATTAAACAACCCCATCAGAATCTGTCGAATTTATGTTCCATATTAAGCACTCTCTTTATTTATAAACCATCTGTTTGTATTCCTTGACGAATAATTAGATTCTTAATGATAGTCTTGAAAAGTGCTACTAATTCAAATACAAAGCAGTAATCCGTAAAGAAATATTCAGATATGCTTGGCCAATCATCTAAACCGAGAAATTTGCTTTCAAATTTAAAAAGATGAATATGTTGATTTATTTCATAATATATATATATATATATGCAGAATTTTTTAAAAGACTTATGTTTATTTAATTCTTTACAACCGTTTTTAGTGAATTCTTTTCAATTGGCTAATTATCAGGTTATTAACTATTTCTTTACATAAATAAAATAATTGAACACGATTTAAACATCTTTATATTTATTATTAGAAATAATTTCAGTATTTTAAAAAATTATGAATGGAAATCGGATATCGTTGTTGTTTGAGAACCTGCAATGTCTGGCTCATTGGCAGATTTTACTTATTTTGCTTCTACCAATGAAGTCATTTTCTATACATATGTATTTATAATGCCTGAACTAGAAAACAGGATTCAATTTATTATATTTCAAATTTGTATACAGCTGCCGTTATTTACGAAAATATTTTCTGTCACTCCCTTTACACAACTCTTCATAATGTCATAAAAAATGGCAAACTACTTAATAAAGTAGCTAGAGACAATACTAGAGTTCCTTTAAACTGCTTTGCAGGAAATACTCTTTGTCGGTTCGAGATCGTGCATCGGATGTCAGCCTCACAAACTGCCGCGTATGTTTTATTCAGGTCTGCATTCAGCATTTTGCGGCTAGCGAAGCGTCTGCTTACATTAGATAGGAAAATTCGATAACATCTTGAAAGTCTCAGTACACACATTAACAGTTTATGCGGGAAGACAACTTGAATTTGTAAAATCCTCTCTGAGGTGATGCAGACTCGTTTGCTATGCATGGTTTCATTACTGTAATTTAATAAAAAAATATAATAAGAAACAAAATATTTTAGTCAAAGTTATTCAATACATGCATGACAAGAAATTATGTTGGATATTTTAAAAATTCCGATAAAATTGTAGTATATTAGGTTAAGTACCGTCGCATTAATCGAACCCTGTGAATTACCCGTTATATATATATATATATGATTATCAAATAAAGCTTTATTTTGCTTGACTGAATGTTAGAAATATAGATTTTAAAGATCTATAAAATTATCATGAGATAACTATAGTGTAAATGTCTAATAAGCGTCTTTAACTTTAAGACCAAAAACATATTAGCTATCTAGATCAAATATTTACTTGCCATTGTTCGCCCATTAAGGGAGCGAGTTGTCTTTAATTGATACACAAGACAATTTTATAAATATTGATAGCATAGACATTAATGAAGCTGTTTTATACACATTATCGTACAATCTGATCATTTATAATAATTTTATTGTAGTAGATCTTACAAAAAAAACGAATACATTCAACTATAAACGCGTTCGCACATAAAATTAATAGAGAGCTTTGAGAGCTTACATGAAACTATACAAGTATAATCAGCTGACCCGTAGCTTTGTAACGTATTTCGGCACTCGTATTTCTATTTGGCGAATAATTCTGTCAATTTTTTGTCTTGGCTCGAATTACTGTCATTTATTAAAGTCGGTGAATTTAAAACAATGTTCAATTACATGTAATATTTTCACAATAACAACCTTATTGAACAAACTACTCTACCGGCGTCTTGATTCTTCTACCCAAATATAAAAAACCGTAAACGAACTTATTCAGGCAGGTTGTTAAACTATTATTCTTTTCATCCTATCCAACAAAAAATTTCGGTTATATACAGCCTGACAGATAAATCCATTTTGCTGTCTCATCACAAATTTCACCACACCAAGATTGAAATAATCAAAGATACATTAAATGCTTATTCTTATCCACCTGATTTCATCAATAAGTTTCTTCAAAAGAAATTACTTAAACATAGAGGCCACATACCCAACACCAATCCCACGAAACACTTACTCTGCCATTTACCAACATCCAGCTCGTAACTAAATAATCGAATAATTTATCCACCATTTTAAAACATTTGAAAGACCCAGTTCATAAAAACAAATTTCATAATGTTGTTTAAAAATAAAATTGCAATGGCTGTCCTAGTGTACGCGTAGGCCAAACTAAAAGAGCCATCAGCTCCAGAATCAAGGAACACGGATCAAATATTAAGGAATACGGGGACTGAAATTTTAAATTCCTATAAATGAAAAACTATTGAGCTGAAATTTTAACTGAGTGTTAACAACACACATATGTGGTAGCGTACAAAATTTTGTACTTGTTTCTTGGTTGAGATATTTTAAAAATTATTTTTAAAATTTTAGCAGATTTGAAAATGTTAAATATATTTTATCTCTTTTACATTAATATATAGGGCTTGTCATTGTTAACAATTGCCAGTATTATTTTTAAAATTGAATAAAAGTGTGGAAAGAGAATAATTTTATACTAAAAGCCTCATACGGTTACTCTACAATTAACACTTTTCATCACTTTTAATTTTGTTTCACCTACACTACTTGAAAAATTCGAAAACTAATACTTGTATTTAAATGTATTAGCATGTATATTATGTACAAAAATAATGAATACAATATCTTAATATTTGTGACGCATAGGAGGCTTTTTCTAGCAGAAATCATGAAGCTGAGAAGAACACATTTTTCTGAAGAAATTAATAATTTATTAATTTAGAATAAAACTCTTTTAAATATCTCCTGAGCCAATAAAAATGACGAAATAGAATTAAAGATTTTACTATATGATCTATAAGTTTTATAGGGGAATTAATGTATTTTTCTAGCTTTTGGCCGAAATTTTAGTCCCCGTGTCCCTTAAGCAGTCACAAGACACATTTTAGATTCTAACGACACTATTGACTGGGACAATTTCCAAATTTTAGACCAATACAGTAAATACAAATCCTGATTAGTTTCAGAAATGCTTTTCATAAAACACATCATTATTACTCTGAGTGTAAAACATTGATTCATTACCAGTATATATAATAACTTAATTTATGGAATGTAATTTATCAAATAAATAGTTATTATCTTAGTGTTTAATATTTTTGTCATTTGGTTCTTTATTTACTGCATTCTTTGTCTCTACTGCAATAAATATCTTTGGAATGTTATAATTTCGTGATTTGTAATTCAGTTGAACCTGAAGAGGGTCCATATCAGGGCCCAAATATGTAGTTGTTTTTAAATTACATTTTATGTTTCACTAATTTTTGTCTGTTTGTCAATTTAAAAATTGATAACATTTCTTGCACGTCAAAAAAGTAAAATATTAATTTTGTAATAAGACAATAATTTTACTAATCATATTTAATATAAATATATTATAATGTATAATTACTTCATAGGTGCTTTTCTTCTTCCTCTTCTTTCTTGGCTCATTAGTAGTGGGAAGATTTAATAGCAAAATTAACATTGAAGCACGAAATAAATAAAGTTGTGTAGTAGAAAGTTTGTAAAGATAATTTATTTTTATCTCATTGTCCAGATAAGATTTACACTTCTTTGCGAAATTTTTCGTGACAAGGCAAATTCATGTTTCTGAAAAAAAACAATGAGGTCTGCTTTTTAGACTCACTAGTATTCAACTTCATATTCTTCCAATTTCCTCGTGCCTACCACGTCATGTTTCATCACGACGTACTCTAATCGGCAACTGCTTCTACCATGTTTTTATAATTTTATTTGCTCCCCTAGGAGTTGCGAGATTAACTTTTACATTTTCATATTTACAATTTCGACCACTCACTGATCATCTTAGTCACATGAGTCTCGTCCACATTTGTTTCCTCGGACTTGTTTTCCCTTTTTTCCTGAACACAAGCTATCACTCAGTTATATAAGATCGGAATGATCGTCCACTCCCCTTGAGAGACTTTCCTGCCATTCTCAATGTCTACGAATGCAGGAATGAGAATCAATTTTTCACATATTTAAAATATCTATATAAGTTGTATGCCAATATTTTAAAAAGTAATAGTAAATAGAAAATTGGGAATTAAACGATTTAGATATACTATGTAGAGTCTCACAAAGGTTTGTGATGAGGATCAGGTTTATTATCTCACAGTAAACTATAAAATATTTAGAAATTTCTAAACAACAAAAATGTAGGAATTAAAATACTCATCAACGCAAATTTCTGAGAAATAATTTGGACGAATTTTCAAAGAAGATATATGCTTTAAAAGGCTTATCATTAAATTCATAACTGCGTGAAATTTAAGTTCACTTTTGAAGAAATTTAATCACCCTCATTCACAGACTGCCCCACGTGATTCGTCAGAAACTCTGATCGGTGGGAAGGAAAATATTGAGGATTCCCATTTAGAATGCGCATGCTCAGTTTAAGTCTTCAATGCCGTTTTCTTTGCGTGAGTGGATATGACGGAAATGTTAAGTGTGGCGGCAGAAGCAGCCTTTACGTAGATTAACGACGGGGCGTGCTGTTGTAATAGGGACTGGTAAATTAGTGACATGGGAGGGGAAAGGGGTAGGAGGACCGAGCGCTCCACTGCAGCTCGAAAGAGATTCGCCGCAATTAATTACAACGATTAACTCGAACCCTGCTACACAGCCCAAGGCTATAATTGCCGCACACACTGCTGGATTTATACAGGTCGTCTCATAGCTGCCATAGCCTTTCCCTTTGAAGCCCAAGAAGGTCGATACTCTCAGCCTACTAAGATGAATCTTCAACAGAGATATAAATACATCATTAATTATTACCAGAAATTGAATCAGAATGATGGTAATGTTTAGAAACACTGCATCTATTAACAATCTTAATTATTGGTCTTAATTATCACAAACTCATAACGTCTGAAATAATAACTTTATATCTCATATATTATTGTAAAAAACTGTTAAGAAATTACATATTCTTTGACTACTTCCAACAACTCGTATTACTGCCTGTATTGATAACTCATAACTCACTCGTAACTACAACGACTAACTGCCTTCTTACAACTCTCTCTTTATCTGTAGCTATTAATTTAGTTATTTTCAGATGAGATCCATTTTTACCTTAAAGCCCATTCGTGTGCCGTCGAATTAAATTAATGTGACATTGTCCCATATTTTTGTCCCCACAGCTGCGCTGCAGTAACGGTTTGTTGTCATTCATTCTTGAATTGTTACTTGTGGAAACGTTTGTCCTTATTGAAACTCAACTCCTACTACAATTACTTTCATCTGAAACTTACAAAAGTAAAACAAAAAACTTCCAATTACTGAAATTTTCCCCTGTCTTTTAGCTCTTCTTCCAACATTTTTTATATTTCTCGTATTTCTCTCACAACTGTATCACTTTAGGTTTCTGCGTAGGAGGATTCCATATCATTTTGCTATATATAGAGAAATCTTCCAATCGTATGATGCATATGTACAGTTATATCTATATAATTTAAACCTTAAGTCATCTGATACACCTCCCGGTCGCGCCTTTTAATTTTTCTCCACGAAAATTTTCATCTCAATTCATGCAAGTGATTACAATGAGCAAAAATTCATATTTTGGGTACAACCGTTATTAAATGTATCAAAGAATATCAGATGCATCGGATACGTAAATTTAAAAATAAATGAGTATTGCGACTCACATTTTAATATACATTTCTGTACTGCAATTTTAGTGAAAACCTTAATCCTGTGTAACCAGATAAAGTTACGGAGAATCATTATTCACATTAATATTTTCTTCTTCTGAAATATTTTAGTAATTCCTTTGTTGATATTTAAAAAACGTATATAATATTTAGTAGGTATTTTCCATTTTCTACTATTTTATACCTCCTCACAAACCAAGACCTTTTTTAAGCATTGAAATTTAGGTGATCTTCGAAAGTTTCTATTGATATTATCTTCCCTGCACGCACTTCTCACAGGATTCACACGCCAGAGTCCATTTCCCTGAAATGATCATTGTGGTTTACATCCTTGATAAAGCACTATCCTTACAAATTGTTCCATAATTAAGAATCTAATAAGTATATGCTAATTGTATTATATTGTCTATATGGAGAGTAATATTCTTAGCATTGTAGTGAGCAAAATTTGTATCATATAATTTTATTATAATAACTTTACTTTATTTACAAGAGTTTAACATTTAAATATATCTACACTCCGGCGGCTGTTTTATTTCATTTATTACAAAATAAGTAAATTAATTTTAAATGTACTTAAGACGTAAAATAAATCATTTATGGTAAGCGTAGGTAAGCTGCAGATGTAAGATCATTTTTACGGTGGCAGACTACATGAGGGTGAGCCAATAAATTTTATAGGGAGATAATTTGAAAGAGGTTGCTTAGGAGATACCAGTGATTATTTATTGCCTATGTAAAAACTGAGCTCTGCAGTGTGAAGTTAGAAGTAAAACTGCGAAACGTTGAAAGGTAGAGGGATTTTCGATATATTATTAATGAATCCCAAATCTGTTAATTAATTTGTTTAAATGAGTAAAATAGTAACTCTATTAGTTTATTACACTTTGAGACACAAATATAATTATCGCGCTGTGGAATTTGTTTTGAAATCGGAGAAATTGTTTCAAACCGTAGGGAGAAGACGAGCTATTCTAGTGTTTAAAAGAGACATACATTCAGTTAGAACAACGAGAGCAGTTTTTTCGAGAAGTCATATCGATAGGAAAAGGAGTCCAAAGTCAACTCAAGAGAGAATAGAGCAAGAGGAGTCGTATAACAGATGAGCACTTTAAAGTACAAAAAATCACCTAAATTCGTGGCTTATGTCAGTCCCACATATGCTCACGAAATCCATAGGTATATATTAATTATAATGTATATTATTTGTGAAAATAAATCAGTAACCTTTAAATATTGGGAAAAGAATTAATAATCGATGTATAAATCGTACACAAATTATGTCTATCGAACGTAAAGAAACATTACACAGCACATATTAATGGCGCGTTCATTTACTAAGGAGAGGAAGAACGTCAGGAATAATTAGGACTATCAGTATAATGGCCTGTATCAGCAGAATTCTCCGAGGTGCATTTAAGAGACGATGGGAAAATGGAGTTAAAAGAGACGATAAGGGACGAGGCAAGTTTTAATGTTCGAAATTTCTATGGATATATCAAATTTTATCGTCTGGCTTAAATGTGAGAAAATTATGTTTATAGATCTTAAACATTTTCTTGTTTAGAGCTTATAGAATACAATACCGCAATATGTTATTTGTATACTAAGTGTTGATCTATAATCATTCATTATTGTAGTAATTATTGAAAACACTGTAATGACTAAATAAATCATTACTACTAGTTATTATAAGTATATATAATTGATTTATTTTCTCTAAGCATTTGGACAATTGACATGGAAGGTGAGAGGATCATTAAACTATAGTCCGTGGGCCATAGTTAACTCTTAGAAGCCTTGCTCTCTTTCCTCAGCCGCCTTTCAAATTGCTTCCTATACAAAAGCCGAGTCGCCACCACCTGGATTATCGTCTTGTAGTTACAATAATAAAGAAGCACATCCTCTTACACAGTGATCGCATGAATGGCAAGGCAAATATTGGGCATCAGATTTTTAAGCATAAATGCGAATTCCAAATTATTAACATACGTCGAAACCTTAAAATTAAGCCAGGTGTGGAAGCCACGAGGGAGACAACACAAGAAAAAAACTTAACATAAGCGTATCCAACGAGTTGAAATAATTCTTGGCACTGGTATGATTTTTCAAACTCTCTACATTCGGTAAATGTTATCAGACACACATAATTTAAGGTCTGGTGACGGCTTTCGGTTATTACAATGGCGTATCAAATTTAATTAAAGTCTACGTTTCGTTTTATCTGTGCTACAGATTTTGTTTATTTAAAATTATAAATTTACTAGTTGATTAATTTTTAATCACCATACGCCACTATATATTTATCTGTCAGAAAAATAACATAGATTTTCCTGTGCCGGAAATGAAATGAGATTAGACTGATATTATATTTTTTTCAAACAAAACATACTGAGATTTGTTATTCTTGTCTTATCAGAGAAGTGTGACATTGATATAGTAATATTTATAATAGATATAAACACTTGCTTCAAGTACAGAAACGGGGCGATACAATCTTGCAAAATTTTTGTGTTAGCAATTTTTGTCTCTTGCTTATATATTAAAATTATGTGTCCAAATTGAACCGAAATAAGAACAATTTTAATTGATACACGTACTTATACTATACGTATACTACTATTATATATATGTTGACCATAGCAGTTAATACGACATTAAACTTTAAGTAAAAAAATCCTTTGTCCCACTTTCAATAAAAAGAAATAATATTTTATAAAAACAAGGTTAATTCTTCATAGATGAGACAAACTATATCAGCAGGCTTGGTTAACATAAGTTGATTCTTTTGTCTCGTCACATCCAGGCAAAAGTTTGGCGAGACTTCAGATATAATCTATATGCCTCCTTGCGACCAACGCTTAGAGTTGCCAGATTTCTGAGAGTATTTCTTAAATCATCTTCACGCAACGAGATCTAGGCACGACTGCCTGCTGATGGCACTAAAACTGCTCAACAACATAAAAAGACAATTGAACCTTTATACAGTAACAGTTACTAATTTTCATACTTCAAAAACAACGCAGCTTTCGATCTTGGTCAGATTATAATCATCGACTGATGAAATTATATCACAATCAACATTTCAATGGAATTACTTAAACAATCTTCCGTACAGAAACAAAAACTGCCACCATTAATACCAAAATATAATGAAAATGATTCCAATGTCACACAAGTGTTATTGACATATACAATATATATATATATATATATATATATATATTGTATTTCTTACTACTACAGGTAGACATTTGCCCGTGCCAGTTTGTTGATAAAATTAAGGTACAAAGATAAATTGTTGATAAATTAAGAAAAAATTTTAAAATACAATTTTAAAATATTTCACGTCTGAACTTTTCAGTGTTTCTAACTTCTTTTTGAAAACATTTGTATTCTTAGGAAGAACCTGTAGTACACTTGCAGGCAAAGCATTCCAGTCCCTTATCACCCTGTTTACGAAGGAATATTTGCCCACATCCATTATTTAGTCCGTTTCCTTCATTTAGTAAATATTGTCGTTTATGGAGAAAATTTTAGGTACACTTAGCCGCTGCCTTATTTCTGACCAGGCTGGTTGTCCGTGTAAGCTTTGTAGAGTGTCCCACGTCTAGCCTTTTTCCTCCTATCACCGAGTGCTCCGTATTCTATCACAGGTCTAACTAAACAGCTGCCTTGGCCTGTCATCCACTTTTCTTCAATATCGTGTTAATGAAGTTAACGACCTCCATCCCTTTCGCGCTACTAAGTTTACGTGTTCGCCCCAGTTTAATTTCGTATTAAAAGTTGCACCTAGATATTTACACGTTTCAACAAGCGGAACGTTTTTGTTTCCTATTTTATATTCCCCGGGGATGACCATTTTATTTTTAGTAAAAATAATTGTTTTACTCTTAGATCGATTTATTATTAATTTTGTTAATTTCTGTCCACTGATATATCTAAGTCTGCTTGTAGAGAGATTTCATCATCTATATTCTCTATAATTTTGTAAATTATACAGTCGTCCGCGAATAAATTAATTTTATACTCTATTCCCGTCGACAGGTCATTCACAGAAGGCAAGAAAATTTTGGGCCCGATTACATTTCCCTGCGGTACACTGCATGTAATTTCTATAGGATCGGATAGTTCATTTACCCGAACTATTAAGTACACGATTGTTCAAAATTTCCCTAATCCATTCAATTAAGCGATAATCTGTTTCCGATTCCTTAGGTTTAGTTACCTAAATATTTTGTGGTACTACATCGAAAGCCTTGGAGAAATCTGTAACTATGGCGTCTATTCTTCCTCCATTATCGACCATGTCCGCAAGATCCTGACACACAGTTTATAATTGACTGTCGCATGAATATCCGGGATATATCCATCCCCTCTCTTCCAAATGTTCCCTTAAATGTTCAACTATTAAGCGTTGTAATTGCTTGCACATTACCGACGTAAGACTCACCGATTTTATATTGGCACTACTGTCGCGATTTTCCACTCGGATGGAACATTAATACTGTTGATTGAAATTTAAAATATTCGTGTTAGGTACGTAACCATGGCTTCTCCCGCTAAATTAAACACTTCTCCAAAAAATCATCTGGTCCTACTGATTTATGAGGCTTAATTTTCTGAATATTCCGTATTAGTATGTTCGTATTAATTTTAAATTGGGAATTGTTATTTGATATATATATATATATATATATATATATATATATATATATATATATACGTTTCTGGCATCAAAAGAAAGAGAGAGAGAGATAAATTGATAGACAGAGGGAGTTCTAAAGAAAGTGACTGGGATTTGGCTATCACGGTTCAAAATTAGAATCCTTCCCGGTTGAAGCAGAAAATATTTCAAACTCGATGCTCTGATATTGTAACTCGTACTACTGGTATGTTTATGACAATGAAACGTTAACTAGAAAAATATTTATCAATTCTGTCTGAATCATTCCCCTTATTCATTTGAACATTCTTCTATGCCGCAATGACACACAACATGAAGTAACCTGAAAAATTTACTACTTAAAAAGTACTAAAATGAAACATATGTTAATCTGTATTTTTGCTTGCAACCTAAAATAAACATTTTCTACTAATGGATTTGCTGCCTGCTTGCACTAAAATTGTCTGCTATGTCTAATTGAGAAAGAAGAAAGGACTTTCCACCAAATGTTGAATTTTTCTCGTAGAAAGAACGATTTGCAAGGCATGAATGTGTTGCATAAAGCTTTTATTTAACACCATTGCACATGAAATGGGAAATTTACAAGAATTTTAAAATAATGGGTTAAATTGTTGCTGAAGGTTTTAAAGGCCAATTACACATACGATTTTGATCGAGTTTAGTGTGAAAAGCTATTTTGTTAATTGAGTTGTCACATTACATAGTTATTAATTTCATTACAATAACAGAGACGATCAATTTTATATAGTATATATTACTTTTTATTATTAAACGGAAGACACTGATTTCTCAAAAAGTGTTGTATAACTCAAGGCTCACTCAAGTGTTAATTTCATCCATTTCTTAGAATGGCTTATTTGGTTTCAGGAAACGTGAATTACTCTCACGCGAGTAAACGTTAAAAGACGAAATTCTGCACTTCTCTTCGGACTATTAATTATGCATGTAAATAGAGCAATATAAAGATCATTGGCTCAGTCTCCCTTGAGGCCAAGAACGTGTTTTTGCATAACAGACCAGCTCCAACGTTCCATCAACACGGTCGCTGCTCCACTGCATTTCTCTCAGAGCAAACACCGCGCGGCTCCAATCTGCGCTCGTTCTTGCGAACCGAGTTTCAACGATAAGTGATATATTTCCCCAGCAGCTGCAAGCCGTTAAAGGGAATCTGTCGTCTTAAAGAAATCAGCAGTTTTTTGACTCAGAACAAAATTGTCCATTCTGAAGTAAAAATTTAATTCATATTTCAAGAACAGAAGCAGTTGTACCCCTTTCCAATTTGGAATTACCTACACACAATAAACAATGTTCTCCAAAACGCAAAAAGTGGCAAAATTAAATTAAAAAACTTGGCCTTTGCTACTGGTTTAACCATTTTATAATATAAATCCATAATATTCAATTTAGTGTTACATATGACACTGTATGTCATAAAAGAAAAATACACAATATACTTTTTGGTATCCAATTTTTCTTTGTGGTGAAAAAATAATTACATAATTTTTTCAAGGAATAAATGTCATTTTCCATTTGTTCTGTTTAATATAAACAAATAAAATTATTAAGTCATATTGTAGTGATTTTATATGAATTTGAAGGGATTAATATTTAGTTTTTGACCAATTCTTTGAAGTATCGGCTGGCTGCTGTAGCCTGGGGTGATTTGGGAATTGCCAAGTGGACTGATGACGACAGACGTCTGCAACCTCAAAACTGTAATATTACTGGTGTGTGGACCACGACAAAAGGGCCGAAAATTCCTGAATTCCAGGGTTCACTCAGCCAACACTAATATGCAAGTGCCGATTGTAAACCTGGATATACTCATGTAGACCCCGAAATGGGTGGAGTCTAAAAACACGCGCCCATGGAATTTAAATTTGATTGGGGAACTTTTCAATGAGGGGTAAAAACTTAATTTTGAGAAGGAGATGAGGAGACTTTTTGTCATTCATGAAACAGAGGCAAAAGGAGTCAGTCATAACACAGCCACATATAGGAGTTATTCATGGAGTGGCTGGAGAATAATTTTCGTTTTCATCAGCACGTCAGGAGTCTGCCGTTTAACCCCGGGAGCAGCGAGGGTCGTAGCCGTGGGGTGAAGTAGTATATATATATAAGGAGGTTGGAAGAAATTTATGTAGTAAACAACTGGATCTTGTGCTCTAAGTTCCGTCACCCAAAGTATAAAACCCCCCACGCGTATTCTGTTTGATTTAAAGAGTTATTTTTTATATTATATTCTCTTTGTTTTGTTTTTTCATTTCGTTAAAAATAAAAACTTTTGTTATTATAAATTAAATTTAAATCATTTTAAGATCCCAACTGCAAAAAAAATTAATAAATATATTAAAATTAGTAATGAAACAAAAGTAGCATTAAAATATCAGTGGAAGAAAAGTTAGTATAATAGTTCTATGGTGGGCCGTTTGAATTATCTTTGTTAATTATGGGGAAAAGATCACATCTAAAAAATAACTAAATAATGTTATATGGTTTATGAACTATATGAACTATTTAACAGCTCATATAAATCATCTCATACCAATCTTTATACTAAAATAAATAACTCTTCGAATTAGTAGAGGGTTTTTAATCTTCTAAATTGACGTTTAGAGAAATAATGTCATTGAACCAGAGAAAAAAAATTCAATCATTAGAAAAACAAATACCGTGAAGACTCATTTACCTACTTTGAAGGTGGTCAATTTTTTATAAGAGTGGTTATATATTTTGACAACCTAGAAAAAATTATGACGGCTGCAATTACGATTCTGTGACAAGATGAATCATAAATACCTAGTGAGCCATATGGTGATGGAGTTGGTTCCCTAGAGCAGTAACTTTAAATTCAGATCTAGTTTCTTAGTTCCAGAAAAAATATAACTTAATTCTAATATTTACTTAAAACAATTAGATTCTCCCTCGGTGCTGCAAAAGGCAAGCCGAAGATTTAGTAAATTAATTCTAATAAAATTCATATAAAACAACTTAAATAATTTATTTAAATGTAGAAAAGGAGTAAAATATTAATATTGAAAATATTTTTAAAAAATAATGTGTGTTTTGAAGTGACAAAAGCTGAAACTTCGTTTTTTACTTGCAAAGTAAATTATTTTTCTGTTACTATTGAGGAATCTTTTCAAATATTCTTTATTTTGTCTGAGTATGCTGAGGAAAAAATATTCAATAAAGAAGTGTTTTAAGTTTCTTTTAAAATACTAAGACGACTATTTATATCATTATTCGATTGAATTGGAACTGCATAATGCGACTAAGTAACCTACATATTTAAAGCTATAATATCCCATAACGTGGTGGCTTTTGTCTGATTCTCGGTAACTGCCGCTCATTGCTTAGTCCCTTACTTTTTCCACATTTGGTTTCTTACTTTCTCATACAAATATCTGTTAATTCAATGTTTCTAATGCCAAAATTGTTCAGTGTAGAAACAATTTCTACTAGCTTAAATCAGATTTTCAAATACTTCAAATCAATAATGCATTCACAAATAACTAAATCTCTATTCCGTCGCTCTAATTTTATATATGCAGACCATGCCAAAACGGTGATATAGAGAGTATTACGTCTATTACTACAATAACCAATACGTGCGATTGTAGAAGTTTTAAAGTGTCGTTGTGATTGCGTCTTGATGCTTAATGGATTACAGTCCTTTGGTCTCGGCATATTGTGGTCGATACCACTTGAGAGGAGTCTTTGTACCACTAAGAAAGTGTCTTGACAGAGCTTTGTAGTCTCCCGGACGTTTTTTCAAACAGTGATAAAAGAACGTTGGCTTTTACCGTTAGAATGAATTTAGTAGTTGATTTTAAGATAACTATTTACTGTTGAATATTACAATAGAAATGGAGGAACACATGAATATTATTAATAATGTCAAGCATACATTTATATGTATTGTCTAATTTGAAAAATAAGTTAGAAATAATAGATGCTGGTTTTCTTGATAGTAGCATCCTAAAATTCAATGCGTAAATCTATAGCCAGTTTCGTCATTATGTATCCAATTGACTAAAAACGGTTTAAACCCTATACATAATAAAATTATTGAATCATCACTTAACAAACTTGTCATACTGATAGTTACATATAAAATAAATATTTACTAATTTAATATTGGATTAAAAATCAGTAAAAGAATAACAGGTTTTGTGTAAGTTACAATATTCAACATATTAATGTTATTTACAATTATAAAATCTATTCAAGATTGGAGACTGTCAGTAAAATAGTACCTCTCACTGTTTCCTCATACCCAACTAAATATGTTTAAAAATATAATGATTAAGTCCATATAATTACTGTAAACAGTTTATGAAATATTTGTAACAGTGAAAATCGGTTACTTTTCTTGAGTCGCTGTTGTCACTATTACATCGTTCAACATATATTGGTAGACACGAAGTTTATTATCAACGCACCATGATGAGGAAATGTAATCATTCTATAAAATCTTTTTATCTGAGAAATGGAAACTTCAACATATATTATTTTCTTAAGAAAATGTATGCTACAGATATTGTTTCATTGTATTCCCATTCTCAAACGAATAAAAGCCGTTTTTGAAATCATGTACTGGAGATACTTTCTAGCGACACAGATTCATATATTTCAAAACCATTACTTCTATAATTACGTACTTTGACAACTTTGACGACACTTTCATGATTTACTTTAATTGTCGTGTTGCTTAAGATAATTTTTATATTGTTAAAAAATCACTTGAGGTCAGATTTATTTTAATTATAAGGAATATTGAGGAAACATGCTTACGGTTCAAAACAATTCTTTTTTTGGGGGGGGGGGGGTTAACAGGCTACATGAGGGTGATCATGAAACAGGCAACTCCCTTTAATAGCATAGGAAGGGAATTGAAAAGTGGGGTTGCGGAAGGTAGATCAAGGTAGCCAAGGGTTGATTAGGGCCCCCGGGCTATAGTTTAACGATCCTACACGGTGTATCACCTAAAGAGATGCAGGGAAATCCCTAGAAAACCTGCATCAGGTAGGTCGGGCAAAAACAATTTCTTTATCAGGTAATATTTTTATAATATAAACTATAAGACAGCACATGCTTATAATTCAGATTATTTATATCTGGGTGATAACTTAAATATTTCCAGGATTATTTCAGTAGTTTCTGTCTAAGATTTATAATTACAACTCTTATTTTTTCTGTAAACACATTTGTAAAAATATATGATCAAAAAATATAATAGCTAAGTGCGATTGTAGTAACTTCATTTATATAAGTGGTAATTTTATTTCATGTGTATATTTGACCAATATCTGTAAACTTATATATTAGTCCGTTGAAAATTCAGGATTTTAAGTTGTTAAGTTAAATTTAAAAACGAGGAAAGATCTAACTTTCATGAGACGCAAATGAAATTGTATAGAAAAAGTTGATATTAAGACTTTGCAATTTTGAATCATATAAAAAATTGTCCGTTTTATTTTTGGAATAGAAGGCACAGCCGTATCGTTTGGTTGGAGGAAAATAATTTGAAGTTTATTTTTAACGTTCTCTCTATGAGATGGTGTCTTCACGTCCCAGTTGATTACATTTGAAATAAAGGTTTCGAGTCAAGTGTGCAAGGATTTAAGAGCAAATGCAAATTATCACGGGGCCAGCCGTTTCCTTTTTGCTAACACGAAACGCCTGACTGAATTCTGCAAATTGGGCGAAGTGGTAAGGGAAGGAAGCAGGAGCGGAAAATGGCAGGTCGAGTGCGCAGCTTACACACAAAAGGGCACACTTCCGAGCGCAGTGACCCTTTTACTTTGCAGAATCTTCCCAAGAGAACGCACAAAATGTTCCGGCGGCGTCTCCTGCTGCCGCTTCCTATATTTTCAATATTCTTGATAAAATGCGATTTTCGTGTTCACCAAGCTGCATGAAAAGAGTTTCACCTCCCCACCTCAACCTGACAAACCCCCTCCCTCCAAAAGCAACGTCTCGTCTTCGTTCGTCTACTTTGTGTCCTTCCATTACGCCTCTTCATTTGATTCAAGAACTTCCTTTTTTCCTTGTGATATCAAATGAACCTTACGCTGGATGAAACCACATTCAATTAGGCAGCATCTTTTCTTTACTGGAAGTGAGCGACAGACTGGTTCTCCGTAAATGATCGTCTTTAGAGAACGTCAAAAATAAATTTACAATTTCTATGAATGAATATATTCAAATACAATTGACACCCGATCCAAGTTAATTATTATACTTAGGCATTCTGGCATAAACGTAATCACAGAACCAATGAACGTAAAACTGAGGAAAAAATATAACAAAAAAATAATATTTAAAACTTTATGTTTAATTTAACGTCTCCTATAAATTAAAAAAACAACAAATTTTTGACCCTACACAGACTTATTATAGTTTTAAAATTTAATTATCATCAACGTTTTAGCATTTTTATACCTCCTTCAGTTTTTTTCTCATAGAGGCAATATTTGCAAAAAATTGAAAACATAAAAACTGATTTGTTAAACAAAACTTAAAATGTAAACATAAACTAAATCAAACTCACCATATCAGTATCAAATCACAGAGAAAGAACCACATAAAAATTGAAACAATAGCAAGCGAGATCTGAGGTACCCACAACAATTAAGTCCTCTCAAAATTGGTTATAACGCGACTGAATGAAAGAATGAATGCAGTTTAGATGCATGTTCGATTTGTAAGAGTTACAATTTAAATCCCAGAGAACTTGGAGTATCGATATGTAATGGAAAGCGTTTGCCTCAATATCGACCTTTAAGTAAAAAAGCAGAAATAAAAATTTAAGAAAACCTTAGTTTCAAAATTTATCGAATGTACTGGTTAAAATCAAAATTACTTAGGTAATCGTGCCGTTGTACGACTTAAGAGTATAATTATCAGAGTTTATGTGCACCAATTCTGACAAATTTCTTTCAAGCATTTTCTTTATCGAATTCAAAATTTCAATTCTTTTACAATCAAACTAATGGATCTCCACTAGCCTATGAGTGGTGACTACATTATTGGTTATTGTTTTGTAGTTGTTCATGTGTTCATTCATTCTCGTTCGTAACGCGCATTTAGTTTGCCCAATGTAACATTTTTGGCAACTGGGTACATCACAATTAATTTTTTGGGGCACATTATGTTACACATAATTGTCAATATCGTCTTTTTCCTTCATTTATAAAACTTCATTTTGTCATTTTTTTAAATTCTACCAAAACAACGGTCGACTGAAAGGTATCTATTGCAACCCTTTATTCATTGATGCTAGTTGATTAAATGAAGAATTATTTCTTTAAATTAATGTTTGTTGTCCATTTATTTAAACCTAGTTAATATCACAGCGTCTGGATGACGTTTTCAAAAGACCTTTAAACTGACTGTTTTATGTCTCGGTTCAAAAGTTTCCAATCATAGTTCCAGACATTTCCTTATTGACAATAAATCTATTGGATACATTAATAGATGTAGAGGTTAAGTAAATTGTCTTGGAACGTAGTATACTATAACAAATCACCTGCGTAATGAGAAACGGTACCAATTTCAAGCATTTATCATCTCTGATTCTCATAAATCCTGGTATGTATTATTATGAAAATTAAACCCATTGTTTTTTATCAATTTCTGCCCATATACCATAAAGAAAAGTTTCTGTTGCCACACGATTGTAGTGTAGTAATTACAATAATTGTTATTTTATACTAACGGGGAGTTTTTCTTATATAATTTCGTCTGTCTGTGTAAGGGACGCAGGTATATATGTCAGATGTTGTTGTTGTGTTCTGGGTCTTTGCCTTTCCCATGCGTGGTCAGGCATAAATTAAAGAGACTGACCATATGGATGGTGAAGAATATGGAAGGTTACCGAAGGAAAATGCGGGATGATAACCTTTTAAAAGCGCGCCAGAAAACTTCGCGGGGCCTTGTTCTGGGGGAAAATTGGTGGAGACTGCATGGAGTGAATGGTGAGAAACAGAATGTGAAGCGTCAGTCGTTGAGAAACAGATTTTATGGAAGCTGGACCTGTTGGTTTTGTAAGAGATTGAGCTTCAAAAACTGACGATTTCTTATGCATTGCCTGACCACGACGTGGAACAATCAGCCACCTCATCTACTTGCAAAGTACCTGCGAGTCCTTGCTGTCCAGGTTACAGACACCGCTGTAAACGGTAAATAACACTTCGCGACATACTCAGTATATATATACGGGACCGAGCAGAACTAGAAGCTTTAATAATGGCCCACCATACCCTGATTGTAGAGGCCCCTCAGGCAGAAGTTACAATGTCAATTTTAAAAATGTAAAAATGCTAAATAAATTTATATATCTAATTCTTTTATATTGTTAACTATAATCATTGTAACCAAAGTAATATTACACGATTTGTGCCCATCCATTTATTTATTAATGATTAGCGCAAACGTCGGTATTGATTCATATTTTTAAAACGTTCTGACGTTTAAATTATGCTAGGGAGAAGCCTCAAGGAAATAGGAAATACACAGCTTTTATATATTTGATTATATGCGTAATGCATTACGTCTCTGGCTCATAATTGATTTCTAGGATATTTTCTGGCAATATTATATAATACAGTAGTTACCGGGAACCGTTTTAAAGCTCAGGGCTGAGCAATTAATACTGATAAAAATTAAATGTGTGGAGGCGTCTGTTAATTAATAGCAAACATAATTTGTTTGTCCATTAGGCGGAATAAATAACATTTCAAATTTTTAAGCTATGAAATGAAAAAGTATAAGTACACAAATTAACTGAAACTATAAACATAATTATTCAAACCATATGCACCTGTAATTGGTAATGATTTTGAAATTTAACGATAATCGGTTTGGTTATAAGAGATGTGTTGTATTGTTGTACTCGGAATTTTATGTTAAAACGGCTAAATATTGGCATTTGTATCAAGGAGGAATTTAACTTGCTTGATACATAAGTTGATCAATTTTGCGTAAAGAAGTCGTCATTTAATGAACTACTTTTCTTCTCAACAAAATGTTTTCGAACATTTATTGTGTTTTAGAAGAATTTAATAAAATGACAATTATTCTTTTGGTTATCATATGTGCCAAGTAATTTTCATCGTCATTCTTAATCATATTAGGAATTTCTAAGTATATTCCTTATTGGTTTACGTCTGTTTACCTATATAGTCTCTGCTTTCTTCATTAAGTTGCGTGTACGTATTTTAGTGTCGCGGAATTCTGTTGCACTGATTACGTTCCCCTTTATAAAAATATTTTGCTTTTTCTTTCACTGTAATATTATTTTTACGTCTAATAGAAAATCAGAAACAATATTTCTTCATGCGTATACTTAATAGTCGTATCAAATTCTCGTATACCGTGTATATGGAATATGTATGACCTATTTCAAAAGGAAACCACCTCATCAGTGTATGCAGGTGGTTTAAAAGGTTTTCCCTAGGATAGAGCAGTTCGTGTGCCAGCGGCGGGGATTTTTGCTAGCGCGGTTTGCGACGACGCTATCGATCCTTTACGTCTGCGACTTAGACCGTTGCCGCCGCCTTGCTCTAAGGAGGTCAGAATTTTCCCAACCTCGCTGACGTGATCGACGGTCCCCAACGGAATTGTCTATTATACGGGCTTTAGCACTTCGCCCACGGCTGCGATGCCTGGGTGCTCCTGCTGCTGAAACCGCATACTAGCATTCTTGCAGCAAACAAATATATAAGTCGATGACTTAACATCAGTACAATACGATTAACATATATATTTATAATTGTTATAAGATACTTAATACAATAAGAAGTAAACAGAACGGTCAAAAATGAGCCTGAAGCAATACACGCGCGGAATGACTTGAGATTTCTGTACTGAGTGCCCCAAAGGACTGAACTAGGACCCATGCGATTATAAGGTACAAATATACATTCTCACTTTCTTTATAAATTATACTTCACTGGACTACTCAAGCCTTTTGCCCACCCGCAATGATTTACATATTTCTCTATACCAATCCCACGCTATATTTACGCAAAGTTGAATTATCGAAATCGTCAGTTATTGATGTAGTTAGGACAAGGAACATTAAGAGGAATGAACGAGAAAGTGTTTTAGTCAACTCAGTGAAGAAAATTACGGAAGAAACTTAGTTAAATATTACTCAAGTAATAGAGACTACACAAAAATTGATTTAAATGACTGTATATAGTATTATAAATTGTAATTCTTAAATCCATCAAAAACCTTAATATTTTTTTGATCTATTAGTTTACTTCCCGTTCAGAAAGGTTTTTGAACAATTGTTTCCGATAACAATATATGCATACCATGAAATTTGATCAATACTACAAATAACTAATTTGGTTTTAGAGAATGTCACTCAACAATCAAATAAGCACACCTTTTAGTTATCGAAATCTCCAATTCTCTACAGGAAAATAAGTTGTATAATGTTGTATTCCTTGACATCTACCTGGTATTCGGCAAGGTTACTCCCAGAGGTTTACTCTTCAAAATAAATAAAAAAACCTACCTGCAACTATTATTTCCTTATCAATTCATATCTTTTAAATAAATTTCTTTCAGTAAAATTTAATAGAGAACAATTCAAGTTACATTCCATCAAATCTGGAGTTCCTAACGGTAGTGTTCTGAGACCTTTGATTTTCTTGATATATACTGTAATATTCAAGGATCCAGCAATACGAAAGTCGCCTCTTTTGCCACCGATGAAGCAGTGCCGCCACATTCTCGCAACAACACCTAAACCTTCTCAATAACTGGCACACCAAATTGCGTACGAAAGTCAAGCATCACGTTTAACATGCGAACAACCACTTGTCCACCGGTGACAATTAATAACACATACATTCTAACTGCAATGAAAACGAAGTACTTCGGCCTCCATATTGACTAAAGATTAACCTGGTAGGAGAATATTGAAAATAATAGAAGACAAAACCATTTCTGATATAATAAATTTATTATCCACTATAGACAATCTTCAAAAAGGAGTTTTATTCTGCAATGATTTGTGAGTTGAAATTATGGAACTTATCAGTCATTAATAAAATTCTTTATATGTGTTACGTCCAAACGCTTCAGATAAGTTGAACTCTATCGCTTCCCTTATGATAATTCAGTGAGAGCTGCACCATATTTTATTACCAGAAGCAAAAATATCCAATAGCTTCCCGAAAGAGTAACTACTGAATTATTTAAGAGAACTTGTGGAAGAAAGGAGAGCCTTTATTGATTATTCTAAGTGTATTCTAACATTTCATAATAGTATTCGGTTAAAAATTTATATTTCGCCCTTATTTTCTGATTACGTTCCCCTAGTAAAAGTCTATAGGGTCTCTCTCTCTCTTTCTCTCTCTCTCCCTCTTTCTCTCTCGGTCTCTCTCAAATATGTAAAATATAGAGTCCATATATATATTAAGCCTTTACTTTGCATATACCAAAGCCGCATTCGACTCATTCAACGCTTGACATATTCTTAACAACACGAAAATTCATTTATATTGTTATCATATATTTCTCTGACGAGTAACAATGGCTTTTTAGAATACGTTCAAAGGAAAAATATAGTTCTGTGCCTCAGGGGATTATAAAGTACAAAGATATTTTATCATTTTTATTAAACTATAAATTATACTTCACTGCACTACATACGTTTTCAGACAACCCGCAATGCTCTATAATATTCTCTTTACCAATCCTGAGCTAAATTTACGATAATTTGAACAATAATGAGGAATATCATAATAAATATCACGAACAGCCATTTAAAGCGGTAATTTAAGTATTCTTTTAAAAAACCTGACGTAATTCGGTGACTAAGTTTTGTTGCAAGTAATAATCGCACAGTGTACTAATACCAATACAAATTTATTTTAGATTTCTCTTTCACCGCAGCTTTAATGGTAAACTTTTTTATTACACTGCATTTTGCCACATTTATCTGTTGTAATTTATAAGGGCAAACTTTCAAAAGTTTTGCAATATTAGTAATAAATTAATTTCTTCAAGGGTAATTTTTCGTGAAATACAGGTAGAGACGTTATTTTACATTTTCACTCATTTTTTGAAGTAGGAAAGCACACAAATTGTATGTTAAAATGAAAAGTTTTGCTATAGCGCACGTTGCCTGCTTATTCTTGGAACTCGTTTGAGTACAGCGTACGGATGAAAAGATATTTTAGTTCCATTTGGTGCACCGACTTTTTGTTTACATAAAGTAGAATCTACACCAACAAAGTGGTGGTTTTTAATATATTTTGTGGCTTTCAAGTATATAGTTCCTTACTAAATGATGTGTTATATAATAATAATGATGTTGCATTGGGAGCTTAGGGTGGGTGATGCATAGTGATTAGGTGGAAGGTGGGTAATTTTGGAGTGAACAGTACGGATTCTCATAATAGATACTTGACCACTTATATTTAAGGAGGGATTGATTTATATGGTGTTGAAGGTGTATTTCCGTTTCGTTTGGTAGACCTATTTGTATATCGCCTTCTGAGCCGAGTTGTAAAACAGAGACATCCAAAGCTGTCGCATTTCAAGCTGGACACCGCTCTGCTGAGTGACGTGTACAAATGTCGCGCTCCAATATCATCTGACATTCAGGCATACGCGCAGACTCGCCTCATATCTGCTAACAGCCATATATAATGTTTAATTAAAGAGCACGTATATCAATCAACTAATTATTGCCCTCCCGGGCACGGACCTTCTGTGCAATATCACACAGCATTAATGATGCTCTGATGTCTATCACACGTAGAATAGTAAAATTAATTCACTGCCACTAAAATTTTAATTAAATTTTTTTGTTCGCCTTTGACCCCGCAGAACGATCCTGGATACAAGCAATGATTAATATGCACACATTCTCAGCTTTATACAGCTCAGGCATACAAAAGGAAATATTGTACTTTGTTTGAAAATTGATCTCGACAGCAAAAACCCGCGTAAGTGTTGAAGTATAATTATAATAGAATTGACTACAAAAGCAATAAATGGAACATAGTTTCTTGGGTTTAAGAACTGACAACCGTCATTATTGGGGATATAAACCTATACTGAAGTAATATAATCAGGACAGTACCGAAAATTTAAAGATAAATAATTTGTCATAACAATAAAAGCACACATCTTGGTTTTATTTACTTCGGAAACTGTTTCTTATCAGTAGATTCATCCCTGAAGGACGTAACAAGCTCAACTGTAAATTACACGACCAACAACCATATCATAGCTAAGATTCTCGAAACAATAGATTTAGATTAACTAGAGAGTCGTCAGTATTTGTAGCAAAATAGAAATGGAGCCCCAAATTAATTAACACCAATATACAATTCATTAATACAAAAGCTGTATTCATTAGTTTATTTATTGTTTGCGTTAATTATACTTGCTAAACACAATTTGTAAATACCGTAAGAATTTTCTGCATAATTTGAAACAGTATTATTTTTGCTTAATATATTTTATACTTTAAAAATATTCTTATTGTAACCTTTAAATTGTAAACACCAAAATCCGTTTCAAATTATAAACTTAGGCTTTCAAATTAATGACTTTACTTATAAATTAAACTTGTAAAATTCGGGAATGATTTATTTTTACAACGATTCTTTAATAAAGACGAAAATTTTCTCAATAATTATAGTTATATAATTATGTTTTATTATCTTTCTAAAATAATACATTTATGGGGTCTTAACTGTTATCTACGTTTGAGATTCATAGAAAAGATTTATTATAAATTTTACATTAAAATTATGTACATCTTGTTGACACATTTTCATTTTAGTTATTTTGGTTCGCGTCCGTGATACTATGATCTCCATTATGTTACTCTTCCACTTTGTCTGACTTCCTGGATTTTTATTTACTTTAATTGAAAACAAATCGATTGAATTTATAATATATACATATAATATTTATTATATTTCTGACTTATGTACAGTGCAATTGTGTGTTGCATTTCCATCCTATGTAAATAATGGAGGGCTCCTTTTTATACTTTAGTAGTCGCGTCATTTCCACAGGATTTCTGCTGTATTTTAGACCGTATCTAACGGAAATATACTAGTATTACTCATCTGTGTGATTTCACAAAAAAAGTAATCTGCAATGCCGTTTGCCGTTACTGAAACAGAAACTGTTATTTATGTCTTACAAATTCGGGGAGGATCCTGAGATCAGTCTCTCCTAGCTTTTCTCGTACCATGTCTCACCTAAGATTCCTGATGTCCCCTATGAACATATACATTAATCTACATTAAACAATTGAGTTATTCCCTCAATAAAACAAAATTATTTTCAATATATTCAGAACAGAAACTTTGGTTTTAGAAAGCAATTATAAAATGATTACTAAGAAAAGTAAATGTTTATTTTTATGAATTAATTTTCTTTACTATTATAGTTACTATTAATTATTATTTAATCTTGACCAGGGCGTGTGAAGAGAACTCAAAGTATGAAACATTTTGGTTACTTGTAAAGTAATTCGAATATATTGTTGCTTAAATAAAACGCTTAACACAAATAATTTCGTGCTAAAGAGACTAAATAGATGGATCAACTATATTATTCGTATACATAAAATTCATTGTTTAATTGAAAAGAATGCTCGAATATTGTATGTATGTTTGTATCCAAATATAAACGCGTGGAGCACTTTTGACCAAGTTTTGAACACATGTTCTTCACGACCACGAAATTAGCACTGTTGGGAAAAGCCGTGGGGATGAAATGGGTCGAAATTGCAGCCGAAAAAATATTTTTCGTGGTCAATTATTTTGGCAATGCTTCCTCCAACATTTTTTCTTTATAATCTGAGCCTCTTTCATCGTGGGAGTGGATAATTCATAGGGAGGTGATAGAGGTGGAAGGCGTCACATTTAAACAACAAGGAAGCTATTGAGTTTGGTGTCAAAACCTGTGTAATGTGAATCGTTGAGTCTTGTTTTGAAATTCAATAGGTCGGTTAACTTCAGCTCAGAAAGGGTGTAAAAAAACTCAGCGTTGAATCTTAAACGGTAGGAGAAATTTTGACCCAATATTATACTCGTGCTCTGTGCAACTCAAAACAAACACTGTTGTGGTTAGACAAGATTACAGCCCCCAGGAGTTGGTGTGGAGTGGGTGTATGTTTTTCCAATGGAGAGGGGTGGGGGTTGAGTGGTTCAAATAAATATCATGAAATTCAACAATTCAGATTTCGGGGTTAAATAAGTCAATATGTTTAATTCTGACAGTCAACATGCATGTTAACCTGTAATTCATTTCCTGAGTTTCGCGGATCGTGGGGGGAAGAGCTAAATCATTCCTGCTGACTATATTGTGTTATGTAAAGGTTTATTATAAATAAATAAATACCCCGGAAATGCTGGGCACCCAGTTGATTCTTTTAATAATTTAAACTTTCAATGTGAGATCTTTGTGCTTCATACTTGCTGCAGAGATATTTAATATTGTCTGCTTTAGTCTCAAGTCTCCCCTATTCATAAAGGTGGGATTTCCATCATGTTGAATGCCATAGAAATCTTTGAATACAGTACGCACTATTTCTCTATTATGCATAGTAAACTGTATTCCCAGAGTAAATTGTAGTTTATACTACTCCAAATATTCAGTGTGACTCTTTATGAAATATAATATTTAACTAACGCTTATTTAAAATTCTGATACCAACAATTATTCTTTCTCTACAAGTATAATCATAGATTTCGTTTGTTTTTTAAATTGTAGACAAGCTCACTTCGTACTTGTCCCACTGAACAATCAGATTGCTCCCCTGTGGGGCGTTGGACCCACGTTAGGCAACACCGCTGCAGATCCTACGTGACCATTTAACAGTAAGTTAATTGTTGAATCATTGACGAATTGGCAGTAATGGGCTGGTGAAAGCCAGCAAGTTACGGCTGAAGTAATTTGGAAATAACAGTTAGTGTTAGTCATCAAACTCTTACTGTAAAATTAAATTATATGATTCAAGATAGTTATTACATTGTTTTTATGGTATTTAATTATGAAAGTAATAATTTTATTTTTGCCATCCGACATAATGACCATTTAAATAATGAGTCTTTTAGACAAGCAGTTCTTACACGTATTATATTTTTCTAAATCGTTCAGTTGGTTAAGCATCTCCTCGAAGCAGAAAAATAAACTAAAAATGAGTCGATACGTGCATAAATGTTTCAATATCATATAAATTGCATAAATTTCTCAATTTTTTGGTCGTTGTTTTTTAAGTGCTTAGTAGGAGGGTGGTGTTATCGGCGAAGGGAAAATCCGTGTTGAATGTATTGTGTGGAGTGACCTGCATTCCAGTCACGTCTGCGGCCTCAGCCAGGGTCGTTCGTTACTCCGAGCTGCCAGAGCTCGACCACTTGATTATTGTGTGGCGAATCCGCCGGACAGAGTTGCTACAGACGAGGTCCGAGACTCGCAATTAACAGTCCCTCTCAGGCTTGACTCACCGTAGTTACGCACTCCTAACTCCAACTCGTATTACGAGAGAAGAACCCTTCGTTATTTTTCTGCGTATGGCAGGGAATGTCAGTTTTGGAAAGCTTGTCAGTCTGAACAGACTACATACGTGACCTTTAAAAAGACTAGCCTAGAATATACAATATATTAGGAAAAGCGTGATTTTCATTAGTGAAATAATGTAATTCATATAACACCATCAGATAAGGGCTGTAGTTTTTCGTGGACTGCCCTCAATCACTACCAAGAACTCCTATTACTAAAAACAGGGAACATTGTAAGTCATAAGCTATAACGTTTCACAAGGAGAAACATTTTATAGAAATATTATACAGTGCTTCCACACAAAATTGTGACTTTTTACGAAGGAGAAATTTAAAAAATGGTTTCTAACTGTACAAATAAACATTATGAACAAAATTTGTCTACTGTAACGGTTATTCATATTTATTCTTTACAACAATCATAAATATTCAAATATTATAAATAAAAATAAGAATAGGAACTTGTTGGTGATTAAAAGCAATTATGAAAAAAGTGCCTCTAATTTAGCTAAGTGATTTTATAATATATTAATTGCTCTGTGTTAAATTCCGTTAGAGGACGACGCAAAGCAGCATCGAACGATACAGCAAAATGTTCTTTTCTTTGTTTATTTGTTCTGAAATTGAAACCATATATTTAATAGAATAGAAGACCAAGATAATAATGCCGCAATCAAGAAAGGAATACGACAAAGATGTAGTTTGTAACCCATGCTGTTTAACTTACACATAGAACAGGCGATGAAGAAAGTTAAAACGGAATACGGAAAAGGAAACATACTGCAAGGAGAGGAAATAAAAACCTTACGCTTTTCCGACAATATTAGTAGAAGATGACTTGGAAACCATAATAAATGGCATGAACGTAGTCATAGAGAAAGAATTCAATATGAGGATTAATAGAGGCAAAGCCAAGGTAATGGAGTGTAGTATGGGAACCAGTGGAATAACAAAGGGTTTTAGATTGGGAAGGGATATTTGACGAAAGGTAAGGAATTCTGCTACTTGGGAAGCCTAATAACTAGGGATGGCAAAATTATAGTAGACATAAAGGGTAGGATAGCACAGGCAAGGAAGGCTTTCGCGAAAAAGAGGGATTTACTTACGGGTATTATCTGATGCAACCCTCAATTTTAATCTGTCTTGCGCAAACCTTTTCTATAACTAGCAAAACCCATATCCTCCCTAATCTACTTAGAGCATTCCATCCTTCGCCTCTCTCTTCTTTTCTTAGCCCACCCACTTCTCTCTAATGCTAATTTTACAACACTCTTGTGTCTAACGTCCTCCATATTGTTCGCTTTTCCCCTATACTGTTTATAACTTCCTTGTTTGTGATTCTATCCACCAATCTGATTTTCAGCATTCGCCTATAGCACCACATTTCAATGGCTTCTATTCTTTTCTTTTCTGCAAGTCCTATGTCCATGTTTCGCACCCATATAACGGCACGCTCCACGATTTTCTAATATTCACACTTCTATTACCCGTAATTAAATCACTCTTTTTCGCGAATGTCTTCCTTGACTGCATAATATTAAATATTATGCTTAAATAATCAATACCAATTACATTGAGTTTATGATTTGTTAGCAAATAGACTAACGACAGTATACAAATCAATTGTTGTCAAAGAACTTCAGTACTTAATATATTTTGTTTGTCATGATTTTATCCAATCATTTACTTTTCTCTTATTATAATGTCTGGATAATTACTAGCCGTGAACCGACTTGTCCATATTCAGTGTCTGTGGAAATTAAAGTAACGTTCACTACACTTCCTTCATTTTAATATTTCTGATTTATTACATTGACGAATTATTTTGGTTAAAAGTTTTTATGATTTATTCAAATGAAGTACAGTGAAATCTGCTAAAAATGTAAAGGGCAAGATTCAAGCTACGTCGGGACTTGTTGGCAATACCAGATATTGAAAGGAGTAAGATTTATCCAGCATTCAGTGAGATGCGTCGTATATTGACATTCTAACAAATTCTGCTATAGTCAGCAGCCAGTCATGGGGAATTGCACTTTACCATGCTCTTCCTCAAAAATGAAAAACTGTCTCAATATCGTTTACAATCTCAGACTATTCGGGAAAATAAAATATTACAAATTAATTCTACTTCTTTTACGTTAGAATTGGAATGTATTCTTTAAGTAGTGCTCTTTCCACAAGTAACTCGAACAATTTCTAATCCTTTATTATACAAGAGTTTAAATGTAATTGGAAATTATTTTTTGTAGGATATAAAATTAAACTACATAAAATACCATTTCCATTGTGCTTTATTCAATTCCCCTTAATTGTAGTAATACATTATTAGTTCTCTTTACTATTGTCTCACTATGGATCAATCAAGTCCAAACTATTAGTAACATGACATCGTTACAGAAGAATTAATGTTACACTTTTTAACTGATAAAAATGTATATTTGGCAAGAAAATGAGCAAGTATTTTTAAAATTGTTTTCTACGATGAATTTACAATTACGTGTTTTCCCACAAAGAATGGAATGTATGAAAGTAATTGTTAAATGGCCGAGTAAAATGGTCGTTTTAAATAAAAGGAAATACTGCGTTTAATTTTTTTATTCATCTTCTACATCATGAACTATCGAATAAACCAGGTTCCCGATGTTAAAATGTACTGTGTCTACAAAACCAAGGTTTCTGTAGTTTACATACTATTCCAACCCCTATATTATTAGTTATTTTTAATTTAAATCGAAGAATATTCTACACATTTTCCTTAGAATTAAACAATTTTCACATAGAAGACACAAATGTTTATTTATTTGATTTTATTTACTTATTTCCCTTACACTTTCGACGTTGTGTTTATGAGGGTAAAATAATATTCGTTATTATATTTATTTCTTTGTCTCTCTGAACAGAGGAATGGGCGCTGTTGAATTCTTGAGTAACACTCTAAGTATTCACTCCTGTTAATATTTTTCCTGTCACTTCCTTTTAAATAATACACGCATTTATGGTAGCAATATCTAAAATATTGAAAAAAAAATTGAAGACACCTCATTGATCATGACTTTTTAAGTACTTCTTCGCAATTGGGTCTACGTGTTTCATACCTGGGTAGGTTGAGATCGCTTCTTTATCTTCGTTACCGATATTAGCTATATCTACATCTTCATGAATAGTTTACCTCGGCAGATTGTCAGCGTGATGGGTAATTGTAATACACACAGTACTTCATATTTGTAAATTTTTGTGTATAATTATATCTACTGAGAAGTATAGGCCTGGTGAAACCCGATCATATCCGTGCAGCCTAAGTGATTTTTAATGAAACCACGTGCAATCTACTAAGCGGCTTTAGAATAAAAATACTGACAAATGAATATCCGACAGTACTAAATAAGGACATTTTTGTTAGCTATCTGATAGATACACTACCTTCAAGTCCCCAATGGAAGCGACTTCTGCTGAAAGCAGTAATAAATAATTGGTAACTCCTTTCTTCTCACCTCATTTCACTATCCCACTATTTCTGGACGATTTTTGGTTGAACCTCGTATAAAACGTGTGGATATTTAGAAATTCTCAAACCTCTGTATAACTTCATTAATATTTTTTGGAAAATCTAATTTTTTTAATATTATGGTTCATCAAGAGTAAAAGTCAATAGCTACTTTCTATCTAGAGGATCATAGTAGTGAATGCTCTGCTTTATATATATAAATATATATAAATATGTCAGCTTTACTCTATCCATGAATTCAAGGAGACCCCGGACCGCACTGTCGTTGAAACAACAGAAGTCTTCTTGGGAAGAATTCTAAATGGTCCTTCATCTAATATTCATATACTTCCTACACTCGAATATGGACAATAAGGAACCTGTCGCATACTGGACAGATGGGCTTTTCAGATCTAGGAAAAATACGATCCGACTCGAATAGTATAATATCATGCTATTCTAGCGTTCATTATGACTTACTGTATTATATAGAAGCCCCTCTTAACCGGTCCTCATCTTTCAATGAGGCCGCCGGTTAACGCGGCGCACAACTGATAGGTCACAACAGTTACGAATCTCATTCGACACATCAATACTGTCAGCAGTGCTGATACGTTAAAGTCCCCATACTCGTGATAAATATATAATCGGTCGGCTAGTTCAGTTTAGGTAGAAACGACATCAAGTTCAAGTTTATGATGAATTTGCTATGCGGAAAAAAAGCAAATATACGTCTGCTCAATCCGTTACGACATTAATTCTTACCAATTTAGGTTGAATATCTATACTGGCATAGAGAAAAAAGGCTTGACCTGAAAAGTATAAAACGTTAGTGTAAAATTGCAAATAACTGTCGACGTAAAAATCATATCGGAAATTATTTTACGATTCGATTGTGTATTTATGTTAAAATTTAGTTTATAAATTCCAAACTTTTAGATATTCTGGTATCACTTTTGACAACAGCTGTCCTTAATCTATATCAGGCAACAATGGTGCCTGTCGTGCAGGTTTGCATCTTGTTCGTCCCATTGTTCCGACAATGGGTAAGTTAAAAAAATCTGACTACAAAGTAATGCAGTGGGTTTAGCAACTGTTAGAGATGTGAATTGTGATCTAAATTTAAATGTAAACCAAATTTAAAGATTATATTTTCTTCAACAGTTATATGATTTTTAAGTTACCAATTAGACGTAATAATAAAATAATGATTAAAATTTATCTTTAAAATGTTAAAAAGTTTATTTAGAATGATGTTTATGGTCTATCTTATTTCATTAAAAACGATATTAGCGTGGCAATAACTGTAAAGTAGTTTTAAAGTAATTTTAAGTTTCGTAATTGTTAAACTATTAATGACATTTTACAGACCTTAATTATAAAATTTACTTGTAACAACGTTTTGGCATGTTTTTACTTTTCGTAATTATTATAGTATAGTGTTATTAGATTCTGATTTAAAAATATGATTTAATTACACTGACTAGGAGGTAAATGTAAAATACAAAAATTATTAGTAATACGGTAAAGGAATATGGAAATCGTTGCAAATATGAAACGGGCGGTTACAGTCCTCAAGAATTTCCTCAACTGAACCGTCACACACATATGTGCAGGATGTTTTTGAGGATTTCCTCAACTAAATAATGTTTTCCCACACATAGGTAGGAATTTCCACAGGTTGCAAAGTTATAGCGTCAGCAGATGAAAATATGTAGGTGGCTGTTGGACTGATCACGGCAACCTGCACATGGTAAAATCGGAAGAAACAGTACTAGGAGTCAACGAGATGAAGGTATTCACACAAAAGGTTTAATAAACTCAGCTATTAGCCGCTAGGCCACATTTTCCTTGAGGTTTAACTATCTGAGTTCACGGCTTAAACAATGCTCAGTTCCTGTCTTGAGGACAAGTCGGAATTGTTGTTATATTCCGATTCCTAAAACTGTACAGTCCGCAACCAACATCAAGGCTTTACCACATGCAAACATAAAATCCTGAAGGAATGGAATTCTCAAGAATTCACATGTATGGTGTTTCTAAAGTAGTTGAGTGAATATGTGCTGAATTCATTCTTTGTAAGTGTACCTGTGACATTTTAAGTGTACAGTACATGTATACTGTAATGGTACTCTAATGAGGGGTATTGTTGGGTGTTGTGCTAGACTTCACGCGGACGCCATTAATTACGTGGGCACCTTAAAATGGTCAGGTCCTAAACAATGTATGCGCTTGTAGATTGTCGTGGCTTCTGCGAGAGGTACTCGATTGTGGCTGTCAAGGACTCCATTTGCATTGTAGAAATTACAGAATTTACGGACAGAAATAAAAGCGCGTCAGTGATTGGACCTAATTTTGCTGCGTATAACAATGTAGGATATTTTACCCACAGATTCACCATCTGTTCCAGAAGGATTTAATCTCCTCTTTTCTGAGCATCGAGGAGCTAAATGTTAATTACAAAACTAGTTACAGGGAAAGCATAAACGAAGTAACTATATATATATATATATATATATATATATATATTGTAACATGTAAAGTTACAGCCCCAGCCAAAAGTAATGCAAGTTCGGATGTAACTTGCAAGCTGCGACTTGTTCAGCTAGTAGCTCGCCAAACCAGCCGCAGAAGTATTGTTGTCTGGCTGACGTAAGCGAACTGGGCTGGCCAGTTATTGGTGCGTTATTGGAGGTGAAAGACGTGTTTCATAGGGTTAAGGATGAGTGAGTGACCACGCCCTGCTTCGATTATCTATTCTCACGCTCTGAATCTGAATTAAAATGTGGAATTAATCTTTTGGTGTTTCCCTGAATAAAAATACCAGGCACCATATAAAATTCCTAAAATTACGCTGAGCTGAACGGGGCAACGACCAATCTGCTACAATATATATGGTTCATAGATATAAAAAATCTTATTATAAACAACCTCACAGTTACTGAATGAGTCTGAAGTGTTGTCGGTTAAAGCAGAATTCATCTGCAATTAAAATGTTTCCTCTCTCATTATTATGCGAATAAATATTTTTTATTTCAGGAAATATTTCTTCAGGCACCATTTTGCGCTTAAATAACATTATTTTTTATCTCTAAGGTTGAATACTAGGAAAGAACCAACTCCGACAGAGAAATACGAAAGTTAGTACAAGCTATATTGGGGAAGAGGCCAATGAAGGATATGCTAATAAATTCAGATACAACGTTGAGGAGTGGATTTAAACGTAGCAGAAATACTAAGTAAAAATTTCTCCTCCTGAACGTTCTAGCTACTTTCGAAATTTAGTTTTAGAGTAAGGTTTCTAATGAAAAATAAGGTAAAAATCACTAAGTTGGGAAGAAAAATCTCATATAAAATTCCTTACGACCGATTCTATATTCTCTGGAATTGAATTGATCCTGCTGGGAGTTCTCGTTTTAAAATGAAACGAAAATACTAGATAATGTCTCTAGCTGAAACTGATATGATTCAATAATTTAATATCAATATAAAGTAAAATTTATTTTAAAATACATCTTGTAAGTTTTTATAAGTATGATCGAGATTAACAAACACAGACGTTCAACATACCCTCGTTGCACCTATTAAGCACTTCGGTCCTCGCTGCGTTACAAGTCAGCAAATTGTTAAGATGAGGAAATGAGACTTCTTCAAGTGGCTCTCATTATCTACCTCGACAATCAGATCTTGAGCCTGACAGAGTGTCTTTGTCTTGCCCGCTGATTGCGTGTGGTAACCATGGCAACTCGGCACAATGAAAGGGGGTAGGGGTAGGCAGTGCGTGGGTGAGTTAAGTAAGTGTAATAATCAATATGATGGCCCGTATTTGCTGAAAGTGACACCAATTAATACGTATAAACAGGCAACTTGCGTCCTTAAAGAGGAACCACGAACAATCAACTTAAGCTGTAACAGAATAGTTGCTTGCTAATTAATTTTCATCTGTAATAACAAAGTTACATACTTAAATTATTGATAGATTTCACGTCAAAGGTCAAATGGAGTGAATGATATCTATCAACGAAACAGATAAAAATAAGCTAAACATTAATTCCCTGAAATTTTGTGCGTCTTGGTATTTGCCTCAAACGTTGATAAACTGCATTTATCTGTCTCTTCCTTCTTTATCCATATCAGTTACAAATAATATAAACAATCTTAAATGCCACTTATCTATTCATTGTTACTTTCAATCTTATAATCTAACGCAATGATATTATATATATATATATTGGTGGTATTGTACGTCCTTTTTTTCACTCTTCCTTTGCATAATTAGTGTCCCGTTTCTCTTTCTTCCTAGCCGGGTATTCTCTTTGTTGGGTATCTTCAAAGCCCTCTGATTCATTTAGAGAGCAGTAAGTGGGAATCTTGTCAGAGCAACCTATAGCCTGCGGAAACGACTCATCAGTCTCGGACACCTAATGGCATTAGCTTACACGTTCCAGAACTTTGCCTTAGGAAAATTACCTATTGAGGGCATCTCTGAGGTCTTGTAAAGAGCGGTATTTATCTGAAGAAAGAGATTAAAGCACTCAGATGTAACAATATACAAACAGAATAGAATATAATGCCAAATATAATAAATAAAGGTATTATAATCATAAGACGTTTATTGTGTTCGGTTTATAATATTAAGTCAGATTAATGTCATAATGTTATTATAAATATATTTTGAATAGTTAGTTAAACAAATACGTTAATCCGCTTTTATAGAAGAAACCTGAATTTATATTTGATTGTGGCAGACCAATAAAACTCATTTTAATAATTTTAAAATGCTGTAAAACATTCAAAAAAAGTGCGCAGACTATGCTAGTCATTTATTTTATTTACTGAAGAAGTTGGTTTAATAATATTGTTAGTTATGAATTCACATATTAAAATAATTATTACTTATTGCGACGCAATATAGTAATGCACTATTACTCACTAATTAAGATTAAATATTCAGTCAGTAAGATTTGAGAATACTGGGAAAAATTAACAAAAAATAATAATTTGCCTGTAAATTTCCAAAATTATCACGACTCCGTACCCGGAGACCCGAGGTTAGTCTTGTGCAAGAAAACTAAAGCCAACAATGAAATAGGTGGTATTGTACGTTCTTGTGTCACTCTTCCTTTGCAGAATTAGTGTACCGTTACACTTTCTTCCTAGCTTCTTCTAATTTTTAAGGATTGCTTAGGTAAATTTAAGGAATATTCACTGGAATGATGAACACACCATCCTTTAATTGTAATACAAATATTTTTACTGCGGATTACATACAAAAGGAAATAAATAAAATCTTACACCTACAAATTATAGAAATACGTATTTCCGTTACGGTTCCATTTTTGTAAAATTTGCATTACTGCGATGCGTGTTGCCTCCGCTTTCTTTTCCGGAAAAAAGTGCGACTCTTTTGGCTGAACAGAAGAGAAGGATCTTTTCACGAAAAGGGATCGCCCGTAGATAATTTGGAAGGGTTGCTGCTGGAAGTTGAAAGCTGCGAGGATAATTCTGAATCTTAGCTTGTCACGGTGGGTGCGAGAGACATGTGATATTTACGCTTTGCAGCTGAATTTTCAATTGACTGTAATTGTTAAATAGCAAGCCAATATAGGTTATTGGGAATTGCAGTTGATTGGTGGCCTGAAATTAATCAGGAGGTTTTAAGGGATTCCACCGCACTTTCGTGGGAAGGGATTTTTGAGACGGTGGCCAGAAAGAGTGTATTGAAAATAAATTGTTAGCCGCTGAGAGATGATAGTGAAAGACCGAAAGGAGCTGAAGGAAAATAAATTGTTAGTCGCCGAAGAGATGATGTTGAGAGGTCGGCTGAAAAACTTACCTGCTAGCCGTCGAAAGGAAAAAAGGGAGTCTACGCAAAATTTTTTCATACAAAGAGATTCAACCTCAAAGTGGGCAACGGAGGTCAACAGCCGATGCATCCAGACATCACGACGCAGAGCAGACCAGAATGCTGATGTAGAAACTTCGCGGGCACCGTTCAATTGTATCAAATTCACATTTTCCAGGACTATTGCAATTATAAAATAAATCGCTTCTCGATCCACCCCATAGAGTACCCTGATTTTTAATGTGTCGATGTAAATTTATTATTGAAAACCCTTTTTATTTTCATTTCTTTATCTTTTATCAATGCCCATGTTTACTTATTTTATTTTATTAAATTCAGAATCTTAAAATTAAATTTGTCTCTTCTTTTTAATAATAAATCCTATAGTTAATAAATCCAACGTATCATAATTATTATATAATAACTTACATTAACAAAACCCCCATTATTCTATTACAAATTATTTCAAACAATCTCAATAAAACTAATAATAAAATTACCAAAGTTGTCAACTTGTTTATTTCATGTGTTGTCGATATCTGTTTACCACTATATATTACTCAAACAAAAATTTCACGTACATTCTACAGGCATCAATACTTATTGTCATAAGAAAGCCAAACGGTGGGCCACGTAATAATTGGGTAATATCTTTAATGATGGGTTCTTTTATATTAGAATTAACAGCTTCAAAGAAAATAATAAATTGCATTAAACGAGTTTAAACATCCTCTTTACCACTTTTTATTTTATTAATTGTTGAACTATACTACGTTTTGTTTCTTTCAGGTATAAAAATTTAGCTGTTTATGGAACCTAACTTTATGACTCCTTCGGCCGTAGAGGCTAACAAAGAGGCACTTTTAACTCATTTTACGTACAGAGTAAATTATTATTTCGGATTTTCTCCAAATGATTTACTGAATCATTCAGCTTGCCAAGTTCGGACTGCCAATGTCAGTTTCGGTCTCTTTTTCCTTGCACCGCAGTGCTGAAAATTTTCTGGTCAAATCGAGTACTCATTGCGAACTGCCCAATTGGAAATAGCTACTAAGTAAGATAGATATGTTGACCAACCAATATTTAACAAGAATGCGATATTAAAACCGCAAGAACGCTTTATCAAAAGACCCAAACACTGGGGTAAACGACAGCATCTGCAATAACGTTGACGTATTAATACCTTAGCCATATTTTTCAACGATCTTAAATTCATTAACTATCATATGTATAATTAAAATTTATCCGTTTATTACGTTTCCACATTTTTTCCAATTGACTCATTTAGTATAGTTGATGAGCAGAAGTAAATGATAATTCAAAGAATAATCAACACCAAAGAAGCTGAAACTGAATGAGTGTCGTACTGAAGGCGAATGAACTTCGATAGGTCAGAGCGACGAACGAAGTAGAGTTCATCAGTCCGGTCGGAATGTTCTTTCTGTTCGTTTCTTTATAATTATGAACAAGAAATTTGTGTTGAACCATAATTTTAAGAAACCCGAGATAATGACCTGGAGCAAGTACTTTAAAAGTATACACACATATACATAGTTATATTGTTAATGATTTTGAACTATTTTTTTCTCCAAAATTTTAATAACGACTTCTTTTAAGGATTGTCTTAGAAAATTTTAGGAGCATTCACAGGTATGTAACAGAACAACAGTGTTGTATAAAAGAATTAATTATGTAATATGATAAATAATGGTCATGTTACATGATCGATGATGAGACACGTGCGACGCGTGTGTGAATAAAATTTACTCTTCACTGCAAATAAACTGCAATGAAAAATATGTTACTGTCAATAATGAGAGCTTCATTCAAACGCCCCTGAAAACATAAAACTGAGTGTCAGGATTGATTTATTAAACGGTTTTGGAACACTGCTCAATTGATTTCTGTTTTCCTGTTTTCACTCATTCATTTGTTGCACTTGTTTTCCTTTAACAAAATTACTCTATCGTTGCTTTCTTCAACAGTGAACAGTTTCTCCTGATGTTACACCAATTATAATGAGAAGTAAACCTTTTTAATTACGCTTGAGCATATCATTACAGCCCGTTTTATAGTTTAAATATGGCATTGAATGCCTGACTTAATTTTATAGCTGTTGAAAGTTTAACTATCAACTATGCAGTCAGATGTTACATCAAACTGCAGGATGTAGAACAATGCTGCCCACAAAATTGTAGAGTGAGACGTCATTGTACTGTATAAACGCAAACCGATATCCACAGAAAGTCTATTCGACGGGAAACAAGCTGAACAGTTTGGGAACAGCAACGTAAGCCAATGTGCTACACAGAGAATGGGGGATGTAAATCAAGCGTTACTGGTTCTTGAACCGTGGACCGTGAAACACGACACTCTGGTCAGGGTGCAATCACCCCATCATACTTGTTTCTCTTTCCTCATTGGAGTGTTAGTATTCTGAAACGTTATTAAATGAGAAAGAATAATCAGTATTGATTTGTTGAGTATTAAAAGGAAATATAAAAGCTTTTAAATACAATTTTCTTCCTGTTTTATTGAACACTTTTACACATATCTTGTAAATTCATAGTGATGTGTGATGTTCTCACGTAGGTCATGCATGTTTCGTGGGTTATTTATAGTACGAAGACCAAATATGAAATGACGTAGAAGCCTACTTAACAGAATTATACCCCTATAAAAAATTGCAGGTAACTCCCCTTCAATAGCATAGGAATGGATCTCAATAATCTTTTCAACTGAGGGAGTCAAGGAGAAATATGATGTATTGCTAAATTTGCAAGTTTTTAGCCATGTTATTTATATACAATTTCAAAATTGTAACATAGAACTGAGAATTAATTTATTGTAATATTATGCTTGTAGTAAGCCTGATGTAGTCTCAAAATGGAGATGAATAGTAACTTTTATTAATAAATAGTTATGTATTTAATGCTGACTTTTTGGCCGTCTTTTAATTTATTGTAAAATATTAAAATAATACACCGGAATAGATTGGGGTATTTACTAATTTTATAAATACGAATCAAACTGCTAAAGATCATCTGACTTATTTACTTCTGTAATTAAAATGTAAAAATAAAGATACCTCTATAGTAAATATTTAATTTACATTTTTACTTGAAACCTTTGAAGTTGAAATGCGATTACGGCCATGTACATCTGACTTATATTATTTATATTTAGATCAAAAGTAAAAAAAATATTTGTCATTCCAATAGAAGTAGTACGGCAAAAGTATTATAACATCATGATGTAACATTTTCAACTTGGCCGGAAATCGAACCCGGGACCTGCGTCTTCCGGATGGACACACTTATAATCTTCACAATTTTACACATAAATTACGTACGTCACCGATGTTCTAGAAAATATGCCGTCTGCTCTTTTTATTTCCGCTTTAGATATAATATAATTTTCATTTCATCGTTTTCATATCACTTCTGTTGCTTTTAATTACAATTTAACATCTCACGTTGATTTAGTGAAAGGAAATTTTATTACACGTATGCGAGCCACATATAACTAGGAACGTTTACTGTTTATCTAGGAGTTATAATGTCTGCGCAGGAGTTATATCCTGGAAAACAACTTCCTGTATTGTAGAGAAGCCGTCTCGGAACAGAATTTAATTACAGACTCCTGCAGCTACTTCTTACGCGCAAACACAGCTACTCCACGTCAGAAATTGTCAAATATTATGATTTCTTAACCTGGGCAAATATTCCCTCAAAGATTTTCATCAAGAGAATCCCCAGTTAAATGAATTGAAGGAATTTCAGCCTTAGAAGAAGATACTATTACTTAAATACAGACTTCTTAGAAAAAAAACCGAATTAAACACCAAAATATTTGTATCGATTTCTTAATCAATTTATATTAAAATTTCGTGATTAATCAACCGTTTTATAATTATTAAATTTTCTTTTGCAAATATAAAAGATAGAAGAGTGTGTTGATTAAATTAAAACCTGAGGTCGTGTTAAATAATATTTTAAAATACATCATTCACTGGATAATTTTGAAATGAAAAGGATGAAAATCTGTTATTTTTCAAGTAATTATTTTTGGAGTCGAGTGAGGTTTTATATGAGTGCTCAAACTTCTGGTTATTAATAATATATTGTCAAAAAATGCTACGACGTAATCCACGTTGATACGCAGTTATTTTCCTAACTTTCAATAATTCATAAATTCAGTACCCCGTGATTCGACCTTTAAGCCTATTTGCCATTAAAACGCTCTGTATTTTTTTTCTCGTGTACACACCTGGAAACCGTGTTAACGCAGCTTTTCCGGTAGAGGAATCGTGTCTGCTAAAATAATGAACCCTGCAGGGTTAACTAGAGAGTGTAAGGGCATCGCGTCGCGTTGGGTGTGCTGCTTAACTTTTACCTACAACTAGTCGAGTATGCAGATAAATTGAGACAGCAACGAAAAGAATAACCACCATTAAGGGAAGGTTATTTATTTGGCTGGCTCTACTCCAAATCCAGCTTTACCAGCGAATCCGCGCGGTAAATTACATGATAAACGTAGGAGCGACAACGGAAAACGAATATGCGCAGTAGAGAAGGCTCGTTCAAGTGAGCCGATTACAACGGCGCTGCCACTCACTGCACTCACAATCTGATAATTAAATAACAACATGCCTCGAACCGTTCCTCTCTTTCTTTTTATCATACCCTCGCACCCTATCCTTCTGGAAATCATGTTTATATTCAATTAATTGAAGGCTTAGTGTTAAGCTCACAAAGAACAATATTTCATTAATGTGGAGTCAACTTTTTTTAAAATATTCAATAAAAGGTTTTCAAAAATTTGTATTTTTCACACATTAACTACGTTTATTCATGTTATTATATCTTACAAAGTTTTATTTATCTATACCAATTTATAATTGAAGTGTCTGTCTTAAAGTTTGTCGCAAATAGGTTGTCTCGAAATGTGACTGTTAACCACTAGAATCATAGCAAATAAAATTCAATTATACTAATTTACTCAACATATAATTTTGTATTGTGAAAACTCAATCCTACATACCTATTGTAGTATGCAGGGAGTCAGAATAAGACTTGGAAATCATAATGAATGGCATGAACGGAGTCCTGGAGAAAGAGTTGAATGTGAGGGTTAATAGAGGGAATACCAATGTGATGGAGTGTAGTATGGGAAAATGGGAAACAGTGGAATAACAAAGGGTGTTATTTGAGAAGGGATATTTTGACGGAAGTTAAGGAATTCTGCTATTTGGGAAGCGTAGTAAGAGTAGGATAGCACAGGAAAGGAATACTTTCGGGAAAATATGAATTTACTTAGGGTAATAAATGTGTGAATATTAGGAAATAGGTACTAAAAATGTTCGTATGGAGCGTGGCGTTATATGGGAGCGAAACGTGGGCGACAGGAGTTGGAGAAAGGATAAGAATCGTAGCCTTTGAAATGTAGTCCTATAGGCGAATGCTGAAAATAAGAATGACAAACGAGGAAGTTCCAAACAGAATAGGGGAAAAGCGAACAATATGGAGGACATTGACTAAGAGAAGACCACGTTTTAAGACACGAGGGTCTTAGAAAATTAGCATTAGAGGGAAGTGTGTGGGGTAAGAACAGAAGAGGAGGCAAGGATGGAATCCGATTAGCGATAATGTGGGGTGTGGTTGGTTTGTAAAAATCGAAAGTCTTGCGGAGAATAGGTTAGCATGGATGGTTGCACCAGGCCAGTCTTAGGACTGAAAATCACAACAAACATACCATTTTACAATGAATAAATCGTACTGAGACCGAATATGAAATTTCAAATTAAAAAATGTTCTCTTCGTTATTAACATATTAATAGAAGTAATAAGTTAATAGAGTAAAATGTTTAAGTTAGTCCCTATTTTCCTCAACATTTATTTTTATGAATCAAAACTAAGCTCAAAGTACTCTCAATCATTAAACATTTTCCTGCTGCAAGGCGGAACAACCCGTACGGTTTCTTTTCTCGTCGTGGCTCATATGTCTTCTGTAAGAGGAATGTATATTTTAGAAACGGAGTCTGTAAGGTACCAGGTCTCACGCCGTCTCAGGCCGTTTGTCAAGCAAGCGCAGGCTGAGGGCCAAGGGTTTCACCAATATTTACGAGGCAGCGTACCATTTAGATGTTGCTGGAAAATACAAGCGTATTCTATGCATACAGTCAGAAATGCAACAGTCTGAAGGTCATAAGTGGACAGGAAAGTGGTCTAGGTCATCACTGGTAACTTAATTCACCGGATTAAATTGTGATGAAATGAAAGGATGTATTGATTTATGTACCCTCACATAATAGAATTAGTAACCAAACATTTTTATTGTGAAACATTATCACGGGGTTTACGAAAGAAATAACCTGCAGAACATTTTGCACAAGGCAGTGGAGTCATAAATGTAATTTTGCAAATAGAGCTGTAGTGAACCCTTTACCTTTATTGTAGGCAGATTATATATATATTAACAAAAGAATATGTTTTTAGTATAGGGCCTTAAAATAATGTATATACGTATGAAAATTTTAGAATTTTAAATCATATGGAAAACTGTTTCCTTTAATGATCATTAAAGGTTTAAAGAGTTAAAAGAATGCAATTTTAGTTTTATAGAGCTGTTGGTTTGATTTTCTTTTATTTACAAAATTACTGCAACGAAATGTACTATTTGTACATGAATCATGAGTCCGGAATTGTTGTATGACGGTAATTCTGAAGAGAAGTCCACCCGCGATTTCCGCTGAAGCGATGAACAGTTTTATTGGTAAACAGTTGTGCATATGACGTTTCCCAGTATCTAAATGGGTTTTGAAGTGCATATGATGGCCTATATTCGTACACACGACAGCTTTCGGGTAATTTAGTATTATCGGTACCTATGCCGTTGGATACAGACCCTCAGAACCATTTCATAACCAATACCCGATTGTACAATCTCTATTTTGTTTAACTGTTCTATCAGGGTTTAAAATGATTCTTTACTCAACGTATTTAACTCACTACTTCCTTGACAGGAACGTCATATCTACAACGGTACGCCAATAAAGCTATGCCAGAGTTGAAATGCTGACAAAAGATTTAACAATTCTTTCTAACTAGTTAATAAAATGATTCCAATAATTACATTGTAAATTACATTTACGGAATGAGCTTCGAATGTCATGTGTATATGAATAATTACAAAATAGGAGGATAATTATTGTTTATAATCTCAGTAAAATACGATACTTTTTTGGGGGTTACAGGATACATGAGGGTAATACTGAAACAGGCAATACCCCTTTAATAGCATAGGAAGGACATTAAAAAGGGGGGTTGTGGAAGGTAGAGAAAGGTAGCCAAAGATAAGTACTTTCTGTTTCTCCCTGACGTCACCGCCTCCGCACAAACACACGCGAAGGCCACGTAAGGGGATAATGTATCCTATTCTATACGTCATTAGGGTCATGCGAAACACCACAAAAGTAATTGACTCTAACAAGTATTTAATAGACCAAATATCGACCGATTTTTGCATATTTAAAAATTATGTTTTCTCGACCCCCACCCCTGTGGGTCGTAGCCGTGTCTTTCCCGACAGTGATGGTTTTTGAGTAGCAAAGAAAATATGTACAAAATTTAGTTGAAATTTCTGCATGCGTTTATGTTTTTTATGCGGAACATGCATACACCCGTACGAAATTTGAACTATTTTTAAACATAAACAATTTATTTCGTATAAGGAATTGATCTTTATATTTGGTCTGTTTAGCGCCAAATAAGCTGTAAATTTGATGAAGTTTTATTTAAGTAACAAAATATTTTAAGTACTTAAAAAATATACAAAAGTTTTCTCTCTCTAGTGCGGCGCCATACAAAAGCGACTCGTTAGGCCGCTCACACTTAATTTTATTTTATCAAGATATGGATTCTCAATAATCTTCATTACGACCTATAAGATTTTTTGTCTAATTGCTTATACAAATATCAATGCGTGGACAAATTGCAACCGAATTTGGTATCTGTTTTCTTAAAATCCCGCTGAGAAACATTAGGAACCACTAGAGCAAACGTGGAAGAATTTATAGTTTAAAAATGCAAAGTTATAAGTACGTTGGGGAAACGGTTGTATTCATTGCGTCCAGTGGGTATCAAGAGTGATTCACACGTGCAAGTACCGGGTTCTATGCCAAGCGGAACCATATATATTTTCTTAATATACCGTATGTCCAACATTTTTACTTTTCCGGGCTTACATTAATAAATATCCGGAAATTGGTGGGAAAAATAATTTCTCTAAAATAATTGAATTAAGAAGTGTCTGATTCTAGAGTTATCAGGAGTTTTTAATTCATGCGAGTACTACAATAATATATACATTAAAATGTTACAAAAATAGTGAAAAGCCATTTGAGGTGGTAACTTCAAGTATACGACTAACAAGGAATGTCTTTACATATTTTTAGAGCTGTTCGCTAGCATGATTATCTTGGAATTTAAATTATCTTAATATTACTGTCCCATTGTTTCCCATTGCGAAAATATACAAGTTTATATTAACTCATTGACATCAAAACTGTTTTCGAACCAACCATTTAATAGGAACTAGTGCAGAGTCTTGTATTATGAGACCGCATTACATTGGATATTGGATTCACGGAGACCCTTTGTCCGCAAACAACGGCTTCTGTTGCATTGTGTGGAATTCGTGGTAGATAAATTGAAAGAACTGTAAACACCAACGTTTGCTGTCGCAAAATGTTCATATTTATATAGAATAACAGTTAAGTAATTTCTTATATTTGGCTTTGTTTTCAATGTTAATCAACGTTTTATCAAACTATTTAAAGTATGGGATCAAAGTTTTCTAGGATGACTGTATTATTTACAGAAAGATAATGAACATGGAAGACACATAAGCGTTACATGAAGTATATTAGGACAAAATATTTAGGCTAAGGTAAATAAAATAAAATTTAATGGAAAGAAAAGCAGTTAAATATCTTTTTTCAAAACGTATATTGATAATTGAGAGTGAGTATAGATTAGGTGAGGAACTAATTTCAAGGCTACAAATATCTAGGCATGTATTTCAACACTAGAGTGAGTGGAAGGAACAAGTGAATTTCACGACCGGAAAATCGAGGAATTCCTTACATTTCATAATGAGGAACTTAGAAAAGAAAAAGTTCAAAATAAAAGGAGGTGGCTTATTTAACGTAAGTGAGACCAGTTTTGGAATACGACGTAGGCTTGTTGGTATCACTGCAAAAAAACTGATAGAATTATTCGAAGAAGTCCAGAAAAGGGTTGTTAGTTTCGTGAGAGAAACAAAAAGGTAGAAAAACTAGGATGGGAGAAAGTTTCACAAAAAAGGGAGAAAACATGGCAGTATTTTCTATTCAAAGATTATACAGGACACAAACCATGGAATTTAAATTAGCTCCAAAATTCAAAAATATTTACTGATGCGTTCTACAATTCAAGATAAATAGTTGAAAACAAAACGCAGATGTTGGCCAATTTTCATTCCTAAATAGGACCACCACCGACTACAGTTTTGGGGGAAATCTTCTTAATGAAAATGAATTTAGGATAAATTTAAGAAAACGTTTGAAGTCAAGAAACAATTTAAATTAATTTGAATGCATAATTAAATTTAAATGATTAATACAAAGTCAAATGAAGAATCACATATTTATTGTAGTATTATATTTCTTTCTTACTCCTAGTTGTCAAATATATATAGTAGTGATAACTTTATTAAGTTTTTTTTGGTACCGTTTGCTCATTATTTGACTAAAATCATCCTGAAAAACAGAGCTGAAAATAAAGAAATGGAATATGAATTTATAAAATATTAATAGTAAAAAATTTATAACAGTTTGACGTTTTCATATCAGGCGGGTTACTTTTATTTTATTGCATTTACGTATTGATAATGAAACATTTTACTGTTTAATCAGTACGCTGTAAATATAATATTTTTAAAAATTTCGTTTATTTATTGAAATATTGGTCTAAATTAAACTTACGATAATGATGAAAATGCACAATGTTTTTCTTTTATTGTCAATTTTTTTTTGTTCGTGCCTCAACGCGTCACTTCAGATCATACATTTCTATACAAATTTTAGCAACCTGAACCACCATCTCTGTAGAACCATCTTGTTTATAAAACTTGGCATAGTTTATTCGGTAGAGCTACCCAAGCCAGTGCCGACGATGAATTAATTAGATACTAATTTAAGCGTATAATTCCAAACCTTATAATGAATGATTTCCCTTATGACTTCATAAGTGCAGCATATATTTGGAAATTTGCCGCGGTATTCACATCAAAAAATATTGGTCAAAAGAAAAATTTAACTCACTAAGTTCAACATTTAGATATCAAATAATTTTGGCAAATAAATATGAGCAATTGAAAAAGAAAATTATTTATCCTATTTTGATCCGACTTCTTAGTATAGCGCATGACATTACTCGATCCCTTATTAATGCAGCAATGCACGCCGACATGTAAACAAGTTTTGCCTAGCAGAACCGAAACAAAGAGCTCCGTAGTTTACACCAGACATAATAATTATGAATTCCACTGCAGAAACAACGGTCGGTAATACTTAGTTTCGCAGCGTGGGATGTTTCCGTACATATCACACGGACCTGTGTCAGTGTGTTAACTGTGTTCTATATGCTTCATCCTGGTTTTCAGATTAAAAGCGGCAAACTCCGACGCTAATAGTCCATTCATATTTGAGTTTCGTGTGAGCACTCTTTTTTGAATGATTTAATGCGTAGCTAAACACGACTGGTGTGTTTGTCTCCGTTTGTAGCTTAATTGGAGATATTTGTGATCGTTTGCTACAAACAAATAAACAAGACTGTATAACTGCTGGTGTCGAGCTGTTAAACTGGTACAAAATTATTACGGGGCGCCTCATGTAGTTTTCAGTGGAAAATCAACAGCCTTAGAAATAATAACGTGGTGGAAAAAATACACGGTCCTCTATTTTAACTTATTGTTAATAATAAAGGCAAAGTAATATTTATTTTTACATTAATTGACAGATGATCAATTGCAATTGTTATCTCCCGCCAAGTATGACCATCTAAGATCCGAATGGACTCCTCAAATCTCTGCTTTTCATGGAAAATATTGACCCATCAATCATTGGCCCAAGTTCTTCCTCCCACGTTCCTCAGTGGAAGCTATCAATTCTTCCTGTTGATACATCCTTAACAAATCCTGGTTTCATGGGCAAATGTGAGTGATTCTGGGATGAGAAGATTAAGTATCATCTTGAGAAATATAACCAACCCAAAGTATTTTTCACATATGGTTCAAAGTCTAATAATGTACTATGCAGATTCTGTCATAACGGCTGAAACATATGCCATTCCAATGACTTTACAATATTGCAAAGACCAGACATCTGATTTCACATTGATTTTGACTGACACTTTCATGACGATCAACTCACTCTCCAACTAACGATGTAGAAGTGGTTGCGTCAATGAAATTAGGAAACGTCGTTGGAATTTAAAAAGGAACAACCAACAAATCACCATCTGTTGTTTCCCGGCTCATGCGGGGATCTTGGGAAACAAAATTGCTGACAAAACCGCTAATCTAGAGGCATTGAAAATAAGCCGCTTAGACCTTCCAACCTGTTTAAGGAAAGTTTTAATGATCAGGTGCAACCTCCCGATAGAAAGTTAGATTAATGATAGAAGAGGAAAAAACTTGGAAATACTCTATAAAGAAATAAAGCCCTTCAAATAAATAATCTATCCACTTGACAATTCGAGAAGACAACAGATCGTTGTTGCAAGACTCAGATCTTTCCACTCCCTCCTTACACACTAGTTTTTTCTAGGGCTCTAAATCCTTTATTCTCAAACACCGCACTGTGCCTGTGCCGCACATCTTTTTTGACTGCCCCCACTATGACACCATCAGAAGATCCACTATTGCTAACCATTCCAGGTGGGAACTGTGTTCCTCTCCAGTGGCGGTTCACAGGTTTTTTTAATTACATTGTACAAATTGGTGTCCTGAAAAACACCTAAGTAGTCTATATGAGCTTTTGTGATCGTTTTTCTCTATTCTAAGAGTGTCTGTCTCTTTTCACTCCTTCCATTGTATTTTTCGCAATTTTTTTAAAAAAATATTTGTTTCTTCTTATAAATATTTTTGTAGTCGTCAAGAATGTCTACTGTTGACGCGACTATAATCTCAATAAATAAATAAAGAGAATGCGTAATAATATTTTATTGATCATGATTCCAAAGCCACGGCTTCACGTTTTGTGAAAATTTTCAGAATATCTCAGAGATACATTAACTTACACAACCTTTTCATAACCAAAACATTTTAAAAGTTCCTTCACAATCGTTTTAATTTCCGACGATGTTTATAAGCTTCTCGTTGCAAAGATTATTGCTGTCTCAGAATTGTTCTACAAGGTTTTGGAAAGTTCCATTGGTTTTATTCGACTATGCGACTATTCAGTGACACCAGATATCATTAATTGGATAGTAACGCCGCTTTTTTCATTTCTCTCCCGTCTCTTCTCCAGGCCAGAGTGATCAAATGGTCGTTGTTTCCTGGCCTGGACGCAATTCTTTTACATTAAGCGATGTTTTGTAGAGATAACTACGGGTGCTTCAGTGGTATACAGAAATAGAGTGTAATAATCAGAACCGGAAGAAGCACCTTGCAGTTTAGGGAGAATATCTGTAAAATTTGTATTTGATTGGAATAGTAATTAGTTAATTCAACTCTAAATGATTTCAATCTATTTTATTTTATAACTGTTACTTTTTATTACACATTAATATAAAATAATGTTTTTTTAAAAAATGTATATTCAACACTGATTAGTATTCCGTAATTAGAACGAAAAAAACAAACAAATAATTTAACAATGTTATCCGAAAATAAAATTTCTATTTTTCAATGAAGGGCGATTCTTTGTCTGCGTGAGAGATTTCATGTCTGTATGAAATATATATATATATATATATCAAATTAATCGATTAAAAATCAAAAGTTTTTTCATGTAACTATAGTATAGGGATTGTATCAATTAAACAACTACCTAGATATTATTGTATTTTACTGTAATCAGTTTGAAACGATACGCTATATGAATTGATTGAATTACTTACCTTAATTACTCAATTTTCAGGTATGACTAATAATGGAAAAACAAATTATTTACGAAATCATCATAGCTTTTATTAATTTCCTTTAATAATATCAATTGTCCCACAAAAACCATTAATTTCTGAAAAGTTACATTGCTTGCTTTCCGAGAATGGGAAAGGGGGAGGGATAATGACTCGTTAAACATTATTGCTGTACTATTGGTCAAGTATACGAAATTATTTACATAGAGCACAATATCATGATTCTCTTAAATAAGGACTGATTATAATACCTTTATTTATGAGACTTTTATGTTATTTGTCGTAAATTTATCGTTACTAACCAGGCCTTATTATGTTTACAAATTATTATACTCCTGCATATTAAATATAGAATGCATGAATCCTAGTAATTGATTGGCCAGACCTATAATGAATATGTTCGATTTCCAGTCTTCCGTAATTCATCTCCAATATCTCCCAAAATTTTAGGAAATGCGGTGGCCTAATAAAAGTTTTATTTGAGTCAGTAAAGCTAAACCAAATAAAGACTATCTCTTTAACGTACACAAAACATAACGTCAATTAATTGCTTCACAATGTAGTATGTTATGTTCCAACAATATCTGATGCACGCGCAAGTGTTCCGGTATCAAAATATATGTATGTATTTCCTAATTACAATTAGGCGTAGCCTGGTGGCAATTACATTAAATATACAGCCATAAGATCTAAGGGGGGGACTATAATGTTCATTACAAGAACTTATTCACATTATGTCGAAAGCTGGTCTTCAGGTGAGAATTTGTCCCAAACACTGCTGCAGGCAGGTAATTCCACTTATTAATGGTCCTATTCAGGAAACAAAATTTACTAATTTCTGTTCTCTGTAACCTGATATTAATTTTATACGCGTGATCTGATCTATTCAAATAATTCTGATCCCATGAACCACGAACGCTTTGTGTAATGCAAACAGCCTAGCTTTCTGTATCCTTTTTCCTAAGCTTTCCCACCCTAAAGCAATAACTTTTTCATAACCGTTTTCAGGTTCCCATCTAACAAATTTTGCTTCTTTCTTTGCAATCTTTCTAGGGCTTCGATCTGACATTTTCTGTAAGGATCCCAACAGATGGCTCCGTAATCCTTTTGAGATCGAACTAACGTTTTGTATGCCAATTCTTTTGCATTTACACTACTCTTTTTCAAAAATCCTGGAAATAAAGTGTAGCGAGTTCCACGATTTTCGCGTGACTTGATTTACTTGTCCCACCGAAGGCTGCTGTCTCATTTAATTCCTAAATATTTACAACTTACGTCTTGATGTACTCTGTCTCCATCTATGACATACGCTAGTTCGACATCGTGTAATTTTTTACAATACATTAGTAATTTGTTTTCCCCTGATAATGCTTTCAAGGGGCAATAAAAGATTTGTGAGAAACAGCCTGGGCATGCATTTACTTAAAAATTTTGTGCAAGTGTTAATTAAATGTTGGAACTTACAGATTTCTTTGTCCCGAAATCGACCGATCTCACATACACTCGCTCTGTGATTTAATAATTATAACTTGGAAATAGGTTTAGTAAACAGTTTCATTAACAGTGTAGGATGAAAATTGTGAAATAAAAATTTATTATTTAGTTTTTCAAAATGCCAGCGTTCCGTTTTGTAACTTGTTATAGGTAATTTTCGCTCGTACGACCTTCTTTCCCTCGTGTCCCAATGAATGTGCTATCACAACCTATCAAATTCTACCTCTTTCAGAGAATAATACATTTTTGCCAGTAAAATGGTCTTTTAATGGAGCACTAGAGCGGTTGTCAACAATTTACTAAGTAGGCAGTCAAGATAGTGTAGCGCAGTAGAACCCGCGTCCAAATTTTTATTATAATTTACGGGAACTTAAATACCAAATATTCCGGCATGAGCAAGTTGTTTGCCAGGAAGAAGGGGTTTTTCCGCCCGCCGTCTCGCCTTTCGGAATAAACAACAAAGGGACTGCGACTGACACCTGGACCATAAAGCTCGGACACAACGTCGCCGTTTCGGAATGTCTTAATCTGCCTGGGAATTTGGTGACCGGGTGGCGTGTGTTCCCCAAATGAAACAAGGGATATGATTGGAGGATATCCATCCCTGCCACCTTAGTGATAGGTGTCGGATAAGTGGGGACAAGGCTTTAAAGAGGCTGGCGGAGACAATTTTGAAGAGATTGGAGAGATTTTTGCAGTGGATGGAGAGAGGAGATTGAAGGAGAGTGGAGAAACAGATTTAACAGATTTGGGAGAAAGAGATTGCTGGTGGTGAAAGGAGGTGGCAGCAGAGTGGTGGAGAGAGGAGATTGGTGAGGTAGCAGCGGCGACCATGCTTTGATCAGTCCAGGAAGAAGGGAATAAAGGAAGAAAGGTCTTAGCAACAAGGGAAGGAAGACTTCGTGTTATTGTCGACCGGCCGCTTCAAGTTCCACAACACGGAAATTACAGCGAGACGCCTATGAAGACAACTCAGGTTCGTCAACGAACAGATCTGCTACACGTGATCACCCAAACCATTAATACCCTGAGATTACAAATAATAAATATATATATTTAAACTCAATTATTAAATTCATTAATTAATATCCCCCCTCATTTACAATAGTCTAACAGAAAATTGGTCACTTTCACAAAATTACAAACAACAATTAACTGGTTTTTGATTTCAATAAAATATTATTAATTAATTCTTTTAAAATCAAGTTAATTTGTTGCACAGTGTTTTTGTCAGAATAACTTACAACCTTATACTATATGATTTAGTGAAACTTGATATGAATCGATAGAATCAAAAATTACATAAACAGCATAAAAGTAAATTTTAATATGCTTTTTCCATTTTCCCGATTTGCTTAATCTGACAGATGACCCAAATATTTTAGTTATAATTTTTAACTGTCCTGCATGGGGTGGACAGAAATGAGTTACGCCCAGTGCAGATTCATGTGGTGACATCACGGAGGAGATGTGGTCCTGAAAGCAGCCAGTCGTGACGTGCAGCCAAGCACTCAAATTGAAATGCTGCTCGCGTCCGCTGAAGAACGTCATTAACACTTTCATGTGAGGAGGGTGAAACTACTGTTCGCCAAGCTATATACCGTTTCACTGCCTCAGGGCTGGGCTATGGGATTAGTCACCAGGAGAACATGTCATATATAAAAAACTAATGTCAATGGTATTTGCTTTCTATAATTAATTTTCCCGCAAGTAAGTATCATATACGTTGAAGAATTTACTAAGACAACAAACAGGCATTAAAATTCGATCAATATGACTGAATAAATAAATCCATGCCTTAAGTTATATTAATTAAAGTTTTAATTTCTTATATTTTTTGTAACTAGCAATTGCCTGTGTTACATTATTTTACACAATTCGTTGCATATTTATTTTAATTAAGACAAACGATTAAGTGAACTGTTGTATTGAGTTTGACAGGATCACTATTGAAATTATATTTTCTGATAAGTTAAGTCTTCCATAACCTAATTTATCTTGCACTCTGCGTTTTACTAACAACGCGAATAATCAGTCTTGGTTTACTAAATTCCTCTCTCCGTTTTTACCATTTTAGGACTACTTCATCAATGACCAAATTTTCAATTAGTGCATCCTTACCCACTCATAATTTTGAATGACATGACTTTAATTATTTTAAACATCAAAGTTTCTTAAATAAAAATCAAGATGTCACTTTCAGAAATTTTTTTCACTGTCATTCCTTCTTGAATGACTACTATCAACAGTTCACTAAAAATTTGTAATACATTAACATGCAGAATAGTTTTCTGAAATTCGTAAATATCTTCTTTTTATACTCACCACTATATACGTATTCCTTTGTCGTTTCTTTGAATATCATAGTAAATTAGAGAACGAGGGCGTTAACAGTTCTCGGGTTTCTAACCGGCTTAATTGAGAATTTAAACACAACGTTTCCATGGCAGCGTGAGCCATAGCAACAAAGGTCATTAATGAAACGATACTCCTAAAAACAAAACAAAAATAATATAATATGTGAGAAGATCCTTTCTGGGAACGATTAGATCAAATAAAATATGAATATTGAATTTGAAATGTCGGTTACCTCACACGCAAAATAATTATTTATTAACCAGAGTTAAAAATTGAACGTAAGAAAAACAAATTTAATAAGAAGCCAGGACATTGGCAAAAGAGTGATAGCAATATTTATTTGGCCAAATAATCTACTAATTAATGTACGACACTGCGCGTTGAGTTGAAAATGCTATGTAGATTTGACCAGTTTTGACCAAAAAAAACAGAATAAAGTATTTAATCAAGTATTTATAAAACCATCTTAGCTATTTTCATGGCGATGGGCTACATGAAGGTAATTATAAAGTTCCCAAAGATACACATACGACCACTCTTAATACTTTTATTGATTTTCTTTGAATGTAATAAGTTTATTATAGCCTGTTAGAGAGGGTCGAAGAGAATACATTGAACAGGAACCTTTCTTTGAAAATGAAATCTTAGACACGCTCGCCACTCACTGTGAGCGTAAAGCACTTTCTAAAAGTGTATGGATGTATTAGATCGTGTGGCACATGCAGCTGGAAAAAGAGGAAAGTAATAAAATTTCCTCTCCTATATAAAACTGCAACCAGACTACAAGTACATATTCTTTCATAGCCACTAAAAAGCTCCTCGCGCTGTCTTACATCACTCTATAACTCAACATATCGCGCACTTTGAACACACCAAATTTTATTTGAATCTATTTTTAATATGTTAAATAGATCAACCAGAAAAGACAAATTTTATTTAAATTTGATTTTTTCACCATGTTGTTTGTTTGTAATTTACTCCATTCAGTATGTTAGATGAGTATTCGGTGTGTTCCACGCAAACAACTGAGATTGGTGTCGAATTAGGTGTTATAGTATTTGCTGAATTTACATATGATATACAATATGCAGGTTGAGTAGTACTAGTGCGGGTTATGGAATTCTCTTAACTTATTACATGTATGCAACATGGAACTTCAGATGTACTCGTACTTCCGCCCCAGAATGGAAGGGCAAGGTAGACCGAGCTTGAGAAAGCCACTGAGCTGACGACTTAACTGTCATTCAGCCCTTAGGAGTTAAGGTATCAACGGTTTCGTTACAATTCAAGCAATTTCTCCCAATTTTTGTACACATATCACGTCTGATCTTGGTTGTGCATCTACTGACACACTTAAGATACTAGAAGTAGTTTTGTTTCTTAAGTAACCTTACTTGTTTTTTACTCTATTTAGATAGCAGGAATATTTTTTACTCATTTAAGGCTCGGTTTCTTATTTTATTTTTTAAACGCTCCAGCAGTACTACGTCAAGTTAGGATTTAGGAAACATTTTTGCCTTTCTTACCGTTACGGAAAATTAGATGATTCTTTTCTAAACTCTTTTGAAGTTACGGTGATTAATTATGTTCCCATTAGATTCTCTGACTTTATTAAGGTACTGCGAGTTATCACGCTACTTATAAAGAAATTAACATTTTCTCAGCTTTGATAGGTTACGGGGTGTAAAAGTTGAAGGTTCATAAATATTACTCTTTAAACGTTTGTCAACCAAGAGATTATACGCAAATTGAAAACTATACCGGTTAAATATCAATAAATGCTTGGGAAACTCCGGGTATCCAACTAGTTAAAAGATTAAATGTATATTTATTTATTATACTTTATATGATGGTCCAATTAATTTGTAACTACTAAACCTGAGAGATGCGAGATAAACTTATTTATTGTTAAAATAAAATGATAACAAAACTGTGTGAAGATTTATTCATTTTTAAAAAGTTCAATTCTGGTTTTTAATTAATTTTTAACAACTATCTTTCTTTGTCGTCGACCTCTTGTGGTGTAGTGGCTATGGTCGCTGCTTCACAACACAGAGATCCCGGGTTCGAATTCTATCACGGGCTTGTGTATTTGTGCCAACATGGTCATGGAGACTGGGATTAAGACTGCTAGAGAAAAGATTACGCTGATCACGTTTCACTCCTAATTTGGAATTTTCCGGTACGATAGACAGTCCGCAGTCGACTCGGTAGGTCAATGGGCTGTAGAGCCAAAGAAGAAGTATCTTTGCCGTATTATACTATAAATAATAATAGTTTTATATAGATAATCAACGGTTCCTTTGATTTATTTACTTCGTTTTATTTACATGAATTAAACTTGAAAGAGGACTAAATAATGCTTTCTGGATGCATACGGCGTAAATAAAGAATATTGTATGCCTTGCTCCACAAATTTGGTTTGTGTTATATTATCATTTATCATCACCTCTGTTTTATATAATTGGTGTCATTAACATAACTGTAATCTCATATTTAATACTGTGAACAAAATCCTATTTTTGTCTCTAAAGGAAACCGAGTTATAAATCGCCTCGTAAATAGTATATTTCGTAGTTAAGTTAGTTTTGTAGTGAAGTTTCTTTTTGTATTTCGATGGTCTCCAAAGACTGATGTACGCCGGAAGGAAGAGAATATTAGCTAATTGGACGCAAGGAGGGCGACTCCGGGGAGAAGAAGGCGCCCAATCAGGCGGTGACACGCGGCGTAATCACGATGGATTGACTCGGAAGTCCGTGGGGAAGCCTCTCCCAAGTGCCCAGACCCTCCGGATAATCGTAATTAACTAACATTCCTTTTACCACACCTCTTTACTACCTCTGCTTTGTATTGGCTCCTCCATACAAGCTTGTATTCCTTTGTCGGTGGATTTATATCGAAGTTGCAATATACTACGTTTCATCTCTTTTATGAGACTTCTTCAACTATACTAAAATTCATGAAATTACAATAAAGTATATGTTTTTAGTATATCTGAAGAAGACTCAAAAGAGAGACGAAACGTGGTAGGCCTATTTTACAACTGTTATAACTGATTTAATTATTTAATTGTCAGATAAACTATTAATTTGCAGTATTTTCACAACAAAATAAGTGTTTCTTGGTCATGGCAGCTCAATCATAGACTTAATATAGAAACGAGGAACTTTCGACCAAATACTGTTATAAATAAATTACAAATAATGGCCAAACGTGAGAACGTTTCGTGCCCAACATTGGGGACGAAACTTTTTCAAATTAAATGTTTCTATTTCTGACTTTTGGACATTATTTGAAATTTGATTTCAATATTGTCAGACTAATTAATTACTTTATTTATTAATACTTTTATATTCATCCATACAAAACAAAAGTTATAATTTCTGAACGGAAACATTTACAATTTCTCAAGTAACCATGTATATGATAAATTTTATACATGTATAGCGTTCTTGTAAAATTGTCTAAGTTCTAAGATTCAAAAATCAATTTAAAATGTATTTAGGAGTTTTTAATTATTTTATAGCTATCATTGGAGACAGAGCTCAAAAACATTAAATTTTTAATTATTCATTACATTTGCAGTCCTTATAAAATAATAAATCTGATTAATTTACATGGTAAGTTTTATCTTATATGTTGAATGCATAAGTGTTTACCAGACTGATTTCTTGTCATTTATTGCATATTCTCCACCGCATAATAACTTCATGGTTGGGTCCTGAGAAATGAGATGGTTGAATAATTGTTGAGAGAATTGTATGCTTTTTTTAAAAAAAAGGATATCATTCTTATTTAGATCACCCTTCAAACATAATTTTCTGACTTAAAGTTTAAATCATTAAAAGACTGCCGATAAGTCAGCGAGTAATTTTATTACTATTTAATTACGACGTTTCTTCTCCGTTTTGAGACTTCATCATGCATAAAATTTAGCAATTCATGATATTCACTCCATGACTCCCTCAGCCGAATTGATTATTAAAAGTAACCGTGGCGCTAGATTCTCCGCGATAACGAAGTCCTCTCATAATCATTTCGGGAGTCACGGAGTGAACATCATAAATTGCTAAATTTATGCCTGATGAAATCGCAAAAGGGAGACGAAACGACGTATTTGGATTAATTAAATAGTAATCAAATTAATTGCTGACTTATTAGCCGTGTTTTTATTGTTGTATAACAGCCTTCTTACGTAACCTGAAACTCCCAAGCTTGAAATAATTATTTTTTATTGAAATTATAGTCGCGTCAACAGTGGAAGTTCTTGGGGGCAACATAAATATTTACAATAAGAAACAATTATATAGAAATTGCGAATAATACAATGCAAGGAGTGAGAAAAATAGACACTTTTAGAACAGGAACGGCACATATAGACTGCTTATATTTCTTACGAAATTCCAATTTCTACAATGAAGTTAAAAAGACTGTGAACAGCCACTGGAGAGGCACACAGTTCCTGCCTGGAATAGTTAACAATTATGGACCTTCTGGTGGTGTCAAAAAGGATGTGCGGCACATTATAAAAATAAAGGCTGGCGAGACCTAGAAAAGAGAAAAGAATGTGTAAGGCGGGAGTGGAAAGATCTGAGTCTTGCTACAACGACCTGCTGTCTTCTTGAGATATCAGGCGTATAGGTTATTTACTTGTAGGGCTTCATTTCACTATAGAGGATTCCTACGTTTTTTCCTCTTCTATCATTAATCCAACTTTCTCTCAGGAGGTTGATGCATCCAACCATTAAGTCGTTCCATGAACAAGTAGGAAAGTCCAAGCGGTTTAATTCAAGGAGTCCTCCAGCTTAGCAGCTTTATCAGCAAGATCGTTTCCTAAGATGCATGGGCCACGTTTCAAAAGATAGTGATTTGTTTATTTCTGTTTATCTCCCAAATCAAGTTTCCTTATTTCATTTATGCAACCATTTCTACACCTTTGATTGGACAGTGAGTTGAACACCATCAGAGTCGGTAAAAATCAACGTGAAATCGGATGGGTAGTCTTTGCAACATTGTAAAGTCATCGCATATGTTCCAGTCGATGTGGCTGAAGAAAATGTTGAATAGTTTTATTTCCCACTGATTAGTCAATGTATCATCATTTCTCTTCTTTAGTCATTTATATTATAAGACAGGTGTGTCCAATCGTTAGTGACTTATCACTACATAAAACAGAAACTATGATCATTTATAGCAGAAATAAGACAGATTACCGGAAATTATGCTCTACAGATCTATAATATTGGAAATTCATATATTTTTTTACTATACGTTTTAGAGATATAGAAATTTGCGTCAAATCTTTAGCAGAAATTAACGTTTGGTCATTATTTCTCTTTCAATTGGAAACTAGTCTTTTATATGAGACAACCATAGAATATTTTTAGGACATATATTTTTTGAGACCAATAATTTTATGTTAATACTTCCATTTAATAAATTATAAAGTTGAAACGATTTTTTTAAACAGCGCACTTTGATCTAGCACAAGTTTCAATTAAGACAATATTACTAATTAAAAATTTTAAAAATACAATAAAGCACAATAAATAAAAAGATGCATTAAGAAACAACATCAAATTGGACATTGAAAAGTACACAGTTGTGTCCAAACACGTATATGTTAATAATCACAATTTCGATTGGCAAAATGTGGAAATTTTAGACAAAGAAATAATTACTTCTCGAGAATCATGAGTGAAATGATATATATCACGTGCAACCCTTATGCAATCAATGTTAAGAATTACACGAATAATTTTAACAAAATTGACGATTTTGTAGTAGTTTAACGCTAAATATTCTTCTCCATTGCTAAAATTTAACCACCAAAGCACTCATTGTTACTACATCATTTCGGCCGTAACCGTCGCTGGAGATGGTAGATTTGCGACACTAAATTCTTCACATGTAAATTCAATAATATTTTCGGCTAAGGGAGTCGATGATGTATTCCTAAATTTGTAAGTTTTTAAGCATGTTTTTATATATAAATTAAAAATTGTAACATAGAACCCATATTTAATTTATTGTAATATGTTTGTAGTAAGTCTGAGGAAGTCTCAAAAGGGAGATGAAACGTCGATTTTGTGAATAAATAGTGATATATTTATATGCCGACTTTTTGATGTATATTTATTTATTGTGAATTTTAAAGTCAGAAAACTATGATGTAAAAATAGTACTAATAATGGGAAGGAATCAAGATCTTGTTTTTATTAAAGAGACATTAAGAATAACAGTAATTAAGGTGAATGGGTGTGGAGTGTCTTCGTCTAGAAGGCATCTTCTTTTGCGAGACCTCAGACGTAATGTGCGGTGACGCGGGGGCGTTCCGGCTGAACGCGAACTGCTGTTGAATTTCTTTCCGCCGCAACCTCCTTACGTTGTTTCTGTCTTTCGCTCGTTTTCTCCCCACGTTAAGCTGCACGGAGAATGTGTTGGTGATATTTGATGTAACAACAGAATGAGAAAGCGAGGCGGAGAATGTAATCTGGGCTTAGGCAGACGGAACTCTCGCTACTTAATACAAAATACGCGGCATATTGTGTTGGCGCTCACATTTGAAAAGTCTGCAGCGTCGCAGGCAACTTGGCACTTAGCCGTCGTAATTAGATACTTGCTTGTACACACCTCTAGGGAACGCTGAATTCATACACACTCGCGGTGAACGTGCATTAACGTACCTCGGCAAGTTTTAACGAAATTACGTACATATTTTCTAATTCGTTATCGGCACCAAAAGGAAGTTTATTATTTTATTCCTTTCGGAAATTATTTGGTTCACACTTGCAGATACTCAAATACTCGCGTTATCAATTTTCGTAGGAAATACATTTTTAGCAACATAGATTCCCTGAACGTGTCTCAACTTTCTTAGTCATTATTTTAAGAAAGAGCTGAAATCATCCAAAATAAATACGTATTAATTAACATATTGTAACCCATATTTGGAACAATTATCTTTCACGTTCGAAACTTTTTATGAAAACAGGTGTCCGAATAAATATTACATTTAATATACTAACGCGCTTTTGAACGCAAAGTCTAAGAAACATTTTCCACCGATTTATCCTTTATTCTCTTCATCAATTCTCTTTATGTCTACAATATATATGATTTCTAACCCACTGAAAATTAGCGCCTGCCCCAGTTTTAACTTCTGCATTGGTAATAAATATTTGCCCATTAAGCCATTTATTTATGGTCTGGAAAAGGGAAATAATTTCGAGGAAATATATCTGAGGATTGTGCAGAAACTGTAAACTATGGGAAAAGCAGTACATAGAGTTCTGCAGGCACAGCTGAAGACGTGCGTGCCAGTGTATTCTCATGCCAGAAAAAAACATTTACTTTGGTACCTGTAAACACATGAATCTCTCAAATTTCTCCCAGAATGCTGTGTAAAATTCTTTGATGATAGTTTTACTGTGTATCTTTGAGAATCACAGCAAGAGAATCCAGAACAGTCTCAGGTCAAGATTTGTTTTTCTGATAATTTCCAGCTTCAACCAAATAGTTGGACAGTAGTTACGTCGCACTGGTGTAATCAAGCCGCGTTCCATAAAGAGGAACAATTTTTGTAACAAAATGATCAAAGCGCTTCTGATGTACGCCCATTACTGTTTGTTTCTGGTCATCGCGTGGCATTTGTGGAAACGAATTACACCTACCTTCAATCTGCAAATTTTAAATACGATATTAGGATTTAATCCAATGTTATCACCGTTTATAGCGGGTGAATTCAGCTATTCAGTTCATTACCACTGTAATGGACAATTAACATTCATTTAACGTATTAATTAAAATCTCTTTAAGAAAAGTCACAGTCAAAAATTTTATAATGATCTATTTTATGATTAAATATGATTAGCGATCATTAATATTTTATAAAGCCGACCTCCTGTGGTGTAGCGACTAGGTTCACTGTCTCACAACCCAGGGTTCCCAGGTTTGTATCCTGACATTAGCTTCGATGTATGTGTCGTCATGTTCAAAAAGACAGCGATTATATAACTAAAATTTCACTTAAGTTACGATACTCGTTGTTTCTCGCGAACGTAACGTCGTCGCCGCACGCATACACGCAGACCACATAAGGGCATAAAGTATCCTGTTCTATATGTAATTAGGTTCGGACGAATGAAAATAGTGTCGCGGTAAACTCCATACATGTAACTGACTCCGAAAAGTATCTATCAGACTGAAATATCGGCCTAATCTGTATATTTAAAAATTCTTTCCCTCCACTCCTGCCCCGGTGGATGGTAGCCGTGTATTACACTGACTGTGCTGATTTCTCCGTCGCAAAGAACGTCTGTGCAAAATTTGGTTGAATTTGCTTCACGAGCTTAGATTTGTATGCTGAACATACATACACGCACAAAATTTGATAACTTTTTACACAAACAATGAATTTTATTTATAAGAATAAAGTAGTCTAGCGAAAGGACTTGATAATTTAATGAAAGTTTTATTAAAATAACAATATAATTCAATTAATTAGGTAATATACAAAAATACTTATCTCTAGGCTTCGGCGCACACTCTGCGCCATATAATAGCGACACGTTGGGCTGGCAGTCAACTTTATTTTAAGACTTCAACTTCGTTCTTGAGGAAATAGCTCTTGCTCTTTTTCCCTTAAAAACGAAATAGCAGGTACAGGGTTTTTATAAAATAGAATTCATGTATATATAAACAGTACGCTTTCATTTGTTTATGATCGCTTCATAACAAACCATATAACTCGCAGTTGGTTTTGACCAGGTCCCGATTTCACGCCTTTCGGAGTCAATTCGATACAAACTTCCAAAGAGACAGAAACCTCAATTATATTTATTGGGATACATTATATATTTTAATTTGGTTTTCAACATGAGCAATTAGTAAATATTAAACTTTACCTGGCGCTATAAATAAAATCAATTTACGTATACATTTTATTGACGGTCTAAAGAAGTTTATTATTTCTCATGGAGTTAGCTTTATGCCAAGAATAGGTTATTTACGACGCGAATCCTGCTACAACAATGCATGGAGTGAGAATTATCGCCCTCCCTCTCTATCTTATGTTGTTAAAATTACGCTTACTAATAAAGTAAGTAGGATGAATGGTGTAGGAACGCCTATTAGGACTTATTACTCGCAAATGGGTTTTCACGGCACATTTCACGCTGGAACTATATATTAATATTTACATTAATATCTTCTGAACTCTAAAAGTTATCTAAATAAAACATAGACCTAATTTCAAGTTAAAATTCTCGTTTCGAACCCTGAAATTTTCAGGGAAACCCGTTAAGCCGTAAGCTGTTCTAGAGCATGGATCATGAGTATAGGCAATCATCATTCACGTTTTGGAGACTTCGATGCACGTATGCCAAGAAACCATCTCGTAGAATTAATAATTATATCATTTATTAATATCTTCTGCAATATATCCAAATGAAATATGCACGAATATTTAAGTCAAATTTTTATTGAAATCAGTTATGATTCTAAAAATGTTACCAAATTTCATAAACGTTAACATATTTTATTTTGTGCGCTATTATGTTGATATATTATTTGATAGAATATAATAGATAAAAATAAGCAATCAAAATGGCTGAAAATATTTCCAAAGTATAAAGGAAATTTGGGTGAGAAAAGCCAATCATTCTGTCAACTAAGTTGCAGGTTGAGAAACATTCCAGGAAACACTAGTCTGAGAAAGAATTAATATATAATAATAATCACACCAGAACGGAGACATTTAGGAAATTAAGCGGTCGTTTATTTTCTTCATAGGTTTACATATTCATAAAGTTTGAATGTTATTTCATAAGGTATTAATTCCACTGAGGAATAATGGAAATGATATATAAACCATTCCCATTTAAAGAATTTATATTCCCAGATGGATACCGCATTGAAAATTCCACGACAAAAAAATGTTTTTCGGAAGGGAACAGAAGTAAAAACTCTGTCTCCGATTAAACGGAGAGTAAAAGTTGTGTGCTGGAAACAACAGCTGCTGGCAGTGCGGCGCGAAGTTGCGTGCATTGTGAAGCAGTCGCACCTGCCACAAAGCCGCGGCTATCTCTCAGACAAGGGCCATTGTCTCGCTTGTCACCTGCACAGGCTCACGGCCAGCCAGGACTACCCCAGATCGCTCGCTCTCACTTCAACCAATACTTCAGCAAAAATTAATATGGTTTTCCGCCAGCGTTCTAATGGAATATGCGCTAAATGCTGGACCACGTAAGGACACATTCCAATATTTACTCTGAAAAGCAAGCACATACCCTTGTGTAAATAATACTAAATTAGAACTCTAAACGCAACTTACATTGATTACAAACGTAATTAGTAAATCAAACCACATCCAAACAAACGTTTAAATTGCACACTAATTTCCATATCAAACATTTTCAATTTGGGTTCAAGTTATTTTATATTACATAGTAATAATGACATTAATTTGAAAATGAATTGAATCATCTACAGAAGGTTCCTTTGTGGACTTGACTTTGGAGTTGTTGGCGGATGGTTAATTTTGATGTATTAATCAAACTCGTGAATTTCAATTTTAATGAAATAATAATTTGGGAAATTATTATTAATATCTCCTTCCTTTGTTTCACCAGCCATTATTTGAACTCTGTCATTAAACCGACGCAAAACTATTTTATTATTTAAATTGACACTATGAGATTAGTAGACAGCAAATATTGACGCCATCTTTACTTTTTAAACATGCCGTATATTCCTGTATTCAGTGCGAAAATGGTATGTAACGTCATATACTTTAACGTGTTGAAAAATACATATAGTTCCTGAGATCCTACATGGCGTGTTTACTTGGGCAGTAGGGAAAAAAAGGGGAGTATTGTCATTTGAGGAGGTACTACCCCTCCGAGTGGCCTGGAGAAATGCTACTATCACTGTTAAGAACATTAATTGTCGTCATACATCGGGATACGGGAACTGAGACGACATATTTTTATCACACGCTATACTTATCATCTATTACATTTTAAGGATGCATTTCTTGACTCACAACATACCCTGAACTGACAGAAATATACGTATTTCCTAACGCCAATATTTACGAGAATTGCTAGAGTAAATGTGAGATGATGCTTACCCCCACTACAATATGGGCGGAATTGTCCATTGCTCATCGTCTTGATACACGACAAGCTAATTCTCCTGAACTGTAATTTTCTTTAAACATTTATGTGAGCGGTTTATCATCCTGCCATTGTTACCATCGTGTTTTTAACAATACGTGTACCTAGTTTTGTTGTAATCTGTACACGCATTTTAATTTGATTAAACAATTACAGTCATAGAAGTATACAAACATACATCCTTTTTATTAAATAAATTACGGAATACTTTCAACACTCTTTCATTATTCACAGAGAATAAAGGTAAACATAAATGGGGCAGTTTTAATCATTTCAAATAAAGAGTGCTCCAATTGTTGTACAGTATGTCCGTCATAAATGAACTATGGACGACCCTAACTTTTTTCAATTAAATGTAGATCGTAGATTTAATACATATGTTTTAATAAAATAACATATGCAGGTTATATTAGACATTTTAAAATATAATAATTAAACTGATTTCGGCAATCGCTTAACACTCTTTTCATTTATTATTTCAGGAGTTCCTGTCTTTATATGGAATGATTACATTAAAGTTCTTTTGTCAGCAAATTGTGGTCAAACATTTCTCGGTTGGACACATGTTCAACAAAGAGACATATGGTGTGGCAATGTTTACTAACAAACAAATGCAAAGTTTACTTCCCGTAAACCAAAGTGTATGTGTTTGCTCATATAAATGTAGACTAAAGTGTCAAATTGCAAAGTTTCGTAATTGACTAGTTATTTTTCACGTAATTAATCAGTGAATCCGTCTAAAGTATTGATTTTTATATAGTAATCAGATAAACTAATAGCTAACAGTAAATTATTGTACAAAAATAAAATATTTCTTGTACTAATTTATTTTCTTTACATATGTTACCGTTTTTATATTGGAAAGAGTTTGACTTTGAGTAAATTATTTTTAATGTAATACATTATATTTATACATTGTTAATAATTGTTGTTTTCAGTGTAACGAATATGAGGGAATATTAATTATTTTTAGGTGGAATATTGATAATAAGATTTTGTAATAAAATAAGAAAACAATTTACTTTAACAAAAAACATATTTTACATTAATCTTACAATTTTGACATTTTGATCTTAATTCCGGCAGTAAATCCTCAATTAAAACTACAAATATATTTATACAAAAAATGATACAAATTAAATTCTTAAAACTAACATTTTTATAACTCACACTTAGGGTTCTATAATATGGGCCTGCTCATAGAACATAATGTTAAACACAAAATCAACTGGAGCCTGACAGTACAGGAAATCAGCAAAAAAAAGTTACAGGTGTAATTTACCGTGTCAGATCTTTCCTCGTAGCAATATCCTCCTTAGAGTTGCCACCACTATTTGTTCCTGGTTCAGAACAAATTCCGGTTATCTTACTTCTCTTGGACTACCAAATCTCTCTTGCCATCTCTCTCAGGCTCTGTCTCCGTCTCACCGCTCTCCCGACCTCCAAAAATCTGTCCAAATCTCCCCTTCAAAGTTCTGTCTCAAAATCTCTCAGCCAGCCTTTTTAAAATCTCAACCCCACTTCTTTAGTTTATATAACCAAGGTGGCAGGGATAGATATCCACCAATAATATTTATGGTTCTAATTGGGGAAATACACCACCCAATGCCGCCAACTCTCACCAAAATTGGGAAACACCCAAGCCGCAACGCGGATTCTGAGTTTTATTGCCCCTGGCTAATAAGCTGTATTTTTCTTTTGACTCCGCACCGCCTAAATCCGAGCAGATGTGCCTGACCGTTACATCAGAATACTATATATTTTGCAAGAAATTGCACATTTATAATATGTGTTCTCAATATAGTAAGTAATAAGGATAAGAACCACAGTTAATTTATTTAAATAATGATCAAATTATTTTAACTCAATGTACAGTGTATATTGTTATGTTTAGCCCAGAGAGGTTTCTGTTGAGCTTACGAAGACTTAAGTTCCTTCGTAACTTCATTCCAAGGCAGGAAAGGTCCTTCCCTAAAGACATCTACAACTTTCAAAACAGTAGGTTACGATCTCAATTAGATTTTCAAACAAACTGATAAAATTACTGTTAAGCATAAAATAATACTTAAATTTAACTAACATTTTATATAATTTCGAAGTAGTTAATAATAATGGAAAATTCTTTATACCTCGCAATGAAACTGCTTCAGTATTGCGACTGTGGCGCCCGAGAAGGAAAGTTTTGTAACTAAAATCGTTTAACAAGTGCAACGTTCGCGAAAACCAAAATTATCATTACTTCAGTAAAATGTTATTTTACGCATATCAGCTATATAATCACTTTTCAACTAAAACTGATCAACACATTCAATTATTTTATATATATGTATATATAAATTGTTTTAAAAGTTTCAGTACAGATTAATTACAAAATGACCCGCACTAACTCAATTTTATTTTTGGTAGAAATGTGTATATAACTATACACATTATTTCACGGCAATCAGACCGAAGAGATGGTTCAAGCTTCTTCTGTTTATAAATATAATTCACTGTTTCAGTTGAATTTTTTGGATGTATTTGCCGCCTCTATGCGCGTGGAGGAATTTCGGCCAACTTTTGTACATATGTTCTTAGTGAACGGAAGGAAGCAAGAACTGTAGGGGTAAGACACTACTACCTGGTGGTGGGTGTTGACGGTACATAAACGGCAGATATGTGCATCATGCGCATAAACATTTTTCGCAGTTACTAGGATTGATAGTGACTCTGTATTGGTGTTGTACATATTTAAGCCTATTTTTAGTTAATTTGCTTATTTAAGGAACCAGGAGGTTCCTCGATTCGATTATTAAACTGAGTCATCGCGGTGGAAATGACGAAAATCAAATCTAATAAATTAGGGTTTCTACTTCCTTTGACTAGAAGTTCATGCACCGTTGATCAATTTACTCATTTTTCATTCTCTACCTAATTCCCTAAATTAAGTTATGAAGAATGTGATTAATTAATTCTAGGTGAGCCTAGCGTCCTCAGGACATCGACTCGGACTAGCTCAGCGGTAGAGTGCCCGCCCAGAGAGCGGGAGGTCTTCAGTTTGTGTACTCGGTCCGGTCGACATTTTTCCATTTTTGTCTGTCTTCTAAATTACTTATTCATTCTTTGTAGTTATTATATTTTTCACTTGCACAGAAAAATGTTCTCATGGTTACAAAAATGTCTACATCTTTACCCCTGCCAAGAACATTTTAATCTTAACATACGTTTTATTTTTCTGTTACAAGCACATTTTTACAGATGGATGTTATCTGTATAAGTATTGAAGGTTTTCACAGATAAAATTACAAGATAATAATTCCGTGTATAGTACACGGTGAATAATGCATTTTCCCCAGGCAGAAATTCCTCCCGTCCGTGGCGGAAAGAAAGCAGAGCCTTCAGGGGTGAGTATTGTTGTTCCTGGCTGCCCCCTGCAGTGATATCTGCAGTTAAAATTTCCGCACTGTCCCATAAAGACAGTCACAATAGAAACTCGGCGTATAAAGTTTAATGTCAGCATCAGTGGGACGCGGCGGGCAACAATAAACACGCCTGCAGAATTACAACGAGCCTCGGATCGCTTACTCACACCCCCACTTCGACGTTCCGCTCCGGCAAATTCACTGCATATAGGATACGAGGGGTGACACGTACATATCCATTTATTCGATACTTATTGGATAATCCGTAACAATGCTGCCGTTAGATCCGTTTGGAGTGTGAGTTAAAAAAATGGTTAGCGAAGGGTTTGATTGAGAGTTACAGGGCACGAAATCGGTCTGCTTTTTTACTTTCCCGATTTTTTAACATCTGTAAATAAATGAAAGGATCGGTATTGAACGAATAAAAGTTGTCATACACTTTTAAAATATACTTCATATTACCTACAATACCAAGAATGTGCTACCAATAAAAATAAAAAGGATCGGTATTGATCTAATAAAAGTTGGAATACACTTTTACACTATACTTAAAATTACCTAGAATACTAAGAATGTGCTACCAATAAAATTAAAAAGTGGATGAATCACATATGAAGGTTTTCATGGATAGAGAGTTCCGAAAAAAGGTTAATTTCTAATTATATATATATATATATAGCTGTATTTAAAGCCTTAGTTACTATTATTTATATAATGATAATTAAACACTGGCTAGGTTAATTTCATTAGTCATTGCAATATTTTAAGGTCCAATGGGTCCTATAAAAATCTATTTAATATTCCATCCCTATCTTTTTACGCTCTTCCACGGCAATTTCAAATTTTTATACTATCTAATATAACTTATCGATAACTTCTTACGAATCTACTCCAAGTAGTTTGCTTAGTTATATTCAGTGCAAGTTTCATTATACCTTATGCAGCGTGTTTCGGTTGTCCTGAATACTTTATTCTGGCGATTACTTACATGTCCATACAACTTAGTTTATTACAGGTTACAAAATCCTTGTCTTATACTCTTATACTCATATCTGGAAAAGAATCTTAGTAAAAATAATTACGGTAAGTTAAACATTTGTAGCATTTTTAAATACTTAATGTTTCTATTAATCGTTTTGAAGCCGTCTGCAGTTATTTGAATTAATATTTATCAATGGTTTTAATATTTTAATACTGTGGAAATTATACAAATGATTTCTAGAAACGATGCAACATTATAATAGTATGCAGTCAGCATAAATATATGTGATACTAGAAACAAGCATTTTATTGAGCGATATTTTCTCAAGCATTTACTTCACATCGAGTACATTTATTTGTATTCAAGTCACTGAGAAACTCAGTCCTAATAAAAAATCTAAAATGTTGGTGAATGCGTCACGCAACAAATGCTTTCCTGAGAGGGAAGAAAATCGCTTGTCTTCTAAGAAAATGGAGGGTAGCTTAATATACAGTTGATGAGATGCGCGCGGGACAGCCACGTTGTCGTTTGTGAAAGCCTCTCCTCATCATGCAATTCTGATGAAGTTTCCAGCCATTCAAGAAAACGTTAAACTTTGTTTTTCTAAAACCTAAATGGTCTCTTTACTCCTGAAAATACTATATCCATTTATATGCATATTCAAAACATATTATAATCGCATTGTAAGTGGAACAAATATAGTTTAAAACCGTCACTATTTATTGAAAAACCTTGGGAAAAAAACATTCATATTACTTTACATAATGTATTGGAAAGCTTGAAATTGCTTTATTTTAATTGTTTACAATTAAAATTAATTTCGTGAAGAATTTATGCGACGTAATTTAATGCACAAGATGACGATAAAACATTTGAAGCTATTTCTTCAGAAGTCAATACTCTATTTAGTATAAATTGCAAATCTTTCAAGTAATCAGATTATTTTTGCAGATTCCGTGATTTGGGAAGTTAAATTTTTCTGTACTTTTCAATAATATCTGGAAGTTTATGACATTTTTGCTATAGTAATATTCACGGAAACTTAATAATCTGTGAAACTTAAATGGTCAGTACTTTCATACGATAAACATATATATATATATATATATATATAGTTAATAATTGTTAATACCTGTCTCTATGTGACTTTTAATAACTGGAGGTTGTGTTCCTGAAACCAAGATATTTTCCATACGCATAACACAGGTAATTTAATAAAATTACAACATTCCATGTATACTAAGTGTAACAGAAGTTTTTTAATAAAAATTTATTTAGTAATGATAATAATTTATAATTCTATGAGCTAATGTGTATTAGTATCAAATAATATGCTTAGAGAGATATCCAATTATACAGCCTGATTAGTTTAACTTAATCGCTAGGCCACGTCTTTTTGAGTTCTAAAAGCTTGTCTAGTAATGAATTTGCGTGACTGTCTAGTACTGCGTTATGCTCGATTGCTTGACTTCTTGTATCGTCGGAACTATCAAATCTGTATGTGTGATTAGTTATGTTCAATGTCATAATTGAATTAGTATGTTTGAATAATTGAAATATTTCATTTTTTTGCACATCCCCATAGCTTAATCCCATAAACCCATATTGGTTTGATTATATATGTTTATACATATAAGGATTTTACTGTTCATATATAACCATGATTTTGAACCTACTTGTCATACTAGTTCTGTTATCTTCACCTCAATTCTTTTCTCTTTTTAACTATATGATTTTTTTCAAGTCAATCTATAATATATATTTAGTCTTAAATATTTTGCTTTGTTTGTTCCTCGAATTTTTACATTATTTAATTTGCCGAAGACTAATTTGATATGAACAGATTTCTTCTCTTTATCATTTATTTTCAAATTTTTCCATCCAATGTTGTACGTTAGATATGTTTGTGTAATATTTGAGTGTTGTCTGTGTAGGAATTGTATGGGCAAAACCTTTCTTTTCAGTGACCGGACCGAAAACACTCGCTCAGTAGAAAGAGCTCTTTTCTATGATTCACCTCTCACTTTATTCGCGAACACAAGTATATATATATATATATATATTCGGTCACCGCAGCCGGACATTGGAAGTAGCAACATCGGAGCCAGATTACCATGCCTGGATTACCACTGAAGTAGTTAGGACGACCTAGGTCGAACATTACGTTCCGCGCTTTCGGCGACTTGCTCGGCCATTGGTTTTACTTATTTATTAAGAAAGAAAGAAATTGTTATAAAATGAGATAAATAACTGTAGGAAATTAATTTTTTATAATTAAGGTATTTGGATGGTCACGAATGAATTTGGATTATTCTTTTAAAGATGAACAAAATTACTGGCAATATTCATACATAAGTTTATATTGAAATTGTTAGGTCACCGATTAAAAGTTATTATACAACTCTACAGCGGCAGGCAAATAAAATAAAAGTATTTTTCCACTTAAAAAGTTATGACGCAAGTAGTACAGCAACAAAAAAGTCTCATTAAATTCTTTCATCAGAAGTTTTGAGATTTCTTTGTCCAAAATAAAATCTTTGGCGATTAATATGAAAGAAAAATTGGTGAGCCGAATAATTTCAGTCTTGTACAGCAAAGGTGTAGATATAGAGATGGGGAGAGGGTTCAAGGGGCGCCCAGCCTCGACGGCACTTTTTAATTTATTGAGTAGCTTTGTTGACACAGTGACAGTAAGTTGAATTGTTGTAGAAGGTCATATATGTGTGGCACATGCTAAATAGTGTCCGCCGTCGTGAGCGGACGAGAAAGGAAACTTATTTGCAATATATATTGGAGCAAAATAAAGTATTATAAGGAAATACGATAAAAGTGTTTAGAAGTTCGCAGTGGGAATCGTACAGAATAGTTGTGTCAAAAATTCGCAGAAAATGAAACTCATTCCTAGAATATTATTTTACAGATACATAAAAATAAAAAAATAAAAATTGTTTGTTTCATATTACTATTAACCATTCGTCAGTATACTGCATATATTTTCAAGTTTCTATTACGTGTTTCACTGAGCATACTGGTATTTATTAGGTTTTTTCAGTGCCTGTCTTGTTGCTCCTCCCGCATCCCTTCTTATCATATTAAAGGCGAATTGCGACCACGTGGATTACCCTCGTGTATCTTGTCAGTCAATAAAATGTTATGTAATGAGAAAGCGTTTTAAAAAGTATCTACAGCAATGTCGTGGACCATCAGTCTTAAAGTATCGCAATTTAAATATAATTGCTGTATTAATATGAATTTTGTAATTTTTTTGTTCTGGTCTTGTATACATGTACTTTGTATTAATATTATGATGAATTTAACTTAATTAATGACTTGATCCAAATTCTGATTATATCATAAGATATGAAGTGATTGATAAATGATGTTAATAAAAGCGTAGTATGGAGTGAAGCGATTTTGAGAGGCTTAAGCGAAAAGTGTGGGATAACACTTGGCCAGAAAAAGGTTGAACGGATTATACTATTACATTTGCGCAATCATATAAGAGAATATTATATTAAAGGTTGGTTTCAATTTTTGTGCATAATCCACTCATTTTAATTTTACAATAACAATCACCTCACAATTTCGTATCCAGAAAGAAAAAGATTCTGATTGACTCACTAACTGCCTTCGGATCACAGTTCCCTCAATGAGTGAGTGATTCAAAAGTCAAACACTAGGTAGCTTTGGGATCGCAGTCCCAATGATCAGATACGTGAGTGAGTGATTCAAACACTGGCATCGCCGTCCCAGTGATCTGATTTTTGAGTAAGTGATTCAATCTCGGATCACAGGAGTGAAGTGAATCGAAAGAGCTATCGCTTTTTTTACTGACTCAATGATCAGAAGGAGATATCGATCAGATCGCGTATCTCTATCTGGCTGGATCATCTGTGAATGCCCTTATTGTTGTATCGAGTGCCAGTGATATATCTGAGGAGTACAAAGCGTACAGGAGTGGGCCAATAACAGTACCTTGTAGTACTCCAGATTTCATCGTTATGAAGTCAGCTTCTTCTTCGTTGTAGTTTGTAATTTTTTCTCGTTTAAATATGATTATAGAAAATTGAAGTATGCTGGTGAAAAGATACTCTTGATTTTATAAATTGATCGTGGATGCGAGGCTTTATCAAAAATAACTCATTGTTTATTATATAACACTCACCCGCAATGAGAAATTACTCACATTTAGGCGTGAATCCTTTTTGCAATATACCCCGGATTCTTTTAAAAGCATTCGTGAACGTAGCGAGGATAAGGAAAGTGCAGGAGAAGAATTACAACAAAATATCTTGGTTTCTAATTCGTAAAATTATATCTGGAAGTTGTATTTATTAAAGATTTACAATTAATAGTTACCCTCATTAAGTTACAAAATATGAAAGAGAATGATTTTGTATGCATTATTATTACTATTCTACTTTATACCTGCGGGCGTCACCGTACTAAATAGCATCGACCCGCAAACCAATTGACAATAAGAGTGATCCTGATACCAGCTGGTTTGGAACACATATTAGTAGGTATAACCTAAAACATTAATGTCTATTATTGAACACAGTAATATAAGTTAATCAAGTCAGCTGTTTATGTGACTATTGATGCGCATGCGCAGAGGGCGCAAGCGTGTCAGCTGATCGGAGTCAATGCGCTCAACTTAAGGATATGATTGTGATCAAGGGATACCTCCCACGCCAAAGACAAAAAAATGCAACTTAAAATTAACACTTATCATATACAAGGCACTCAACAAATATCACTTCCCAAAACATGTTCTATTCTCACAAACAAGTCTCCATTTATTGGTAAACCTAAACTTTTCTCCCACTAGTGATATGAAAGTTATATTCAATTATCTATGGAGTCTTCACGTTACAGAACCTTTCGGTCCCTGTACACACGTTATCACAAAAAGTATGATGAAAACGAAATTGTTATATTCGTGATCAATGTCGTAATTAGGGATATATTGATGTATTGTAACAATTTCACCTTATTAGCTATGTTGTGGCGCAGTCCACAGATCGAACTTCGATCCGCTCGCTCACGTAACGTGCCGGGAACGACCGATCCTTTCCGGTAACCAGCCTGGTCAGGTGCATGCAGGAAGTACAGTCCATCCACACAATCGCGCAGTGACAGGACCTCCTCCGGGAACGGCTGCTACGAGGGACGTACCGACTGTGAAGGCTTAAGTCAAGTCACCGGGTTCGGTCCGCTGGTGGTAGCTGAATCGGGACTCGCCAGTTGGTGGCGATCAGGGATAGATACGTCCCCAAAGCCCGTGTGCTGTCGGCGATTGCCGTCCCGCAACTCTTCTGTCGACTCAATAATGAAAAAAAAAATTAAAAAATTCCTATCGCATTGTTGGACGCTTCGCTCCACGGAGCAAACACGATGTCCGCATCGCTCTTTTTATAGACGTTCTGTGCATTTCTGGGAGACCGTTACGCTTATATTATTGCGTCACGCAATATGCATTGCAACGGCACGGCTGTACGAAGATAATATTGAATTTGGGGATATTAAGCCAAAATTAATACATAAAAGATACGTTTCAAAAAATATCATTTTAAAATGAAGGTGAAAAACGTCAGGATTACCGTAACATGTAATGGGATGTTACAATTATTAATTCGGTGCACTGTAGAGTATTTCAGACGAAACCCAAACAGGTGTACTGATATGCAAGCAGATATTTTTTTAATCTACGAAGGATTATTGGCACCAAACTTTAATCCCTGCAAGAGGAAAGATCTGGTGGATCTTTAGCTGGTTTACCTATCATTATAATTTGCGCCATATTTATACATTTTGGCCAGTATCCTAATCTTAGAATTACTTTGTAAATGTAGATTAAATTTACTATTCATCTTTTAGGAATTCCATTAACTGTGACTAGATCAATTATTTGGGTTTTGGACTTTAATTGCTTTCCTGATTTCTTTTGATGTCTGGGCTTTGATTGACTCATGTATATAAAATTTGTATAGAAGGTAAAGATCTTCTAAAAATTTGAAAGTATACTCTTTAAATCTACACTGTTTTCATTAATGTTATTTGTTGCATTGCTGATATTACGACGAACTGCGTTTGCGTGGCTTCAATACTGCCCTTGAGCTAGGAGTGTTTTTGGTGGATTGAATGGATTATTGGATAAATTACTGTTGATTGGTTGATTGAATTAATATTTTTGTGCAAATTGTGATATAATTGACAACCTCTATACTTAACTGGAAAATTGCCACCGCATAAAACACATGTAGCAGAAGTCTCCTTGGCCTTGAGGTGATGTGACCTTTCCAAATTTAATGCATACAAAATAGTCTGTAACAGAAGTAAGTGCACAATCTTAATTCAGTTTCGTTATAGATGACTTGTTACCGTGCAATTGAGATAGGAAAACAAGGTAATAAAATACCTCTCTCATCTTTCACGTCGGTTTCTCCAGCAACGGGCTAATATCCCCATTCTAATGTATAATGTTTTTTCTCAGGAAGCCACATGTTTATACGAGGGCTGATCAGCAGCCAAAACCAGCTGATGCAAATTCGCGACACAACTACAAAGTGTGGTCAGATATTGTTGGAGATTTTTGAGTTGGACCATTATTCTTCCCATTCATGTATTTGTCTGATGACAGCGGTGAGGTGGGAGAACGCTTTTTGAAATCCGCTTCTCAGTTATCGTTTTTTAAGCTGCGCAGAAACGAAGCGTCTCCGAGAAAAAAGAAAACAAGGAAAAATTTTTTATCGGTTCCTTTTAATCCCCCTTTAGTTTTGAGTATTTATTTCCGTTACACCATAGTATATATATATATAAATTCGATTGTATAATATTTAAACTTTTGTGCGACAAGTGTGATCTTCCATGTGAATCGTTAATCCAATTGATAACAGAAATATGTTCCGGAAGTAAGATTATTCACAAAATAATCATTATTATATTTAAGGAATGAAATGAATGCAAATAAACATGCTTCTTTACTATTGGAATTGTATCCTGAACCCCAGTCCAGTGTTCTGATTTATTGGCGCTTAATATAGAGCGGCACGTTAAGAACACAATTCTCATCTGGAGCTTCCTCAATACGACCACGAATGGGTTCACCCATTAATCATCCCTTGTACGTTCACTGGCAGTTCATTTATTAAAGTAAACCTGCCTTTCTGCGACGAAAGACGAATTAACCGCAGATTGGTTTCCTACAACAAGCCTTGAAAAATTTCTCCCATGACAACACACGAAAAATGTTTCGTAACGCCCTACGCGGAAATTACAATGTGTCTGAAACGGATGGAGCTAAAAGTCATTTATTTTTGTTATAGTATGCAACCATTATCAAGTTCAATTACCTTGTAACAGCTTTGCAAAATAAATGTGACTTAAAAATATTCATTTTTCCTGCGGATTAAAAATTTATATCTACAGTTTAATACATCGGTATATAAGAAATTTAATCTCTCTCAGCGATGTTTTTTTTTTCAAAATCGGACATCATCTTTTTAAATCTGTTTTGTCTCACCCCGGAAAAATTGCCAAATGAAGGGTTACGCCGTTTCAGTTGCGCTATAAACAGTTCCCTCCTTAATTTTTTTTTAAAAAGGTAGTAAATAATAACGGGAGTTTGGTTTATGAATTTTTCGTGAAAATTGGAAAGATATTAAAACAAGAAATGACAGTACCGATAACAATTACATTGTTTAATTCTTAATTTAATTAATGTAACTCAGACTTGAACCTTCGACTACTGACACCAATCGTTCAATCTCAGGCACAGACCCACATAGACAGCATGAATAATATGCTATCCTATGATTATTCATAGCCTGGTATGTACCCACCACAAGGCCAAGTGGTGCGGAGCTTATGTGATGTCATGAAAACTCGTGGTTCAATTTGAGGACATTTCCTGCCATGTTTATACCCTAAGTGTCCTAAATCGAATTACCTGTTTCAGTATTCCCCATGTCACTACGCACGCACAGTTACCATCTTCATCCTATCTGTATATATAAACTTCAAAATTATTATAGAGCAATCGGAAGCTATGGAATGTACATTTGTTCGTTAAAGTGATGATATAATAAACTATTTCTTAACGTGTCGTTCTACAGCCGGCATCAGGGAGTGCTGAATATATACATAATTGTTTTCTGCTTATCAGAATTTATTGAGGTAAATATTCAATACTCTCCATTTATTATTAGAAGTGGTTATTTGACATAGAAAATAAGCATAATGTACACTCAAATACAAATTAATTTACTTGTAACAGTCATATATGTGTTCCAACTTATAATTTTTCCATTATTGCCAATAAATCATTTTACAACGAAAGTAATACTTTTTACGACCATTACAGGTTGATTTGGAGAAAGAAAAACATTAGTTTTCATGTCTGTTATTTATTCGAAATTCACAACCAATAGCAAACAAGAGTTGTTGTTTGTATTTCATTGAATTCAATGTTTTCAATTATGAGCACTCATACACCGCAAACATTGTGAGATGCACTCATTGAAACGTCTCGCTAAACATCTACTGATAAGTGATTGAACTAATTCGGGAAACTCCCGACGTTTCGTACTCAGTAAGTTGGTAATTTTTCGCAAGTGTGACAAATGGGGGAAGAAAGGAATCTCAGCAGATAAACAGAAACATTCTAAGCGGAGAGAAGTACAACATAGCAAAATGAATAAAGTATTCTCGGGTTTCCACCTGGGTCAAACAGCGGCCAAGGCGCGACATAAATTACATTTCGTAATATTTTAGTAACACCCATTATTTTCTAATAAATAATCTAATGGAAAGGTAAATGAATAACGAGTGATATATAACTCCAGGTTTCCCAAACTGTGTTTCGCGGAAGACAGTATAGGTGTTTCGCAAAAATTTGGAGGGATTGTATTTCGGAATAGTGTTTATGAACAATGTCAACTCTGTCAGCTTCTCCAGGGGACGCTCTCCTTAGCATCAACAGGATGATCTCCTTCAACGTCCGAGGCCAAACGACGGATCTCTTCCGTCTCCTTCAACTTAAAAGACAAGAATGTGAATTCACAAAGCCTCATCACCGTGTGAATAAGCACCGCAATCGACATTTGAGCTCGATTTTCTTTAGACCACAAAATCGCATTGTTTAGGTCAACCACGTGGCTCTCGATTACTACGCGAGCGTGGTTACGGAAATTCCGAAGTCATAACCCAAAGTGCCGAAATGAGATCCCTGAGCATTCAACAAGGTAAGCTTTGACAGCTTACCAATCCTTGATGCCTAGTTAAAACCGAAGTATTACGAGATCTGATTGCTTAGCAGTACCTCCGAAATTTGTAAATATTTTTATTGGTTAAATTTCTTTTAATAAATTCCACATTTATTTAATTACCATTAATTGTTTTCCAAAACCACTCCTCCATGCAATTGCTGGGGTCAGAGTTCATTTCCCGTGACGGCTAAAATAGGTTTAAGTGCAAGTGACTATGAAAATATTATTGATTTAAGCAGTGACTCGTTTTTTGGCTTTAAGCGATTTTTGGACGAGCTTTTCAGAAGACTACTCCAATATATTCTACCACCAATTTATGCCAAGCGGGATTTTCTTTTTATACGGCAATGAAGTCAAAGTCTTCAGATATTAAAATTATACTTCCAAATATTGTGTCTGATATAAAAACATTATGCAATTCAAGGATCCAAAATTATCAAAATGATTAAGTGCTTCACTTATTCATATTTTTATGTTTTTATAATTCTAACAGTTCTATATTTAAATAAATTAACTAAATATAAATTAAAATTTTTGTAAGTTTTACAAATAGGAATTACTGAACCTAAAAAAAATTGTTCCGTTAAAATGTCCGATTTTGCGAAGTGTTTCAATGAATAAAAAGTTTGGGGAAGCCTGATATAACTTATAGAATAAATGAAGAGTATTACAATGTTATTTACAAATTTTATTGGCTATTGCAGAGAGATTTTGATACCTTCGTATGATTCGTTCAAACATTTAATAATACTCCAAATTCTCTCTGTGTGTACGTACGTGTGTGCGTTGTGCGTGTGTGTGTTTCAACAATTACCGTGATAATGGTGTCACACCCTGCATGAAAATGAGCTTCATAACCTGTGCCACCAAAATAACTGTTAGTTACGACGGAGCCAAGGGATAAATTCTGTATCTTACCTCGCAGAAGTAATTTACGATTTTAATATGAAAGCCCTTTGCCCGTCTTCCATTTTATTAAATTTAGAAGGCATCCGCTTAGTGAAACTGCTCACTATCATTTATGCAGGAGTAGCGGTAAAATAAGCCAACGCACTGCAATTAAGAGCTCTCGGCGCATAATACAGTACATTAATTTTTATATTCAACAACGACATTATTTGCCTCAAAAATAAAGTATCCCAGAGTGGCGAAAGAGTTTCTTCATTGGAAGAATGTTTGGAAACCAAGGTTCAGGTTTTTTAATTATCTACGACTTAGCATGTCAAGTTTTCACTGGATCAATAAATACCACATGCCGTTGGAAAATTTGGGAAGGAATTCCTTTGACGCTTAAATGGAGCCTCAACCAAATTTAATTAAAAACTTTCAATCTGTATAAAAAAAATTGTTCTCAACCAGTAGTCTTACGAACAAATCGACTGGAATTTACACAATTTAAACAGACGTATTTTTATGTACGACGTACAACGTCTGGTGAGAATATCAAATTCTAAGGTGGGGTGAAATAAAATGATAGGGCGTGAATGTAATATCTAATATTTAAGATGTCGGAATGAAAATATAAATAAGGAAAAATACACAAATGGTAAAATTTATTGCAAGGGAGTCAACGTTATTTAAATGGTGAGAATATATTGGGTGTAATATCAGTCCGTCAGTTGAATTGCTCGGAATCTCGCAAATTTGCAAGGTAACAACACGCAGTGTTGCAGCAAAACAAGCTCTTTACCGGAACAACGCGCGCCATTGTCGCTGTTTCAATTAGAATTCTACTCGCGCTGTTTCCGTTCTAATTAAGGGTCCAGTTCCGTCTTAATTAAACTGCACCCAGGCTAGTTCCAAACACCTCTTCAAAAATATGGCAAATGCTTGACTCAGATAGTGCGCTTTATAAACGTAGTGAAAACGATTAGTAGATATATTTCTGCTATACTCACATAAGAGTCGTTTTCAAGCATATGGAAATATAATTTTGTTTTTAGTTTTAAATAATAAAATATAGTTTCTTTATTTACACTTACCGTTAAAAATTGTTTCATAGCACGTGAAGTCGCGCTATTACAAATTAAATTCAGAGTTGTGTCAAAATTATATAGGAAATAAAGTATATTATTTTAATGTATTCCTTGACAATAGTATAGTAAATAGTTTTATTTGTAGACAGAAATATTTAGTTACTTTGATTGCTTTATTATGTTGGCTTTCAATAATATATTAATTTGTTAGCTGAATATCACAAGTTTAAATAAATTTAAATATTTTAATTTGTAATTAATTCACCTATTATACTGTATGTAATTTAGTACAGTCATAGTTTATATTTTAATGCGATTCAAGGGCATTGAATTTTTAATGTTTATTTCTGTCATTCTAGTATAGTTTGTTTAAGTTGATTTGTCTAAATTAATTTTTCATGAATTGTTATGCTAGAATATCATTCATAAATAATAATTTCATGCATAAAATAGTCATTAATTGCCAACGAGAAATCAAAACAGTAACTTTGTTGGGTATTTAATAAACTCTAAAGGCAGAAGTGGAAGAACGTGATGAGACGTGATTGTAATACGTAATATATGTCGTAATGATTTCTTAGTTAGTGATAAATAATCATAAAATAAATAAGACCTACAATTTAGCAGATAAAATAAATTGTAGCTTTTGGCACAAAGATATAAACCACTGAGGGAATAGAGCTTCAATCTATCGCTTGGCAATAATAATACATTGCGTTTAACTCTTGTTTATATCAAGATTTTTTTTGAAAATATTTTTTGTAATTTGTTGGCTCCATATTTATATTATTGTACTGAAATACTTCCGTGTACCCTGATAATAAGTATTTTTGTTACCTGAAAGTGCACAGTCCATAAAAAAAATTATTTTCTTGAAAAATTAAATGGCTGATTGCATTCAGATACCCATCTTTTTAAAATCAATGCAAACTTACTTAATAATAATAATAATATATTTTTAATATCTTCACATTCATTTATATTATATAATACTATTATTTATAGCAATGGGTCATATTCTTCTACATTTGAAAATAGCAAGATATATTTAATTATTTAAATAAATTAATAATAATAACAAGAAATAACAATAACATGATGCTAACAATTTTTGATACTTATATTCATTTAAAAAAGACTCGTACAACTCAATTTACGAAATATTAATATTTTTACTTATCTTTACATTTTTGAAATTATAATATAATCTTCATAGTAGATTTCGGAAATAAATCATATTAATGTGCATAAAAAGTATCACAATACATAAAAAATATACATGTAATTTTGCTGGGTGTCATCCAAAAATATTTTAAAAGCATTAAATTGAATTGTAATAATATGTGTTTCTAGTTAAATTTCGTGAACATCATATTGAGGACTGTTCTGTGTTCTTAATTTTTGTAAATTTTACTATATATTTTGTTCTTTCCTAAGTGAATAAATATGGCCCATTTCCGAATGAAACAATGAAAAATAATATATAATATAAAAGTATTATTTACTAAATTGATAATTATTGATAATATTACATTATAAATAAAAATAAATTAAAAAACTGGCTTTCACTTTCATATTGGAAGTGGAAGTCAATTAAATTATCAAATTTATTTGCATGAATGACAAATACCGTTCAAAATGTTTTTGTGAAAAAGAAATCCATACTCAAACAGACAACATTATGTGAGCTAGTCTCAAGAAAATGGGTGGTAGTTACATATTCCTGAGAACCTTGTTACAGCTCTACACAGCAGCGAAATGAAGTTTCACCGAAATAGGTCCCATCATTTCGTGTGACAGACAGCAGGAATTCAGGTGACATCAGTTTTGTATCCTGCGATGCATTAAAGGCATAGATTAAAAAGTGACTCAGAATACATAAAACATACTTTTTGGGTTGCTGCGGATTTGTAAAAGAATTAACACAAGAACGTGAGGCTGCACTTTCGCAAATATTAAGGATATCCCTTATTTGTAAATTGCGTCTTGTTATACTAAAAGTTCCAAGTTCAACGCATTTCTATTCCATAGGTATGGAAATCAAAAGTATAACGTACGGAAAATTAAAAATAATAATGAAACTTTTATAAAAATTTTCTTCTTGTGTTTTTTATTAACATATAAAAATTCAATATACTAGTAATTATATGATATAAAATAAGTATTACTGTGAAGTTGCCTGAGAATTTCTTCCTTTGTCGGTGGTTGTGAACTGGCAAAATTCAGTTAGAATTCGGCATGACCGCTGACATGACGGTATAATTCGGTGATTTATACCGTTAAGCTGCTTAACGTAGCTTAATGTTTAAAATGGCTCCGTGCTTACCGCATCAGAAAAACGACAAATTGATTTATAGTTTATCTGTTATGGTTTGTAGGACAACTTTGTCTACCGATATATTGACGTTCTGTCTATATCTGTTAGTTTGGCTAATTAGAAGGGACACATACCTCAATTACAAATTACATAACGACTGATAAGTGGAAAAATATTTGACGTCCGCATCTAACTGTTCAATGAAATGAATTAATATAAACATGTAAGCAGCTGCTCTGGGTCCTCAACTGTGAAATGGCGTTGATGCCAGTAACATAGTTTTATTATTATGTTTATTTTTATCGCTTTTGTTTCGCGCGGTAATGTGTCTATGAATATGACGCTCCATGCAGAAAAGAAATTCGCGCGGAGATTTCCGTTATTATTTTTCATTTTAACCGAAAGTGGTTATCTAAATTGTTTGAAATTAAAATATTCCACATTACTCAATTATTAAATTAGTATTTGATGGGCTCATTTACTCTCTGATGAATTAGTTTAAAACGTAGCCCTGCCAAAGAGAAAAAATCCGTAGTCGAACTTTTTAATCCTTTATTCGTACGTAATTAAGTTACATTGTGTCTACTGCTGCTAACGTGTAAATATATTTTTATTCCACTCTACTTCACAATACAAACCTTACTTTATGCTGTATAACAGACATAACATTAAAACGTAGAGGAAGTATTTTATGATAACGACCGACGAGGTTTCGTGAAACGTTCTCGCAAATTACAGTAGTCTTATTGAAAGTCCAAAATAAAAACTATCCTCAAGAAGTTATGAATAACGACAATTTTCATAATATATTTCAATGACTAAAAATTAAACAAGTATTTTCAGATAGATATAAAATTAAAATATAATGTCCCATGGACTTTCTTTGACAGCTAAAACGTAGACCAGAACATAATAAATTTTTAACAGTCATTTCGGATTCAAAAACACTTACTTCTTAGGGAATTAGATACTACTTTTTCAGGCTTAACAGTAGCCAAAGTTAATTCATAGTAATTACCAAGAGAAGAGTTCTAGACGCAACGTGTGTCAAACTTCAACATATAATTATGTTTTTGTAAAATGGTATGAGTTATCTAAATTAAGTTATAAATGTTAAATTACAGCTCTATAAATTATTGTAACACATGACATCCTCTTAAAAGGGTAAATTTATCATTAAACATATAAACTTATTAAAAAATATTGTTGCACGTTTCACTGGAGGATTAAAATTTTAATTAGAAGATGTGTAAATATAATACAAACAGTAAAAACGTATGTTGTTTTCCTTGTTTAATTATGCTTAGCATGGCCTCTAAATCGTTTGGAAAGAAAAAGTATTTATTTAGTACTTACTTTTATGATTTCTGTCAGGACTTAAATCGACAATTTCTTCAATAACATGAGATTTAACCGGCACGGAGTACGTCAAATTTTTGTATTATTTATCTTTTCCCGTTTACGTAACATGGCGGAATGTTTACTTCATCATGGTGACTCGCATAATTTAAACGACTCATGAAATCTCGTGGTTCATTAAATATTCAGGATACCTTAAAAGGTTCTATAACATCGTGGTACACTGAGAGAGTGGTAATTTAATTAAATTAATTTTTATCCAATAAATTTAGCGATTCAAAAATACATGCGTTCAAAAATACGTCCACTCAGGAAGTGAAAAGAAGTCTCTCGATAACATAATGTCACAAATACTCCCGGTACCTACACCGTTATTTATTTAATTCCCTCTTTCTTGAAATGACAATCTCAAAACTTACAACTATGAGTCATGGCGTAGCGAGAACTTAAAAATTGGTGGGCGCCTGAACTTTAAAATCTATAATGTGAGGCAACAACGCTTGCCACTATTCTACAGAAGGAAGAAGGTCGGCAACTATTATTATTAAATACACAAACATGAACAAAAAAAGCAAATTATTTCGGCAGTCTTGGAATTGACAATAAGTCTATTAAATTGTTTGATTAATAATTATTACCTATTGTTTCTATCACTCTTTGATATTTCATGAAGTTCGTATTACAGGATATAATTGTGTAATATTCGACTTTGAACGAATACTCAAACGGCCATGGTTCCACGAAATATGTCATTTTAAAAGGCGGTTCTAAATATCACGGAAATATACAAACCGATAAAACTTTTTAGTATTTTTCTTATGATCCTTCAATATATTCCTCGTGTTTCCACTGCAGGATACAATTGATTAAATGTGAGACTAGGTGAATGTAAGAAAATATTCAAGCCGTATTAAAACGAATTAATATGGTGAATTGTGTCACTCTGACGATGTCGCAGGATTACGCAAGCTTAGACTATCACATATGATTTAACTATAATTACTTGTGCTAGTCATTTAGAACAAGTCACCTCTCCCTGACTCCATCACCAATGTTTTTCTCCTGGTTTCTAAGAAAATGTATACCAAGTTTAGCCGTAATTTTATCATGAGGTTAAATTTGTATTAAGAATATAAGAACATAGAAAAAATGACATAAATTCAATTTTTATTGTATAGATTATTTATTTACGTCTTTTAAGAACACACTACTTTTTGGAAAATGCTGATAAAAGCGGAAATGATATAGGTGATTGAGTGGGCAACATGGTTTTTATCTAACAGTTCAATAATTTATATTTAAATCTGAAGGTGTTGTTAATTTTCCTTTTTTATATACTAATATTTTTTATTCCCTATTCTTTACAATATCGTTTTATAAAACATAATTTATTTATTTTTCAGTAATTTCTTAGCTTACCTGAAATTTATAATTTTATTATAAGTAAGATTTGAAATACAAATGTTTTGATACCTATGGTTCAGACAGTCATAAATTTAAAAATAGTAAAATTAAGATCTTTCTCAATAGTGTATTTGTGCAACGGGAAATGCAAAGTAGCTTTATGCATTGTCTATTTTAGATGGCATGTTAGATAGCATTAAAGCGCCCACACAATGGTTCCTGAAGGCGCCGCCGAGAATCCGGCCGCAACTTTAGATGAAGACACTTCTATCTACGACGCTATTAAGAAAACCACCACCAAAATTAAGTCGCAAATTGGATTTCCTCGGGAGACTGGTAGTCTGTGACTCGGGGCAATCTGGAAGATTATCATACAAACAACCTGTAAGTGACGAAATAAAGGTGGTCTATGGTGAAGTGAAATTGCATTATATTTCAAGCGAAATGGGACCGACACTCACGACATTTTCTCCGGCTCATTTCTGCGCAATAAAGTCTTGGAATCATAAGTTATAGAAATGCGTCTCAAAAACGTTTCTCTTATCAAAGAGATATAATTTATGTCTTAGTAATACAATACTTAAATCAGCTTTGTAGAGATAAGGTCGGATAAAAATCATTACAATAAAATTGTGGACCTTGAGGCGCCATTATTTCGCATACTCTAGTGACGTCTGTGTTATACCGAAATAATTGGAAAAATTTAGAAACCACTCACTGTTGAAAATATTTTTGCCCCTCTAACATGAACTGTCAAAAAAGTATCTGTTACATATTTCAATCAAAACGTAATGCCTTTGTTTTCATATACCTTTCATAGCCATGTATGGTTGCACTTCATTCATCAATATTTCTTACGTGAATCCTTTACAGAAGGTAGAGTTTTCATTAAACGGGATAAAGATATACAAAATGAAAAATTTTTATAGTAACTGTAGTATTACTATCAAATAAATCGCATAACGTAGAAGTGCGTATTTGGACAAGATTAATTCACAATTAAATTATTATCTCTACAAACTTTCATATTATTTAAATATATTTAGTAAAACATTCTGTTTAGATGTTTCTATTATCGCATGTCTGTTAGAATTAAAGGTTAAAGTACTTTGTTTACCTGACTTGGCTAAGGAAACCTCAACCGCACTACGAATCGAAACCAATGACGTTGTTCTACTCTCTGAGAAATCATTAACATCTCTGGGTGGCATGCGTCTTCTCGATACATTGTATAGACTGTGCACATGGCACGTGTTCACATGGGACTATAGGTCCTCAGGTAGCCGTACAAGAAAAAGTAGGGATCCTTTGCCAGTATTTTGGTGTAGCAGAATCTGGCCTTGACTTTTCTATCGAAACTGATTTTGAACGTGAAAAGGAAATGAGATAAGGCTTATCTCGAAGGATTGTAAAGATTCAAGAAACGATTAGGAAGGTTTTGGTAGTGGGAGCGTGTTCGCCTTAGTCTGATCAGATAAGAATCGGAAGGTCGAAGTGTTTACTTGTTAAACACACATGCAGTTTAGATATGTATATTATTACAATCACCAATATACACTGTAAGGAAGAGAAAGGAATAGGAGACTGTTAGGTTAGAACTCTAACAGGGAAACAGATGTAACCTGCTGGCAAGGTATATGTTATTGACTTCGCTGAAAAGCTGGAGTGTGAGGCTTTTAAAACGTGAGCTCCGATTTATCGACGAAAGATGACACATCCACATTATGTCAGCATTCCTGCGTTGCTGATGGGTTTAATAACCAAAAACGCCTTATGGAATGCGTCCATCCACAAAGGCACTAACTTATGTGGTATTCGTTACACACATTTGTTCCTCAGGGTGCAAACCTTTAATTATAGAACGCCAATGTTAATATTTTCCTACATTTAATGAATAATTTGATCGTAAATATGACTCAATATTGAGTTCTGGATATGTTTATTACGTTGATGTGAGAATATTATTTTATTTGTGTACTACAATGATTCGGTACGTTGTATATAATTACATAATGAACGAAATATTTATTGCTTAAATTAGTTATCCTCAGGTAGTATTTACATTTTATACGTAATCGTAGAGCTGTAGCACGTATATTCCAATCTAGACGCTAATAATACATAGCATGTTCTCTTTACTATACGGAAGCAACGAAATAGCTAAAAGTTTGAAACGATTTGCTGAACTTTAGGTTAAAGTACCAAAGCCCGTTGCCTGATTTTAAATTCAACAGGTACAAATGGTGAGTTTCCTGTAAGTCCTCAGTTTGATAAGCACCAACTAGAGATAAGCTGCCGAGCTTTTAAAGCGCAACTCACAATCTCTGGTGATTCCTCAACGCCGATTGCGATTCCGAAATCTTACTTCATTTGCATTGTAATAGGCTCTCGTATTAAACTACGGCAGCGCAATTTACATTTGAAGGCCGCCCCAGCCGACGGGTCTTAACTACTTCCAACAAGTGTTTTAATAATTTTTCATTAAAAACTCAACACAAAGAAGAATAATCAAGTTTGGATAGAAATTGAAAAAGAAATCCCCAGATTTAATGGTAATTTTGAAGTATGTTGCGCAACGAATTTGGCAGCTTTACTGAAAAAAAGGGTTAATGGAATTAGATGATGTCAAAGAAAACTTAGTGCAATAATCTGAACGTTGGACAGAAATTACTTATTTAATAAAATATTACTGTGGCTAAAAATCTTTTTTATAATATTAAATATCACATTTTTCTCTATTAACTTAATTTTCACTTATTAATACTTGTGTAAAATGGCCAGAGTACGAAAAACTAAATTTAAAGTGTTTGTAAATTGAACTGTTTCGGGGTCATTTTAATGCTAATGTAGTACATAAAATAGAGTCTGTTTTTATGAAATGAGAGTTCATTTCGCATAACCTTTGAAAATATAGTCAGTGTTCAAATCACTATTTTATTTAATTAGTTTTTTTAAAAATTAAGGCATAAAGCAACTTTAAAATATAAGATTTTTCAATACTGGCGGTTCGGTGTTGAAATTTTGAAATTCAATAAAACAAGCCGTGTGTAACATATTACAGAATCATTTTTTTGTTTGAAAGGTAATACGTGGATCTTTTAAATATTATAAAAATTATTAATACCTCAGACAGGTTGTTTTATTCCATTTCAAAATTTATACATTGACCCGTCCTTCCAGAAAAACCTTATAGTTAATAATTTGTAATTGTATTAACTTATATTGAATTAAAATTTAATTAATATTAAATTCTGTCTTTAAATATATACATTTAATGTAAAAGTATGGCATAATTATAATATATTTTACATCTCAATTTAAATTATTGTAACCATTTGTTTCTAATGAATAAAAATTTTATTTCAGAAGAAATGTGGATTCAGAAAATTTGGCTATTGTTTAAAACATTTACGTTACTTTTCTTGATCGAAGTTGACCTTGGTGTAGTCAAGTAGTTGGTAATGGAAATTTTTCTGCTGTATGAATGAGTACCTGTTTTGTAATTTTGTTGACAAAAATATTACATTCGGTTTAAAAGTAGATGCAAACTGCATACCTCTTCCACAAATTTCAAAATAATGAATTTATTTAATAATAAATAATTTAACTATGAAAGAACCAGAGTAGATGAAAAACAACTTTACTGTCGCGACTACTTGAGATAAAGGAAACAACATTTTCCTAGTGGGTGAGCCACGGATAAAGAGCGTTGAGTATAGTAGCAAAAGTAAAACAGGAGCAAAGTTTAATGTCTTATTTTAGAGTCTGGTCCCACAAATAAGCAGTTGGAGCCGCCTCCTGCTTCAAGCGCGGTTATATAAATATTTTTATTACCTTTCTCATGACAACAGATCTTTTTTGAGTTTGATCAAAAAACCTTGATTTTTATGACTTCAGTGATGTAATTAATTTTTTCGTTCAACCAGTGACTGGCTTGTATTAATTAATTTGTCAACACATATCAAAATGTAATGTTAATGCATTAGTTATTAATTCATATTCTTATATAATTGAATCTATTTAATGACACCACCACACTTGATTTATTCTGAGGAAGTTGTTGGATATCCTGTTAGTTTCGTCTGGTATGAGACATCAATTATGAGTTGACCACTTTTAAAGTAAAGTAATTTAAATTAAGTTATCTAACTTTCCTCCAATCAATAAAACTTTCAGCTTTTCGTTGCTAAACGAGATTTCTGCGTCAATTTTTAAATACTTTGTTACTCTTATCTGTCTGTGTTATTACTATATTACAAAAATACACACCCCACTTGAATTAAACTATTCATTTTTGAACAACTGTATAATGCCCCATAGTGAGCTGCAATTTATTAGGACAGTATTCTATGCCTCAGCTGCTGGTCTCCTAAAACTTTTTAAAGTTCGTACGCTCATGAGGACTTGAAGGTCTTATGTAGAATACGGTGTTAAAATACGGAAGCTTATTGGTTTCGGCAGCGCACAGTTCCCAGGTGAAGGCTGAATCGATTCTGTAAACTAGTGCCGTGTGCAAAGAGAGCAGCGCCTGGCTTAGTGTACTTGAGGGAGCCTTTGGGAAATCACGTCCATCCTTTGGAGTGAACAAGCCGCTCTCGATTTTCACGCTCACAGATCGCACGTAGACTGCTCTTTGCCGTCTTGTAATCTGGCTGTTTACAGAGAGATGCTCCTCAATAAATATTCACAGACTATCACATCAGACCGCTTTTCACTGCTAACTTGAAGGCATGTTCTTAATTGATGCATTTTAAAACTGTTATAATCTTACACTATAGAACCATTATAACGTATCAATCAAAAATCACGAAATAGTTAACCTTAATAACATTAGTGAAGATAATTTCAGTGAATACCAAGGATTTTTAACAAGTATCGAGGATATGGATATATTAGGTCGTTTTCCATGTGTCACTTTATTATGTGATGATTTCATGCCAGGCTTCTAAATTGATAGAATTTTGAGTAAATTTTGAATAAAATTAGATGGCACTTTGAGTTTCCGCGTACAGGTGGTCACAAAGTTACAGTATACAGCACATTTAAAACAATACAATACATTGCGATTACTCCAAAACACTATTTGTACTGCACTTTATTATAAGCTTCCTGATGAGTAATAAAAGTCTAGTACCTTCTGATTTCAAATGAACTAGTTCTTGTAACAGTGAAAAATTTACAATTAGGCATTACACGAACCAGTGATTTATATGCTGCATTTTTTTCACCGGGAACTCTCATCTAAAGTAACAGATTCCACCAAAAATTAATCTTAACTGCATGTTATCCATCAATATTTACAAGTTTTGGTCACTTGCATGGTGTAATTCCGTAAAGTATACCTCTTGTTCTCTACTTGATATGCTTCTTACTTTAAGTTGCATTGTTGTAGTATTAACTATGGATTATGAATCTGCTATCAGAATCGACATTTCGGGAATACTTTATTCAATTTTACACAATCCAATCATGATCGAACTACGAATGCAATTTATTAAGGAATGATAAAAATTTTAAGGGGAAATCACGCTTCCCTGAGGCACGCTCGACGTTATTTTGACAAAATTGATCGGGCAAACTATTGAATTTCAATCTATTCTACTCGCTTTATTCTTAAGTCTTCTTCTTCTGTGGCGCTACAGTCCGAGTTGGACCTTGGCCTTTCTAACGAGCTTCCGCCATTCTTCAAGATCACATGCTGTCCTTCTCCGGTTTATGCATTTCAGCTCCTGCAGAACTTCTTCCATCCATCTTATTCGGGGGTCAACATCATCCTTATCGTCCTCCTGGTATTCCGAAGAATATCTTATTTTTCACATCAGACTTCTCCATTCTCGCCACATAACCTGCCCCATTTATACTTCCTGATAGTATAATTTTTGTTACTGGAGCATCGGAGTACATGGTGTACAGTCTGCGTAGTACCTATTTATCCATGTTCATTCTCAAGTACGGGTCCTTGGAACGTTTCATCAAGCAGCATTACGTCATTTTCCGTCAAGGGCCATGTTTCTGACAGCAGGTCTGACAAAGGTCCTGTAAATAAGGAGTTTTATTGAACAACTGAGGAGTCTTAACCAGAATGGACTACCCATCACGAAATGTACCTAATTTCATTTTAGTCATCATTACGGCAAGATGCAATGGAAGCAAGATATTTGAAACTATGGACTCTTTCAAATGTGTATCCATCCACACTAAGGGTCGTCGGCATATTAGGTTGATAGGCTTTCCCACAGTCCATATATTAATTTTGTCTTCATTTATCATTATGTACATCTTACTACTTTCTTGTCTTCTGCTGGTCTCTATTAATGTTATCATAAGCAACCCTGAAGTCGATAAAGAGGTGATGTGTTCCAATTCTTTATTCAATAGTCTTCTCTAAGATTTAGTGCAGGTTTAATATCTCACCAAAGTTGACTTTCCTCGTCTATCCACCTGTAGTAATAACTGATCCGAAATGATGTTGCATAGTAACTTGTACCTTCTCAGGTGCTTTTTAAAAGTATGTAAAAATCGCATTCATTACTATATTGCTTCAAATATGTACACAAATTTTAAATTATTGGTTTTATCAGTAATATTCATAAATAGAACGATGCCATTATCCCAGAGCATTTTAGGATGCATTGGTAATACATAGTCTAATTGTTGACTCTAATTTTAATTTTGGACTATTTTCCGTTCTGGTGTGCACATTTGTAAACTGTAATTACTTGTATGTATGCACAAATTCATATCTTAATTTAAAATCTAAGAAGAATTGTACTGTTCGCACTTAAAATTTTCAGAAGAAACACATATTAAAATAAAATTGAAAATGAAACGCTTGTTTGATATTTTTCGCGGAACAAAACGAACGAGTAAATGAGTGAAAACTTTGATTGGTCTGGAACATACCTGAACTAATGGACTACACATCAATTAATATCAATTTGCTGCAGTTATACTTAATTCTATTTTTCATGTTTCAGCAATGCTATAATTAGTTTTACTGGTAATTTAAACAGGATACGGGAAAAATAGAACATAATGTGCAGAGCGTAATGATTGAGAGGGCAAGGTAATGGAACACACAGGCACAAATGTTTACTATATGTGATTACAAGCAGCCTCGACGGAAAACCTCAGTAGAACGGTCAATTTAGTATATTAGCAAATAAATATATGTGCTGTCTTATGGGTGCCTATAGTATATTTAATCCTGTATCCCGTATGAAATATGCATAACATATATCTCGGGATAAAAGTTTACCAAATAATAATTCTTTGTTTTCTTAAAGTTCGTTACTATTAATAATCGTCACACTGCAAGATATTTTATTGTAAATCGTTTACAGTAATCTTCAGTTTTACTTTCTTCATAATAATTGTCTTTCGATAAATAAATTTAATTTAATATTTCAAATACTGTAATAATATAAATAACAATGTGAACAATATTATGATTAACGTTTAGTCTTCAGTTAAACTTTTCTTTGGTTAAGTATTTGTTTGTATTTACCATCATCATTCGTACAGTTTAAAGTAACAATTTAATGCGGTAGTTATGCACAAAGGAATATTACAAATTATTAACCAAACGAAATGTAGTATTTTTGTTATATGTTTGTTTATCGAAAGAGCATTTTGTTTATCGTGTAACGACAAAACCTGAAATTTATCATCTTACGAACGCATAAAAAGTGTTCCTTACATGTTTCCAAAGCGCATATGCAAGGTGCGAATACCTGGGTTTTGTCAACTTACATTGCCAATTACAATGGTGTGTTTTGCGGAGCACATGTTGGAAGTACAAGCTGATAGCGCAGATAGTATTGCGGTACTAGGTTTCATGTTCCTAAACTTCCGAAATTTATTCTTTATATAAGTACTTTATATTTAAGACAAACCAACTAAAGATGTGTTGGAAGACGACGTAAGTAGCTTGTTGATTTAAGAAAATTTCGGCGCGGCGTGGGAAGATATTGACGAAGTCGGACCTGTACAAGCTCCGAAAATCACATCACGAACATTATCGGGTCATCTCTGGCTGCCATCATCAGATTTCTGCGAGTATGAATACCATTCTGGTCTTAGCTCGTGCTCACGTGCATCGGATGTTTTTTAACTTTATTAGATTCCGCCCATGTTGCTACTGTAGTATCTCCTTTAAAATCTACCAACAGATAGTCATTTTTTATGACTAAGCCCGGAATAAGTAACTATAGTTTAAAGCCGTTTCCAAAAAATTAAATTTGTGTTATTTTTTAAAAAAAATTGTAACTTCCTATAAAAGATTTTTTTATATTTATTTACTTTACGTCTCATCAACGTAAATCTCATGTTTCACTATTGATATTTACATTCTCTCACTTTTCTTTATAACTTCTAAAATACATTGAAATAGACCAATCTATCAGGTTCTTGATTGCTTCCGGTAATTTTCAGAAGACCTCCTTCACGAATTCAGCTATCGTGGCTCTTCCTGTGGCAGTTGAGAATCAGGAGATTGTGAGGTCTTCCTTGAACGTTTCACAGATTGGTTGGTGGTTGGAGTGTTCTTCAAATTATAAAATAGTATGTAAAATTACAGTACTGTGTCCTTAGACTTATAATTATGGCCTATTGTCTTCTCGGCAGCTCCTGTTTGCTGCTATTTATGGTTTCTAAAAAGATTTCCGTACTTTTCTTTTTTTTATTCTGCCCACATTTTTTCTATTCCTTAAGAGAAAGTAGAGTGAACATTTCCCCGGAGTAGAAACTTTATAATCGACTCTCGGACTTCCAGCTGGTTAAAGTCGTGTGATATTTCACAAGACATTTCGATGATTTTCGTCATCACCTTTTAGCGAAAAATAGTATATAGCCATTCTCATGGAAGTCGTCATTTAAAACATTAAATTACAATTATATCAAAAATTAGTTAATAATATTTTCAGTAAACCATATTCCAAATCCTAGAGATCAGGAAATTGTGCACGCAGTATTGGCTCAAAAAACAGAAACCGTGCAAAGTCGTATAAAATGAAGCAAACACCAAAATAGAAATTAAAGAAGAAAGTCTGGAAAGTCGACTTCCATGGAGATACACAGCAACTGTGTCCACAAACATTAAGTATACAAGTTTCATCCTCCCCTTATTTGTATGTTTCTATTCAACAGACTGTTTCCCTTGATACAACCCCTTCTAAATTAACCAAACCGTTACAAAATATAGAAATGGTGAAAAATAACAAGCTTGTATCATTAGAAAAGTATATTATTTGGTAATATTAAAAAAATACACTTCGGTAAATTTTTCTTGAAGCTTATATGAATGCCACCTACGATGGAGTACACTGGTTTATTTTTTAAAACGGAAAAAGTACATTTATGTTATATAAATTTCGCTTCAATTCTATTTTAACTATTACAATAATTTATTTTTTTAGATATAATAGAAATTGCGAATTTTTTTCTAAACAGACTAATAAGAATTAGTGTATATTTTTGAGACATTTTAAATAACAAAATTTTGGAAGATAGAGTACAATGGCCCCGTTTAAATTTCTTACAGTAATTATATATATATATATATATATCAGGTTAACTCGGGGTCTTCTGAGTGATATTTAAAATACTTCTCTGTATTGTCAACACAAAACATGCTTAAGTCCTGTCACAAGTCCTGCGGCGTGAAGTAGGACTATGCAATGAGCCCGAGTTGATGGAATTTTGTAGCCTAATTCGAACATTAATTCTGCATGCGTAGACAGCGCAAGGGCGCAGTTTATCTCAGTAATTCGATTACAGACTGCAGAAAGTCTCTCCCTCTCTCCAGTGTAGCCTAATATCCGGTTGCGGCTTGCAGCTGCTGCCCGTTCAATGAATCATCCTCTGCGGCGTCCATTCGTCAGTCTTTGTCACCAGGATCACAGAAAACTGTATTCTCCTTGCCGCAATCCATATTCACTTCATGACAGAGGCCGGCCCTATCTCTCAACTTAAAAGTTTCTTTTCCTATTGTTGAAAGACGCCAAGTTTCCCATGTTGAATGTAAATTCAATTTGCCGGTTTTTTGGTGAAAAAATTGAAATATTTTTGACACTTTCAAAAATTATTTTCTCCTTGTTTTGAGGAAATATACGAGATTTGAGACAAACAAAGTAATATACTACATCAACGGCAATTTCCAAAGTGGATACAAACTACAAATTTAATAGGATACGTATAATCTATCAATAATACTGGAATTAAATATCTTTGCTAATTACCGTGAAACATAACACACAATTTACAAAAAAAACAGGCAGTAATTTAGACATGATGTTTGGGAAACTACCTCCGCCATCGTTATCCTACGATTTAGAGAGCTTTCTAGGCACAGTTCGGGTCAATTCATAAAGTCTTCAGACAAGTCACCAAACTTCAGTCATCCTTCATTAGTCCAACACAAAACATACCCTTTAACCGGTTTGCTTATTCGACTACTGTGCTAGCCTTACATCAACTTTATTATTATTTGGAATTTTTTCTATTGATAATAGCTTAGTTGACCTGTTCTCTATATTCAACGTTGTTCTTTTGTTGATACATTTAAATTTTTTATATCAAAATATAGAAGAAAGAAATAATGGAAAAATATCGACCGGACCAGGGACTTGAACCTCGAACCTCCCAATTTTACTGAGATAATCTGAGTCGCGGTCTAAGGACCGATTCAACATCCTTCCTAAGCTAGGTTCACCTAGCAATTCACTAATCACGTTATATATTATACAATAATTATATATGATTATAATAGTAAAAATATATATCTATATTTAAAATTCGTTTCAGCATGTTAGATATTTTAGTGATATATATTCGTATAGTGTAACTAATTTTTTTCTTATTATATTATTTTCCTGGAGAGACTGAAGGAAAGCATTATTAATTGCCTTGTCTCCTCATCCTTCTTACGAAGGTATGGAGCCAAAACTGTCCTAAATACATTACATCCTTCCTGCCTTTCCACTTTTATACATTTTGTTTGTTGAACAACTCCGGTTTTCCGGTTACGACCCACGTTTCTGGATCTCCATGAAGCGTTGGTCGAGTAGTTTTAAGTTCAAAATTATTCTGAGTTTTACATTCTATATATTCCCCTCCTCATTAATTATTACTTTATTCTTATTGCCACTGTTAGTAAATGTTAACTTTATTTCTGATAGTATGTGTTTTACATAATTTGTATTAGCAGATATATGTAATATGTATGTATACTTTTCTAATGATACAAGCTTGTTATTTTTCACCATTTCTATATTTTGTAATGGTTTGGTTAATTTAGAAGGGGTTGTATCAAGGGAAACAGGCTGTTGAATAGAAACATACAAATAAGGGGAGGATGAAACTTGTACACTTAATGTTTGTGGACACAGTTGCTGTGTATCTCCATGGAAGTCGGCTTTCCAGACCCGCGAAGTCGGTTTCAAATTAGACAGGGTCCACACGTTCAAACACTTCTCCCTTGTTCACCGTCCTCCGTCGCGTACGCAAAATAGCCCTAGCCGTAAACGTTTACACCCCTCAGGCGTGACTTTCCTTCTCCACGTTCTCTCCATGACTGCCCTTTCTTTTTCCTCTTGCAACAAAAATCTTTCTCTTCGACCTGTGGCCAACCTTTTTTCCCCTTCCCTCACGGTCATCTTTCCCTTTTTTATGGCGGGAAAATATTTCCCGCGCTTTCTCTCTTTCATTCTCCAAAGCATAAAAAGTATGTTTCACGAACGAACTTAACTAAAACTAAATACGCGCTACAACTTCAATTCAATTTCTCTATATTTTAGTGCCAAAAATTTACCAAATTGTTCCATTAAATAGATTCACAGCCTTAACTCTCACCTGAACAAAAAATAATCTTGATTTCTATGTATTTTCACATTCAATTAGTTTGGAACATTCCATCAATGTAATGCATAATAATTATGAACAAAGATAAACAAAATTAACAATTACTACTTAAAGTTAAGAAACAAAACGAATTTTATGCATAATTCAGAAGTCTAAGAAAATGAAATATATTTATGGATATCGTTGCCGCATACAATTAGTCAGTATGTTCATAAATGAAATAATTTTATTGTTTCTGAAAATATATTTCTACTAAAACTGACCAGCAGCGAGGTGCTTTATTTTCATGGCACTGGCTATGGTAGTAATAGTTTATGAATTCCTACGGGTTTGATGAATAGAAGTTCATAATTTCAAAAGTCTAAGAAATAATTCCCTCTGATAATTTTTTTATGAAGATATAATTGTTTTTAAATTTTTCACTTTCTAAATTATTTTTACGTCGTTAGAAGTTCAACAAGTAAGACAACCTTTCTTTTCATAAATTGTGTTTTTCTTCCTTCTTATGTACGCAATTGACAAGTAATCATACCGATTTCAGTTCATTAATTAATTTCATTGAATGTTATGTTTTTAATTAATCACAGAAGTGTTGCAGTTAAAATTTATTAAACATTATTTAATTTTATAATTAGCACTCATATGTTATCTTTTATAAACCTAATTTATCTATATATAATTATTTGATTTTATCTAGTTTCAACGTATGATAAAAGTCAGGGCAATTATTTGCAACGCTTAATTTTTGTTGACTGTTCAAAATATGCTGTTGTAATTTCTTTTTTACAAAATATAAATTAACTCGGTTTGCAGTGGGACGGTCTCTCGGTAAATGTGGCTCATGAAATACTGTCAGACATTAAATTGATATGGGAGTAGGAGAGAAACTTATTCTTCTTTTTCCTTGGCTCTGCAGGCCATTGAGGATTTTAGCCTACCAGGTCGAGAGAAACTTATTACAGTTACAAAATAGTTGCTTTATAGTATTAATGAGATCATAAAAGAAAGGGAAACAGAAAATTTATTTAAATAGACAAATTTCACTAGTCTCAGATCTTTCAATTAAGATTGTAATATTAATAATTAAAAATAGGTTTAGTTAATTAATTAATATGTAATATGTCCAACGTTGGCGCCATTTCTATGAATTGAGGAGCTAATTTATTTAATTAATTATTATTTAATATGGTCCTCTATGGGGTGTAAATTGTAATAATAAAAATTTAGTAGTCATGAGGGATCGATATATGATTTGTTCGATTGAGAAAAGAAAATATTTAATCTATAATTCCGAATTTAATAAAAATAAAATTTAAGATTCCATATGAAAACAGCATAATTGTATAAAACGATTTGCAATGAAGTCAGTAGCATTAGTGATTTTACATTGATACTCTTTATTGTCTATGGAGTGGACCAAAGGAAGCGATGGCAATGGAAAATAGGTCTGGCAATGTGAACTCATTAAATTCAATATCAACGATTCTGTAGACTGCATCCTTTGTTGATTGGAGGCGCCGACTAAGACTATTCTCGTTGACTCAATCTGATTATCTGACTGCCTGAAGGACAAAAATATAGGAAAATTGTTCCAAAAATCTACATCAGCTGAGGTTTCAATAGCTACACTCAGCTCTCGCCAGCGACCCGAAATTTAATGATCCCTCTGCCTCAGAACATCTCTTCATGTCACCTCGTATGGCCCAGAATTCGCCTCCTGTCTTTTTCAATAGCCAATCGGCTGCCATTTCAAAAAGTACCCATTAATTATTATTTATAAAATAGCAGTCGTTTATCTGCATTATGTAATCAAGTGCCATTGTACATGTTTTGAATTAATTATGCGAAGTAGCTGTTTCCCATCAACTACGTGTTGCTTCCAATTTGACAGAATCAAATCCTTCTTGAATTAGGAACGGATGACGCCTATTGTCGGTAAAATCCGTCTTCCATAAATTTGAAGAAAGGTCCGTTTCAATTTCGCAAAAAAATGTTTAAGGGCTGACTACGAACACGTCGCAGGCCATCAAACGTTTCCTCGCGTACTTTACTACATTACAATTACAATATGTTTTATGTGCTTAGTAGCAAAGTGAATGTTACAAAACTAAATGTTACAAAGTGCGTGCTATTACAATTTTCTGTTAATTTTAAGTAAAGATGAAGTATGAAATAAGATTCATTTTAGAGTACAGAGTAATAAATTGTCAGATGTTTTTTCTTGAAATTAATCATGTAGTCTGTTTTAAAATACGAGTTATTATGTTAATGTAATTCATTGCTAGATAGGTGGTTCAGAGCAAATGGCAAATTATATTGAGTGACAGCCTTTTTCTATAGGGAGAAAAAAAGGATGAGTCTTTTATAAACAGTTGTTATCGAGTTCTATAAGGATGAAGATGGTCAATGTCACTAAATAAAATTATGTAGGATTGTAGAGGAAATGATGGATGGAGCAAAATATTTGTACTAGACCATAGAGATACATAGCAGCAACGCCTACGGTCAAGATTTTCGTTTTGAGAGAGTGAAACCGTTATATCTCGTATATGAGGGCTTAAAGACAGTGTGCTAAAACATCATGAATGTGTGAAGCATCACAGTTTATGAATGGTATAAACATCCCTCTTAGTGGTTCTGAAATCGTTCAACAAAAAGCACCCCTCCATACCTCGACGATTGTTTACACGATTAATACTTATCAAGTAAGTTTCACTTCCTATTTTATTATTTAAATATTGTTGCAAATCCTTTATTGTTGTAAATTGTTTTTTATTACTGAAATGAAATTTATATAAAGTGTCAAACTTTAAGTTATCATTTCCATTGAAAGACTTATCCATAACAATATACATATATTTGCAAGTAGTTTCTGCATGTCATTTAGACCTTCCTTGCACAATTCCAGTTAGTTGTTACTAATTTCTGACATCGAAGTGATGTAATGAAAGCACATATGCATGATTCTGTACCTGGAAGGCGGAGGCTGAGACAGTATCAGTTGATGTTGCGGATGGATTACGTTTATCCACCTGAGTCTTCGCTGGGATTAGGAGAGGGCGGTGCGTCAACATTGGGGCGAGCCATCTTGCCTCCGACTTAATCCTGCTGCATCGGCTTCTCTACTCTTATTCTACTTTGTTTAACTTACCATTAAATTTAGTTTAGTTTTAGTTTGCGGGATGAGTAAAGAACAATATAGTCGGGTCAAAACAATTATCAGGTTTTTAAATTAGTTCTTGGATTGCTCTTCGTATTACATATAATAATACACCACATATTTTAATTCAATTGAACATGTATATTATAATTATTTTTATATTCGATTCAGTTTCTAGCTGTTGAAGAAAAATGTGGCTTAAGATGTATTGTACTGATTACATTAAGAGATGCATACTAGTGTTTCATTTATTAACCCAGCAGGAATTAGTTTCTAAATACGAAAAAATTAGAGGCTAAAATATCTGTCAAATTAGGGTTTCGGGATTAGTTTAATTTATATAGACGACTATTATACTAAAAGCATCAACCAATTACAGCTTTATCATGTTGTTGTTGTGGTATTCAGTCCCTCCTAAGACTGGTCTGATGCAACCCTCCATGCTAACCTTGCAAGCCTTTACATTTCCGCATAACTACCACATCTCATATACTCCCAAATCTGCTTAGCGTATTCCATCCTTGGCTTCCCTCTTCTGTTCTTACCCCACACACTTTCCTCTAATGCTAATTTTACGGGACCCTCATTTCTCAAAACGTGGTCTTAATCTATCGCTTCTCTTGGTCAACGTTCTCCATATTGTTCGGTCTTCCCCTATGTTTAGAACTTCCTCGTTAGTGATTCTATCCACCCATCTGATTGTCGTAACAATTCAAAAATATGAATCATTAAAGAACAGAAGAAATGCATTCAATAAAATTGAGATCTAAAGTTTATTTAAGTTTTTATGTAATTAGGAAAGAGAAATCTATATCAAACCATAAATTGAACAAAAGGTCACTGCGTACTGAACGGAATTCCCGGGTTTGATTCTCGGACTTGGCAATATTCTTCTATTCTATTTGGTAAATTTGTTTTACAAAAATAAAGCAAGGCAGTTAAAGTCGATTTTTTAACTAGACTGCAAGACGAATCCGATAACAATAAAATATGTTCTTCATTAATTTAATATTTTCCAACTTCAAATGATAAATATTATACGATTCTAAAACAATATTACAAAATGTTATAATTTATAATAACAATAAAAAAGTTATATTTTTGAAGTTTTAAGTACTGACTAACGTATTAATGTATATAATTATTTATTTTACCCTTGTAAACATTATCATGATATATTTTAATGAATTCTATTACTGACAAATTCTAATGAAATAAATTAATATACAACACTAGACTGTTTTAAGTGATAAATAATTTTATACAAATAAAATTTCGTTTCTGAATTTCAAAATTCTGTTAAGTAAGGTATCTCCAATAATGCACATTATTCATTTTTCTTTCCGCGTTTTTGCAATTTATGGACTTTAAAGGTAAATTCTTTTGGTTTGAGTTCGAATTTATTTTAAACTGTTCCCGTGACTGACTGCTGCACTTCACATTCGTCAAACCAATGTTTTTTTTATAGAGTTTCAATTTTCTGAGTATAAGATAGAGGGTAACATCCGCAATAGGCTAAAAAAAGGTGTATGGAAATCTTTTTGCCTGTTGCAGTACAGTTAGTCGGTGAGTAAGCATATTACTTGGTGAAAGAGAGCAGCCAATGTTCTTACTTATGAATAAAATGCCACGTGGAACCACCATTCATTTTGACACATATCTGGTTTAACTGTAAAGAAACTTAAAGCTCGGGAAAGTCGCATTTAAGCACATTTGTAGAAGTATGATATTGTGCTGTTGCATGACAGTGCACGGTCACATGCCAGTCATAAAATGAATGACGACATGAAAAACTTAGATGGGCAACATTTAAATAGTCGCCTTACAGTCCTGACATAACTCCATGTGATTACTGCCCCATTGGTCAACTAAAGGAATCTCTTCGTGGAACGCGGTTTAAAGACGATGACTCCCTAGTGGCTCAACTTGCTGGTCCATTCTTTTAGCTAGCGGGTATACGTGATACAAGGTATAATGCAGTGTAATAAAGTAAAGAGGTATGTGGATTATGTGGAAAAATGAAACTTTTCTTCCAAAGAGAAGAATATTCCCAGAAATAAACTATTAAAATATGTAGAATAAAACATAAACTTAAACATTAATAGTGTGCATAAGTTTCTGAAGTGGCCAACGTACTACCTTAAATTGTCAGATGAATACATGAATTACAATAATAATAAAATTTCCACGTATTATCAGTACTGATTAAATAACTAAAGAGTTAAATGTCAAAAGATAATAAGCGGTCGTATAATTTGTATTCCTTACCAACAATTATTCATTTAGAAGCATCATTTGAAATCGCATCAGCTGCAATGATGAGTCCATGTTGCAATATTCGTAAAACAACGAAATGAAAGTCGGCCTTTTCACAGAATTATGGAATGTCTCATAACTAATAGGTCTATTTACCCAGATGCAGGTGTAAGCAATAAAATAACCACCTAAATCAACTGCCTACATAAATAGTTCTCTCCAAATACTTTTACTGCAATAAGGTTACTTATTAAATATTATTTCATATCTAAGTGTGAAATTAATTTAGCGTTTAACTTGTATAAATGGTGAATTAAAATAATTTATAGTCATAAATGTTTCTGAGAATATAGTTTTCCTTCAAATAATTATTCTTTAATTTTCCAACTTGCTGACTTTTTATATTTTTCATAAAAAGTAGATTACAAAATGTTGTTCTCGCAGAGAAGTTTCAATTTTGCGCAGGGCGAATTTGGGTAGCCGCTTTCTCTGGCTTGCGGCACAGAATTCCCTTTAATCTTACTCACGCTTTGATATGTGCTCTGTACGCTGGCTCGTAGAAAAAAAGTTCTGTTTGATGTGAACTACGAAAGCTTCTGCTACCTCTAAGGAGATTGACTTTACTTTACGCTGATATCTGTAGCGCACTCTCAATAGGTACTTGTAGAAACATCGGTATTGAAGTGAGAATAAAAGAGCGCCACATTCAATCGTCAAGTCTGTGCTTCATGGTGAACGTATCCGTTTTCTTCTCAGCATGTTATGATTTATCACAAAATCATTAATGTGAACAAAAATGTAATTTAACAATATAGATATTAAAGGTCCGTGAAATGAACTGTAATTAGAAAAATAAGTAGCCAATTAAGAGACAGAAATGAGTGACAAAATAAATACTATACGTCGTTGCTTATTGCTTTAGTCAAGCGATTCAAATTCGTAAGTGTCGAGACTATGTTGAAATGGAATTGAACAAGATGTGTCAGGTATTAATGTAATTCTTTTTATATTTGATGGTCTTTAAAATAAAAATAGAATTTTGTTATACCTCACATACAACTTGATTTATTCCATTTCAACATTGACCCGCCCTTATTGTAAACCATTATAACATGGATTATATATTCTTTATATATAAATAAAAGGAAAAGTATATCATACCTTGTTCAAACAAACTAGGAGGTCCTGTACCACTCGTCCGATTGCCGTGAATTTTATATGTTTAGCGTTAATCTCCCCATACAGGGTTTCTGTCGATCGCTTGAAGGTTTAGGTTCATTCTTTCCCCACTGTCAGGGCAGAAAAGGTCCATGGTTGATCATCTGTCCTGCAAATTCAGGTTTGTCACATTATTTCCTATATCATAATCCGAATGATATGAAATTTTGGTGTCTTGTACTACTCTACCCAGAGAAGGTTTCTGTTCTTTCAGGTCAAGAAAGGTTCTACTTTAAAGACATATAGAACTTAAAAACTAATATAATGTGCTCTCACGTAGCCTGTCAAACGAGATAATTATATAGTGTTAAGGCGTGAAATAATGCTTAAGTTATACTTACATTTTAGTTTTAAAAGATAATACGTTTTAATCAGTCAACAGAAATGCAAAAATATTTGTAAGTTGTATTGCAATTGATTGAAAAATTCAACTCTGGCACCGGAGACTCATTTTTCTGTAATAATTAAAAGTATCATTACTTAAATAACATGTTATTTTAGGCTATATAATCATAACTAATAAATATTGTTTATTAATTTATAATTATGAAAAATGCTTTTTGTGGTATCAGTGCAGAATTTTTATTTATGGACCAAGACCGCACTCTCAATTTCATTTTTCCTATATATGTATTGTCACCGATCGGTCGTTCCCCGTTATAGCTCAGCTTTTCCTCGATAATGTATTTTAAGAAATTTTATGGCGCCAGGTATAAAAACGCCATAGGATTTAATTCAGAGTTTTAATTAAGATTCAGAGCACGAAATTCATAATCCAAACGGGGTGTGGTCACTCATTCATCCTTAACTCTACGAAACACGACTTTCCTCTCCAATAACCCACTGACGACTGCCCTGTACGCTTTTGCTTACGTCAGCAAAACGACAATACGTCTACCCGACAACAATGCGTCTCGGGGCTGGTTTTGCGCGTCACTCGTCCAACAAATAGCAACTTGCAAGCTACATTCCCGGCTTGCGTTGCTTTTGGCTTAGGCTGCAACTTAACATGTTACAGTATATGTATCTATACACATTATTTCACGGTAATCAGACCGAAACTATGGTTGAAGTATAGTCTCCTTATAAATACAACTGAATGTTACAATGTAAATATGTATATACCGCGTGCAAATCTAAACGTGTGGATTAATTTAGACCATATTTTGTACACCTGTTCTTTGCAGGGACTGCAGTGCAATATACCCCTGAAGCGTGGGTGGTGGGTTCGGAATTTAAAAACATACAAAAACAGCAGACGTTTGGATGTGACTAAATATTTTAGGTTGTTAGTGAGATTAATAGTGTCTCTCTGGGTACTGTACATTTTTCAGACTATTTTTATGTTACTGTGCTTATTTAAGATACCATAAGATTTATTGGATCAATTAATATATTGAATCGTCCCGGTTACTATGATGAAATTCAACTCACTTGAAGTCGGGAAAGGTAAAATATTTTAAAAATTAAACACAGTAGCGAGCAATATAAAATAATTATCGGGCATTTTCGCGCACCTAGCTATCATTATTATTATCCGAAATTGTAGCTTATTGAATTTTTCAACTTATATTATGGAATGTATATTGGAATATGCTTGTTGTAGAATGGAAACCCGAGGAATGTCTCAAAAGTTTTCTTTCGTAAAGAAAAGGTCACATTTTACGAGTGACAGGTGCAAATAGCGAGTGTCAAAACAACTCTTCGCTCACTCATTGCTCGTGTGCTTATTAGCAGGACATGTGTCTGTGTTTAAGATGAAATGCCGCCTGTTCGTCTTTAGGACAGGACATGCAGGAGAGGAGACGGGGTGTCAGGGATTTCAATGCGCCACGGACAGTCTTATGAATATGCATACGGCCCTGCTTCTCCGCAGCGCAGGGAAAGCCACGCAGCACATGGACCGAGAATCCTAAAATGAAGCGGCCGTCGCCGTGAATGCTGATAAAAGATTCAATTAAATAGGTCTATGCTCGCAAATTATAAGTCCGACAGAATATTTCATTTTACGATAGGATAAGTTACCTAAACCCGGAGTCACAAACAAATCTAAAAGTCATACAAAGACATCACGTAGCTCACACTCTTATATTTGATTATTTAATTTAATTATGATCAAAAACATTTTGAAAGATATTTAAGCGTAATGAACAATTCGCATTTTAAATAAAAGTTTCTTAAGATGATAAAGTTTCTCCTTTTGATGAGTCACTTAAATAAACCAAGACTATATTTTAATTTTGAATTCAAAAATTTATTTGGAAGAATCTTTCGGCATTCCCTTATTCATCTACAAAATAAAATAATGCTAAGAGCAATACCAAAACTATTACAGTCTTGTCTCTACATTTAAACCTAAAACATAATATAGATTATGAAAGTGTAAAAATTATACATTAAGGAAGAAATATAATTAAATAAAAGATTTTGGAATCTATATACATTTTTAAAAACAATAATAAAAGTGAAGAAATATCCAAACAATACGCCCAAATTTTAGAGTAAAACAGAAATTTAGTCAAAATTTAAAAATTTGGTGATTTGGACAACCGCAGTCTTTTTAAATTACCACACCCTGACGATACAAAAGGAAGTTACGAAAACTTCTGTTGTACAGATAAAAAATATGATTAATAAACTATTTCACTTATAATTTCTGATAATGAGACGATAAATGTATATTTTCATCTCCGGTCCCAATACAATTACTGCTCCCCTTTTCTCCAATGAGAGCTGTAGAAAAAAATGAATTCATCCTAATTCTATAAGTCCACGTCGAATTTATTAAATATTTTTCTTTTTATACACTTCGTATCATATGCTTTATCACTTTATATTACGACTTTATATTTAAGTACACGTATCTACTAAAATTTTGATTGTCATCGGAACTTTATATGCTAAATAAAAAATCTGAATTAAACTTTAGTTATTCGATCGTTTTAATGGAAACAAACACTCGGAAAGTAAAGAGAGCAAAGCAGAAAATCCCCAAAGCCGATTAGCAGGACCACTCAAAGGGTTCGATATGAAGTTGACGGGATCATCGCCCTATATTAGAAATCAAATACATGCCTATAATAGAATTCTATCTATTTTCGATAAATAGCTTTCAGTTTTTTAGGTGTGAGTTCATCCGCTTCAACAAAACACGTCATGTGAGTCCTGAAATGGTAAACCAAGGTCTAAGTGAGGAAAGTTCTCTATGGTGAAAATGTAATAGGCATTCACACTTGTCCGTGGCAGGATTCAAACCCAGGACCTCTGTGTTATGACACAGGCACACTGGCAACAGAAAATCTACCACCTGCCTAGTATGTTAAAATCGAATATATACTTTAATTTTTTACGTGTAAACACATCACCCGTTTAATAGGCATTTCTAATAACAATAAGGAGAAGAAAAAGAAGCTTTTATTTTCATTAAGCCAGTACAGCAATAGACAACGTCTCAATAGATTAATTAACACAAGGTTCTACAAAATTATTTACAAATATAGATATAATTATTATAGATAGTATAACCACAAGAGTCGCAGAAATATATGTTTATAGCACAATAGCAGCTTCAAAATATTCTCTAATGCAATAAAATGGATAAAGTAGCAAATACTCATAGAGTTTATGTTTATACGCTTCCAAAGAAATATTATGGTTTTGCAAACACAATGGAAATTTATTAAACAATTGTGGTCCTATCACTTCATAAATATTCATTGATTTAAATTACCTATGGTGTTGTATATAAATACGTTTATTGTTTCTAGCATTGTAATTATGTACATGCGTCCTATAAACTGCAATTTTGGTAACTTATTTTTTACATACAACAAATCAGAGTACATAAATAAATTAATTACTGTCATAATACTACTCTGAACAAATAATGGTCTACAATGTGTTTTATAGCATGATCCTGTTATTACTCTAATTTCTCTCTTCTGTAATATTAAAACATAATTGACATAAATACAGTTTGCACATAGTAAAACATTAAAATGCTTTGAAAAAACTAAAATAGGAAGATCTTACATAATTATAGGGTACACAGTTATTCAGATTGCTTAATAAATAAATTACTCTAGCTAATTTATCACTTATATAACTTAAGCGTTTGTTCAAATTTAACGTGTGATCGATGTATATACCTAAGAACTTAACACTAACAGACTCATCATAAGGTAGCCTATCCCTTAAACTAAACACAAATTCTTGTGTCTTTTTTACGTTTAACAAAAATCCATATAAACCATATTGATTATTCAGTTATTGTTCTACCAACAGTAATTTTTAGATTATTAAAATCATTACTATGGTTTAAGAAAGTTGTGTCATTTGCATATAATATTGCATGGATTTTATATGAGATGAAAAGTCAGCATGTGCAATATTAGATTTTTCCTTTCCAACACACACAAAATAAAAATTTTAAAAAGTCAAAGCCTGTATTATCCACGCCATAAAATTTAATTATCTTTAGTACTGCATCATTCTCAATACAGTCACAATCCTTAGGTAGGTCACAGAAGGAGGCCTGAGCAAATCCTTTACTTTTCAATACTTGAAACTTAGTGAAAACCCGTTAATTAGGGAATTTATAGTCAATTATTGATAATTTCTTTCTAAAACCCAATTCAAATTTGTTAAAAATATCATTTTGGACAAAGTAGTCACATAACTGGAAATAAATAATAGTTTATAACAACTTTGCGAATACAGGGACAATAGAAATGGGCCTATAGCTTGAAGGGGAGCTCATAATTCCTTTTTTGAAAACTGGCACAACTCTCGATCTATAGGAAACTAACCTTCAAGTGAACATATATTTATACAATAAGTTAGAGGACAAATTATACAATCTATCACTTACTTTAACAAGTTACAGGAAATGTCACATATATCTAGGCTATCTGATAACTTAAAATTTCTAACTATATTTAATATAATAACAGGAGAACTTTCATGAAAATTGATAGGATTAAAAACACTAGATTTTACACAGTTTTGAAACATGAGCTCAAAGGACCTAACACTAGGCTTTACGATACTGTGACTTATATCATTAACTGAGTAAGTACAAAAGTAATTGAATTCCTGAGGAGAGACAGTAACATTGTCCCTGTAAGAGACTTTTGCAACACTATTAATAAGTTTCAAAGTTGCTTGTCTCTTGTTACTTTAATTTTCTATAATAAGTGTGTTAGAGTATTTTTTAACTACAGGTACTGTTTTTTTTGTACGCACACCTGCATTTAACGAAAGATAACCTAAAACAATCAGTTTTACTCTTAGTATAAATATGTCACATAAACTCATTACTTGCCTTTTCATGTTTAAAAGTTGTAAAGAGTACCAATTATTGTTTTTAGATGGTACTTTTCTCCTTGTACCCTGATTTTGTGCTTTGATATTTCGTTATGGTATGCAATTATCAAATATTGGGAAAAAACTTTTAAATGTTTTTAAACACTACTTCTGTTTTATAATTTGTGGTAACTATTACTATTACTAACCGATTAACATTAGAGGGAGAATCTCTTAAGATAACAATTGTGTCTAAATCTATAGGCCTAGCTAACAAGCACATTTACATTAGCATTGGAATCCAAATCAACTTCAGTGGGCCAACTAGGATCATAAGAAAATATCTTATTACTTAAACTCAACTATCTAACATGACTAACTTGTTGTTTTCAAATTAATAAAAATGTTATCTAGAGATGATGGTCCTCTTGTGGGATCAGAATTTACACATTTTAAATTGTACTGACTCAGTATTATCAGCTCAGTAACATTACTCTTGGTCTTTGTAATATCAAAGTCTGAGTTTATATTCGCACCATATTTATAAATCCATTGAACTGCCACTTGAAAGCCGGCCAGTTATTAGCCCTATACCATTCATCGGACTTACTGTGTTATTATAAACGTAATTTTGCAGCGTGATGGAGTGTGTGTGATAGAAAGGGGGGATGTGAGCATTCTCATTCCACCTATTGTTGCAGCAGGATTCGCGAATTTATTAACCTATCGTTGGTAGAGAGCTAATTCCCTTAAAACTAATATACGTTTTTGGATCTCCGACACGTTTTATACATAAATTCTTTGTATTTGTCGCGTCAGGTAAAATTTTATATTCAGTAGTTGCTCATTTTTAAAGCAAATAAAGTAAATATAATTTATCCCAATAAGTATAATTTTCCGTATCGAATCGGCTCTGAAGCGCGTGAAAGAGGGACCTGTTCAAAATTAACTTCAAGTTATAAGGTTTCCCCTGCAGCGATCATAAATAAATGATACCATACTTTTTATATATTCATTGAATTCATCTTTATCAAAATTTTGTATCTCTTGTTTCCTTTTTAGGGCAAAATAAAAGGAGCTATTTCCCCAAATTCCGTGCGGACGAAGTCGCCTGCATAGCTAGTCTACAATAATTCAAAACACCGTTAACTTATTAATAGCACGAGTGTAATGTTTATGTTCCAGTGATCAGGGACGTATAGTCAGTGAATCGTGCGTTTTTTACGTTCCGGAAGATTTCTTCTTGAAATTTTAATCCGCATTGTTCCACTTCTGAGTTCAATTTCCGGAACCACTTATTAGGGCTCTGCATTGAACAATAGGTGATATTGATTCACCTTTTCTGACCTCTTCACCGAACGGGAATTCGCTACCACTTCATACAATTTTACACCGTCAGCATTCCTGAAACTCTTGGAAAATTTTATTGGAGAGAATTCCTAACCTTCGTTAATACTTGAGCGTTTAGAAATATAATCAATAATTCTGCATTACAAGTGATAATTTTTTAATTTATTTTGTTGGTGGTAAACGGTTACAGGAAATATTTTGATTAAAGTGAGGAGGTACTTTCACATGGATACTGATATCGCAGTACACCTGGAAGCTATTAGTCTCCATATTCAGCTAGATGGAAACATTAGAATTCACTGAGATTTTTCGGCAAGTCTGTTGATCCCGTTTTATATTTTTAAGTAATCTGATTCGCATTTTCCAGGTCGCATTCCTTATGGGAAATTACAATTAAGATCCGCCTAGTTTTAGTAGTACTATATTAAAACTTACTTTTAGTGATATTGATTTTATTAACCTTTCTGTCTCACTTTGATCTGGTATAGAATATAATATTGAATATGCTTAAATTTTTTTACAAAATTTATAATTAGTATAAAATAAGGAAAGGTCTTCAAAACATGATTCAGGGTTAATAGCTGTAAGGAAAATTAATATATTAATATTTAACACTGAACTCTTCCATAGTATGACAGAATAATTTGCGTCAATTTGAAATTAAGTACGCTGAAAGCACAGCCTATAATCTAGACCGTAGCAGGCCACACGTTAAATCCGCCACATTAAAGCCAAGCTCGTTTACATTGGAGCGGCGTTAACAGATAACTACACGGTAGTAGGAAGCTGATGGCTGCAGATAAAAGCGATTACAGCGAAACATGACACTTGCGATCATTTCACTGATGCATGAGTTTACGGAAATTCGTCCAATTGATCGTTAGATTCATATTGGTTTCATAAATTGAGTGATTACAGTGTTCAATGCTTCTTTGGAGAAAATGTGTTTCAGTGGCGTTCTTAAACCATTTTATCAGTATTGATACTAAATCGATTATTGTGAGATTTAAATATTAGGTATGGTTTAGGATGAATATTTTGAGAGCCCATCTTTAACTCAAAGCTATACGTTTGCTCACTGAGTGATCATCAAAAGTATATTCTAACAACATATTAAATCAAAAATTATTTTAATACCTATCTAACCATTTAACTTGACACATAGTCAATGATATGATCTGTTATTATTGAATAATAATTTGTAAATTAAACTAATCCCTTATAAATCAAACTAATAAACTAAAACGAAAGCCTCGTAAACCGTAATCAGCTAAAAGAAACTTTACAACACAGAATAATTACAAAAACTGAGTTGCAAGCTGCTTACACAAATGAATATTATGGAGTAAATTTGTTAAGAAAACAAACTATCATCTTCTTTGATCATCTTCCGTAATAAAGATATTTGCTGTAGAATATTATTTATTTCTAGCGTACCTTTTATTTGTCGTGTAACATCAATAAAATAGATTTTATCCTTACCAACAAAGAATTATAAATTTATTAAATTTACATTTTTTATCTTTATTTAGAGTCGCTTCAACTACTACGGTTATTAGAGTCTACGATAGTGTAGACAAAGAAAATACATTTATCTGTGCACCTTCTGAATACAAAACGCAATACACAATCTGATCTAACGATTAAATAGGACTATAATTAGCTACAGAAGATATTATAGAGACATGCATTATAAATATTCCAAATATAGTAAATTTAAATTCCACGAGAAAACAGCACTTTTGAAGTCTCTAACTGGACCATTTCTGAAATGATAATAATTTAACTCTCAATCAACTAACTGTTATGATATCTTAATATTGGTAATGTATCAGGCAAAAACAAAATATCTGCATTTTTCTGTGATTTCATTCTTACCTCATGAGCGACTTTATTCTCACACGTGTGAAATGTACTCATCGACTCTTACAATCCTTCTTTAATCCGGCTCATTTCAGACTTCTTATTCATTAGCACACCTCTATCTGGTTCTATTTTACTGTACAATTAAATACCATATCAACTTTAAAAAACATCATTCTTTCTTAAGACTAAGCCAATAGAATTCCCAATGAAGCAGACACTTTTTAAGAATATAAAACATAACAGAGAAGTATTAAATTTGAAACATACAATCTAAGAAGAGAAGAATTAGAGAAGAAAATAAAGACATTACTACCGGGAAAACAATTAACTGGTCAACGGGGGTGAAGATGCAAGTATGCTTGAAATGAAGATAACACTGTAACAGGTCCGTTGAAAATATCTAATTTTGGAGACAAGACTTCAGAGAAGAAACTAAAATTATGTAAGGTTGAACAAAAACGAAAAACTACGGAAATGATCACTAAAAAATGTGAAAAGTATGGAATACATTAAAAATATGACCGTTCCGAATAGTGTATTCGACATTATAATGTGTGTTGATTTTGAACTACTCATTAACGGCTTAAATGGAATATTGATATTTTTAGTCTCACAGAGTGAACAAAATACATTAAATTTACCGAATTTCAAGTTGAGGTTTAAGGTTTAGGGGTAATTGAAAGCTCATTTAAATTACTCCTCAATGACAGCTGCACTGCCACTGAATTATTATCAACACTTGACGAAAATAAACAAGGATATCAGGATTAACCAAATAAATTTCCCTCTATTCCTGTTGGGCTAGCATGTTATAAGTTTAGAACGATCACGCAGAAGTACTGAAGATAAATAATTAGTAATCGTGAGTGCTGGATTCAACACTATGAAAAATGGATTTAGAAAACCTAATTTGAAGATAACTTTCCGTGACTTTAACTTAAATACCCTTCTGAAACAGCTAACGTAGAAGATATAAGATTATTTAGGAGTAGTAATTAATAAACTCTATCTGATAAGCGTAGACTGTACGAATAGAATCTTAATAGCGGGTGATGCGTAACCTAGTCCGAGGAGTGGTTTATGGGGCGATTGCTAGAAGCGATTATGGCTATAGCGATGGCGATGTGGTAGTGAGAGCGGCTGTACACAAATCTTGTACAAGTGTCCTCTTGTGAGCGTTTCCGCAACGTTGCAGTTGCTGGCGTGAGTGATGGATCGACCGCTCCTACCGCCGCGTTTAGCGCACACATTAAAGCGGACGCCTCGCCCCCTGCGATAAATACGCCCCACAATCCGCTTTGAACGCAAAAATAAACAATTAAAATTATTTCCAGCGTGTTACTTGAGGCTGAAATCGAGTCAGCATAACATGTCGTATAGAAATATACATTATATTTATCATACCTGATCATTTATAATATTACATAAATATATTTTAAATCTAATCACGGACATTTTGCATCAATACTTTCATGTTTTCATAATCTTAACTTAAAACAAGCAATTCACGCTTCTCTAAAATTATGAGGGCCCCCTATTAGTGACAACACATTTGCTTGACTATTCAGTGACTAACAGATATTTATCCTTACAGCATTTTTGTCTGATTTCTACGTAATATTCATATATATTGTAATGAAGTCGATGCAGTTGTGTTTCGTCGCTAAACATTTACTAACTTTGAACGCCAACTTTTGAACATAGAATAGATTTGAATTTATTGTTTTTTCTATTAGTTTATGGTTGAGGAAATAGGACACGATATACATTACATCAAGTAACAAATAGATATAAGGACAAAATAATGTAACATAATTAACAACAAATAATCTTTAAATAAATAACTATAGTAAACAAGATATAGTCTAAAAATCATTGGAAACGCTTTACGAACACTAGAGAGCGCAAACACACACTGAGAAGCACAGACACGCCCATAAGGAGGTATCTGACCTTCCGTAGTAGCTTCAGGCAATACGTGAAACAAACGAAAGAGCAGAAAAAACTATACATAAAGCTTTGAAGTTTTGTAGGAGGATATTTTACATACTACAAATTCTACACATATGAAAGAACATTACACTATTAAGGGAACTTTCAAGAAACTCCTGTACAAAGGAAAACGCGCCATATAATAGAATATTTTTGCACTGTGAATAATTTTATGACAGTGATGATATGGAGGAGTTGAATATTTTTTTATTTTTAATGTATTTATTTGAACTATTTTAAATTTTCAAAACCTAAATAACTTTGACATTGAAGTCTATTGTATTGTTAAAATTTATTTAGTAAATCACGGTATTTTTGACAGCTTATTCCCTACAATGAGTATTTATTAGCAGACACTTCGTTATCTGTGATTGTTGAAAAAGAGGATTTCTTATCAACAGCCATAAATAAATTCTAACTTTGATAACCTAAAGGAAGGGATGGAATTTAAGTTTGAGACAGATGAGAGTGCTTGCGCTATCAAATCACCGCCAGTCCATACAAAAAAAGTACTTTATACTTATAAAATTTTGATAACCGCCTTGTACGTGGATACTGCACAACAGGTGACGCAGACTCAGCTGCCGATTTACGAAAAGGGTCTGTAGACGGCAAACAATAGGAGCCACGAATTTCATCATACCTACAGCACAGTTCCATCTTATTAATACGCTTAAAAATTAATTCTTAAAGATGCATAGGCCCAATACAATTTTACGTACACTTAAAAATTGGCACCCAATTACATCACTGTTGAAACGAACTTTATTTCTCATTACTCATTACTGCAAAAAATATTTCACATATATTTATACTGTCAAATTCTGAGTGAGCTTATCCACATAGTTAATTACAATAATAAGCGGTTTATTCATTACAGCATTCAATTAATTGTTAGGTAAAGTACTCCCTTTAACTTAAATTCCATGCACCTTAGATCAATTTATACAATGTCAATTCTTCATTGGATTTCAACGATTTTGTTTGTGAAGAATGTGATTAGTAAATATTTAGGTGAACCTAGCTTAGGCTTTCAGGAATTGAAGGAATGTTGAGACTTGATCAGTGGTAGAGTGCCCGTCCGGAAAGTGGGAGGACCTGGGTTTGAGTCCTGGGTCCGATGGGCATTTTTCCATTATTGTCTTTCTCCGCTAAATGAGTATTTTGTTTTGCTTACGTTCACTTTTAGTAGGTGATTTGCGAAATTACCAAGAGGCCAAGTCACACATTACATAATAGAAAAAATTAGTTTTGTTTTAAAACAAAAATAAATTAAGTTTGACAGGAAAATATATTTTCCGTAAAAGTTATTATAGTTTGAAAGTAACTATAGACTAGCCAGGACTTTGAAAAAAATTTCATGTAATCAAAATCTTTGTTGTAATATAATATGGGACCGAATCTGTCGAAAAGATTGCAATTATTTTTGTGCAGTCTGTAAAATATTAATCAGTAACATGTAAACATTAGCTCTGTACAACTGATTAAGCACGATCGTCTTCACTGTAAAGAAAATACTTTCATCTCACCGCAGTCTTTCCTTTTTGAGTCGGCCAAATTATAATTTCAATGCAGCAATCTTTGAAGTAATCCGTCTTGAGATATATATTTCGCTTAACAGAATAGGATTTCCTTAAGCTTCTTGTGTCAAAGGAAGACTAAGCCTTGGAGGCGGAACCAATTCCACGCTGTAAATCAGCCAGCTCTTAGACTACAAAGCTGCCAGCCCCACACTGTACGACCGGAAACCGTTATAAAATATTAATAACCTAGTAACTTGCACTCCATTTACTTTTAATGCCTCTGTTCAATTTATCCACTACCTGTAGCGTCAGCATCTTGAAGATACATTTTATGTGATCTAGAGTTCAGTCTATTTACAAGCGTGAAATGTATCACTATCAGACTTCTGACTTACCGTGAAATAATATGAAGAAGCAGAAAAAATACAAATATATTTTCATATATTTGATGCTCTTATCTTCACAGCGTATAACGGATATTGTCTCACTCAGCGCAGAGTAATCTGCATTTCATGGCATTGCACTGCAGACTATTGTTGTGATCACGTCGTCCGTAATATAAACTTTTGATAAATTATCGGCAGTATTATAGGTTACAAATAACATTTTGCCGTAATACAAGCTTCGACTGTGAGAAAAAGTCTACAGATATAAAGTTCAAACTTTATCTTTCGAAAAACGGATATTAGGGCATGAAGTAGAGTTTGTAACGTCACTTAATTAGTTCCATGATTAAATACTGAAATTATCATCAAGCAATATTTCATGTAGAACGTTAATTATACAATAATTATATTTTTAAAGAAAACGAAATATTGTTAAAATCATTCGAGTGTAGAATTTAGGTCCGTTTTAATAAACATTATGTACTAAAGATAACAATAAATTTTAACGAAAGCAATTTAAAACAATTCAAGGTTTCCAACTTAAACAAGAACTTAAATGATTCGAATGTCTCTGTCTATGGGAAACGAGGCCGCCGGTTACTTGAAATTTCGCGTCTTGTTCCATTATGCCATGGGGAAACCCTGAAACGCATTCTAATGAGCCACTTCCTGCCACTGCCCCACACTCCTACCGGAACTTGGGAAGCACTTTGGCAGTCTGCAGTCTTTAAAGGAACTACATCTGCGCAAAATACCTTGTCACATCGGAACACTACTGATACCAACTCAATTACTAGAACCTGTTCTGTTAAAACTTTGATAGCATTGAATAGTGTCCATAATTGCCAGGAAAGTACTGTTTGTGTTACAAAGAATGGTATTAACAATTGAGTTTTGTAAGTTGGAACCATAAATTAGTGGATGAAACCCTGTTTTATATAATTTATTTGGACAAAAATTGAGGCTACATCGCCAAAACATCTACGCGAAGAATATATATTATTTATTCCAATTATTTTATCACATAATTTTGTTTGTTTGTTAATTGGCTTTTTCTTACAGAGTTAGTAAACATTTAACTCAGATGTTTTGCACTTTCAATCCCTCATACACGTTACATCCAGAGTATTCTGATATTTGCAAAAATTATTTTACAAAATGGCAAAATGTAACAGCATGACGATTTAGGTGAACATAAAAAGTAATAGATAATTTTAGGTAATAATTTACTTTCTGTATCATAAGCATTTATTTCGTTTTGTTAACCTCCAAATTCTATTTATGCTTCATTCTTTTTCCACTAGCCTTAGAGAAGAAAATATTATTGCAGAACAAATGCTTTCTGAATGTTGTAACCCTGTCCAACAGATCGCGCTCGTAAGTTGTGAAAAGTGTGTTAGCACCAGAATTCCAATTTATTCCCTGCTGAGTGAAATATATGTCCCTCCTCAAAGCGACAGCTGAAAAATTATGTCTGTGGCGAGCCGCGAAACGTTTTAAAATGTGACCAAATGTTATTCATGCGAAGTCATTCGTTTGAACAAGTATTAATGGGCACTGACCTGCTAATTATGATGTGAAAACTATTTAGGTTTAAACTGTTGTAGCTAATCTTTCAGGATTGCGTAGTTATATCATGTACTGAATAAATCAAATGTAGGTAAGTGTTTATATATAATAGATTGAGCTTTCAGTTTTACTAAAATTTGTAGTTATCAAATTCGGTTGCCTCAAATCAAAATTAGAGTCGAAACTATTGTCAGTAGGCTGATAAAAATTGTGCGTCCATTCCGATGAGCCAGTTCGAAAATTCAACTGAATGTTAAGTTCCCAAATTTAGGCACCACTAGTATATAATTTATTTTCATATATCTATCTATACATATTATTTCTTGCTGTAATACGTAGTTTATGAGTTTTTGTATTTTCGTGTTTGTGGTCGGTTAATTACGGGTTATTGCAAGAGCTATCTCAGTCTTGATGATTCTATTTATTTGTATAACCTATGAACATTACAGTTCAGGCCTGTAAAATGGGAAGAAATAAGAAATTATGCAACAGAACGTACAGACGTTGTGTAGTACTAATTAACAGAATTTATTAGATGATGTCTGATACTGGATTACCATACTTTATAAGAAACACACAACAATTACTATGCCGATAAACAAATAATTTTTTTGTATCTTCTGTAAGTATATTTTCTAATTAACTTCTAAGTTCTAGCACATGTCTTTTATAAATACGTAATACATCTAACACAATATTAATATGATTGAAAATCGAGGTAACAGAGTGCGACGAAAACTCAGCGACGTTAGTTTCCGTTAACTCAAACTATTAGCCCGGGGCTCCTCTTCAAAAACTGAATAAAAAATAGAATAATCTAGCGGGATTGGCGGGTTTGCCTACACTCAGGCGTCCCGGCTGGAAGTTGTTTGAATTATCTCTTGGTAAAATGTGTTCATTGCAACTGATTAATTGCAAAGTAACGTAATGGATATCAAAATTTCTCTACTTCTGTCTTTCTTCATTAATATATCCTCAATACTCAGGAGAATGTTTCGAATGGAATCCACGTTTCCCAGAGATAATAATGTCTCACGAATCAGTCTTTACTTTTTAACTTTTATTAACCGTTACTTGCTCAGCCTGGTTGTTTACATCTGTCTGTTGTTACTAGTATATGCCTAAGATTGGCCATTTCTTTCATTGGTGGACAACTTCATATGAATTTTTTTACGTTTATATATACTTGGATTTTCTTTCCAAATCTAAGAAAATACCTTAAGTCAAAATTTTATTTTCAAATTAATAGTCTGTTTCTACGAAATAAATCATATTTAAGATCTCACATCCATTATAGTTCAGTATTTCATACTTCTGAAAAGATTAAATTCTCCATGACAAATATTTCACATCCAGTTAATATCATAGTCGATTTGCATGTTTATTATTTTGGTTGTACGATCACAGTTAAATAAATTGTATTCAGCCAAGAAAAAATTTTTTCATTAAAATATTACAAAATTATTGTATTACTAGCCTTTAAAAAATTCTTGAATTATTCCTAGCCTGTAATTCACTAAACGTTACTATAGCATAATTTATATTTTTGGATTCATTCTTGCCGCCTGATTATTTTTAAAGAACATTCGCAATTTACAAGATACTATATATATAGTGCTGATCAAAAAATGTATACACACTTAGATAAAGCGTAGCTTATACATTATCATCAGTATTACAATGATTCAAAGTGAACAGTTGCAATAATTGTTTAAAATGCAAACCGCTCGTCTCCAAACACTTCTGAGCACTTCGGAGTAGCCAGTTTTAAATATTTGTACATATTTATTTGATGAGCCCTGTATTTACATAATTTGTCAACATTACGACTTCTTGTGTTAATGGTTACTTATTTTTCTAATACATTTGCATAACTTCAGTTGGTCAGTAATTAATTTCTTTAGCTCTGGAATTATGAATGCTTTTTAAAAATAATATAAATAGGTGTTTTAGAAAGGAATATGGCGAAAAGATTAACGTATCTATTGTTATCATTTACCATAAAGGTTTACATTAATTAAAAGTTATTCAGATTATGGAAAGGTAAATCACGAATTGATTTCTACAAATATTTTGAAAAAATGTATGAAATTAATAATACACTCGTCTACTAAACGCATCGTTATAATTTTCTTTCAAGATTGATTTTAACTTAAAAAAACGTTCGTGTTTTCAGGGACAGCAATTAGTAAGTATTCAAATCACGGACTCGCTCACTTAACATGGCCACACAAAGGGAACTGCTGGATTCAGCGCAATAGGCACTCGGACACCCCATTTGTAAACATTTAAATCTCGTTAGTGTGCAGTATTTGGCAATCATTTGGTGCAAATGAAATCCCGATGCCCGTTTTATGAACACTTCTGGCTGCATTAATAGGCCTGCGCGCTCGTGAACCCTCAAAAGCTGTGACTGCAGTCCGCACACAGAATGGCGCGGTCTCCTCTGCTTGCTATTTGTACAAGCACACCACACGAATTTGGTTAACCTTCCTGTTACAAGGAGCTAATTAGTTATTCGATCAACTGTACTCTTTACTGACTGTAATTTCCGTATATCTTAATGACGCCATGGATAAAATACATATTTTAACAGTAGTTCTTTGAACTGTAACATGATTAATTAATATTCTCCGGACAGTTACCAATATTTCTCTAATTTTTGACTGAAGAGATATCAGAAAAATCTGTTTCTATTGAATTCCATCACCATGGACAGAATCTATGGATCAGTAATTTACACTGAACAGCTACCACCAACATTCACGTTCGCCATTACCGGTAGAATTTTGTTACACTGTCTTGTAAAAATATTTTCAATAAAATAAGTATAATGACGAAATATTCAAAAATGATTTATTAACCAACAATATGAATTTATAATGCCTACTAAGTTATGCCCTTATTTCGGGATTTATCACTTAAACAAGAAAAGGATATGTTTTGAGAATCTATTCAAAATTCTGAAATAATATAATTTTTTATAAAGCAATCATTGAAAATCTAAAGCGCGTAGACAATCAAATTTATCCGAATATACAAGATATTCAAGAAACTCCAGATTATAATATTAATAAATCTTGAAGGTTTATCTCCTATTTTCCCCGTTGAAGACCAAAATTAATGCCAGTACACAGTTATATATATTTTATTAATTATATTGTTAAGTAATAAATATTTTCTGACTGCTTAGCCATTTTATTTATTTAACGTTTCATTATAGTCAGATAAATATTAATATTTTGTCTACGCTTTTCTCGGGTAATCATCTCGTTTAATTTTTCTCACAGGACAGTGACGTGAAAGTGTCATGAGATGAAAAAAATCCGTATTGGTTCTTTTTGCAAATATTTTCCAATTTTCGCTTCGTCAGGATCCATTTTTGTAATCAGAAAGGTATTATTTTCTCAAATATTGCTTTGTAACAAATTATCCTCACTTTATTCAGTTTTGTCTCCTTCTTTAAAATTTAAAAGTTGTTGAATTACTTACTTAGTGGTAACTAATTTAATTCACTACACTCTTAGAAATACAATATAATAGGTCACATGATTTCTTTGAAGAGTTTACAGATTGTTTCAATAATTTAAAATATCTTCGAAGTTTTTACGTTGATTAGTAAACTGATATATGAAAACATTTAATTGCAATACTGTTGACGTATACACTACGTTAACTTGCAATTTATGTTTACTATTGACATTTTAATATCTTCAAAACATTTCTGCGCCCTTGGAATATAAAATGTGAGATATCTAGCTAGTCTCTATTCCTTTATGATATATTTGTATTTACAGTTTTCGAGTAACATTTGTTTATATCTTCAGTTTCCTGTTTACTTTACTTGTTAATTTTGTTTTACGTTCTAAAACGTTGTTACAGAAAGGTTGAAGTAATGTAGGAAACGTCGTTCTCTTCTACGCAGTACCTTTATTCTACGCCTTTCCTCCAGTTTCTCGTTTTACACCGGCTACTATCGACGCCTCGGTGCGGGATCTTACTCGTGGAAAATTTTACGATCAAATGTTTCCGCCATGGGCGAAGACATCAAACTACTCCCAGGTTAGGCGGTTTTGCATACCAAGCCAGGGGCGCGGCTCCCAAGTAATCCGATTCAAGTGTGTATTAAAAGAAACATACAATTCGCTGTTATTATTATTTTTGTGTACTTAATAATAACTTTAATATTTTATTAGTTTCTCAACGCCAATAATAAGCAGACAGAAGGATAGATTAAGAAAATGTCTAGATGAGAAAAGATCATATCAGTTCTAAGAATAAGTCATAAGTAAAATAATTAAATAAAAATGTTGCTAAATTACAACCACATTAGAAGGAAAAGTATGTACCACAAAAGGCTTTTGACTCAACGCACAAACCAGATGACTAACCCCCCAAAAAATTTAAACGATAGGATAGTATGAAAGTATATAAATTAGCCAAACAATAAATAATAATAACCATCGATTATTTTAGAAATATTGGATTTACTATGAAGTATTTCGGATATAATTATTGAATAGTACCTAGTGTGTGATATTCAATTAAGAAATTTTCATCGGCACATCAATTAATTTGTATATGCGTCACACACCCACTTACATTTGAGCATGTACACTTTTCACATGAACCCCAATTTCTAATACGTTATCATATTATGTATTATTTAGGTTTTTTTTATTAGCATCTCTTAGTTAAATAAAATTTCATATCAACTCCGATCTGACAACGTGCAAATAGAATGGGCGTTGCCTTCAGCACTTATTGAAAATAATGATACCAACTTTAATAGGTGAATGTCCTCCTGACGTTGAATTTTATGTCAGGAGCAGAGGGGCAGTATGGTTGCCAAGGATTATAATTGGGATAAGTGAAGTGACATCACCAGGTGCCTTTCGTTCAGCCAATGGGACAAAACGTTTACGTGATATATTAAAAAGTACCTGTGCCATTAATCATGTAATTAAGAGCATATACAAAAATTCCTAGTCGTAGCTCTACACTTTCGGTTTGTTGATATTGTTGGAGACAACTAGATGCTTCCTAATAGGATGTTTGATTTCTGAAATACATTCTTGTATTGAATATCATTTTATATTATGACCAATGTAGGAAAAATTTCAATCAGAACTGCACAATATTTTCTTTGAATGTTAAGTGGGTATTTGTGGATATTGTCAATAAGAAAAGTATTACTGTAGAGATGTAAATGATATTTGACTTTATTTAAAAATGGACGAACTAATTTGTAATGATTTTGAAGAAGAGACGTTTAAATTTAGGTGAGTAGGAATTCGATTTCAATCGAAATTAAATACACTTTTCCTAATTAATTATTAATTCTTTGTGCTCATATATATGGTAATATATCTCAAGCCCCTGTTGTACAAACGCTTACATGTCAAACATGTTGATTAATGAATTTATTCTCATAAACTAATCCTGTTAAGTGTTGGTTTTCTTTAATAAAATTGAAGATCAATCATAAGTACAACTACCATCTTTTCCTGTTGGTCTGTATCTGTGCTGAGCGCCAAAAGGTTTTCCAAAGTGGACTTCATTGCACGACAATTATTTCATTAGTGAATTATAATGAAGGCTTTTCATGATTCCAGCATATTGCTAAGGCCACGCAATGTTTGAAGAATAAATTCACTTTATTTACGATCTCATTTTCTCCAAAGCTGCAAGTGCAATTTTTCTTTTACGAGGGAAGCTGATAAATGGGCGTTAGAAAGTTTTTCCCATTTTGTTTGCTGCGTTGTATTTGTGAAATTAAGGGAAATACGGTCCTCAAAGTTTGTGCATTACGCATATTCAGGATACTGGGAACTAAAAAGTGATATCGTATTCTCTCAAATTACAAGTCAGAAGTAAGCAACAGGCGCTGATATTAATAAGGAAATAAAAATTTACCGCCTCATTTTCATCGTTAAATTAAATTTTTATACTGCCAGAAACATAGTTTCCTATAACTTTATAATTTGAAAAATATTAATATAACAAATATTTCAAATGGTGGATATTCTATATAAAATTTTGCTGATAGGTTTTCAACTGTAATAAGGATAATGTTCATTATGACTTATCAGATTAAGTTTTGGTGTTCTTATAGAGATTCTTTTTATGTTTATATTAAAATTTTGCATGTGTTGAAATTATTTAGTAGATATTGTATTTTCACCCAGCTAGTTTCTTACTGTGGTGTAGTAGTTAGCTTCGCTGCCTCGAGACACAATGACCGCGGGTTCGAATCCTGGAATTAGCATGGAAGTTGTTAGTGTGTGAATTTTGCATCCAGTCAATCCCCTATCAGAAAAAAGAGTAGAAAGTCGTTAATAACCATTAGCTGTTGATCCGACTCAAAATAATTAGTGTCACTATTGTATGAAAGTTCTCCACTAAAACTATAAGTGTTTAAAGATTCTATTTGAAATAAAGTAATTTAAATATATTAATATTTGTATACTGAAATATTTTTCGGATGGCTTTATGAAATTAAATTCACATTTCTCGATCGTTTTATTACATTTTAGAAAAAACTGCCTTTAAGTTATTGTAATTTTATTAAAACTAAAGTATCTGGAGAAATAAGATTATTGATGTGATTTTAATGAGCCGTCTTTTTTTATTAATTTATTATAGTTAATAGTGTACTTACAAATCAAATACTATAGCCGCAACGTTTAAAGAAAAAACAAAAAACTGTATTTAATTGTAATTTTACAATTCCCATATTTACCTGAAGTTATATAATCGTAAATTATAGTCGCAACTGAAGACGCACTTTTATGATTGATTACAATTATCATTTTTATTTAAATTACTTATTCTGGTTACAAAATAATGCTAGTACATGAAACGTGTATTAGATCAATATGATAAATTAAACTGGTGTATTTCATAAGATTTTAAATAATTATCTTTTAGTTTACTTGTAAATTTTAAGCTTGTATCAGTTTCATTCCTTTTAGGTGCAGCATAAAGAAGCTAATTAAAGAATACAGAAGATTAACTAGATGGAGAAAAGTAGTATTCTTTTTCTCGGTATTCTGCGGCTACAGACATCGTTTTCTATTTTGGGCGTTCTGAATGGAAAAAGATGCAGCAGTTTCTAAGAGATGGATTTATTTCACCCTATTTATATGCACGCCTCTTTTCTCCGCGTAGTCCTTAAAAGATTGATGAATCTTAATTCACGCTATTTACACAACATTAATTAAGTGAAGGAAATTCATTTATATTCAGACCATTAAAGCATGATTCATAAGTCGTAATGTAATTAAGAAAACGTTTTTTAGAGATTATCCATTTTATAAATGAAAAATGTATTCTTGATGCTTTAAAGAGGATAAATTTTATAAACTTCTTTAGTAAATAAATCAAATGTTTGACTAAACATATAATGAAATGAAAACGTTGTTGTTGTTGTAGTATTCAGTCCTCAATTCATAAGAACGTGTGTGGTTTGGAATATTGGAAATGTATAGATATTTTTCTTACATCACTATTTGAATATATAGATACTTAGCTTCTAGTTTAATTTTCATCATGCAAACCTATTCTGTGCAAGCCTATACATTTTCACAAAACTACCCACATCACCCCCCCCCCCCCGATATGCTAAGCGTATTCCATCCTTGGTCTCGCTCTTCTGTTCTTACCCCCACACACTTTCCTCTGAAGCTAATTTCACAAGAGCCTCATGTCTCAAACCTTGGCATTTGAATCTGTTCCTTCTCTTGGTCAAAGTCCTAATTGTTCTCTCTTCCTCTAGTATCCTTAGAACTTCCTAGTTAGTTACTCTATCCAGCATTCTCCTATTTCACCACGTTTCGAAAGTGTCTATTCATTGCCTGTCTGCAACTCCTATCGTCTACGTTTTTACCCATGTAACGCCAAATTCCATACGAACATTTTTAGTAATGATTTACTAATATTCTTACTTACATTATCTTTATGAAAATTACTCTTATTTGCGAAAGTCTTTCTTGCCTGTGCTATTCCACTATTCATGGTTACTATACTTTTACGATCCCTAGTTACTATACTGCCCAAGTAGCAGAATTACTTAACTTCCTTCAAAATATCCCTTATTTGTCTAACACCATACTACAGTCCATCACCTTGGCTTGCCTTATATTAATCTTCATGTTGAACTCTTTCTCGAAGACCACGTTTTGTGCCATTTATTACGGTTTCTTCCGAATCCCCTAATACTATAATATCGTTAGCTAACCGTTGCGTTTTTATTTCTTCTCCTTGTACTATGATTTCTTTTCCATATTCCTGTTTATCTTTCTTCATCGCCTGTTTTTTATATATAAGTTCAACAACATGGGGACAGAGTACATCCTTGTCTGACTCCTTTCAAGATTTCTACATTAGTTTCTTGCCCTACAATTCTAATTATTACAGACTGCCATCTGAAGAGGATTTGGATAACTCTTCTTCCTCGATATTTCATTCCTTTTTTATTTTAAAATCCTTATGGTGTGTTGTGGTTTACATAATTAAAGGCGTTTTTTTAAATATACAAATGCCATGATCGTGGGCCTGTGTTATCTTATTCTGTCTTCTAAAATTAGATGCAGAGTGAATATTGTTTTTCTTGTGCATAAATTCTTCCTAAAACCAGACTTATCTTTCCTAACTCGCATTAAATTTGAATTTCCATGCTCCTATATGCTAGTTTTGTTAATGATATGAATTGTTTAAAATATTTGCGGAAATATACTCTTACGTTTGCTTAGTTGAAAACGGAGTCGTCCACTTACTAGAATGATGAATACTGTTGTCTATTTCTCCTTATAACTAAGCTAATAACTCCTCTCCCTTAACTACTTTCCTCATTTCCCATTTACATTATACAATATAATGTATCCGTATCGCTTATTTATCAGCGTTTTAAAAGTTTTAAGAATTATTGATTCTGAGTGATATTTCGAAAGATTTGGAGCACACATTCCTGAATTCATAAGAACGTGTAAGGTTTTGGAATATTGTAAATGTGTATATATTTATCTTAAATCACTATTTAAATATTTAGATACGTAGGCTTCTAGGTTAATTTTCGCCAATTGCGACTCAGTAAAAGATACCACTTTGAACTAAATACGGAAAGAAGAATTTTTGTTCTTTGTGGTACAGGGATATCTAGACAATAACATTCTCTCTGTCTTGTAGTTCCTCTGCTATCACAACGATGTTTGCAAAAGCGGCGCGTGGCAGCAGGAAATGGAAAAGAGTGCTGTCGAGACGTCGACATGGCGGCATACAAGACAGCGCATCAACGGGCGGAGATGGGACTTCTCCAGATAGTTCTGCGAGACGTGTGGGTCAATAAGAAAACTCCTCACGTCGATCAGCTCAACATTACAAATATACGTCAAAGTATAAAAATTGCCATTCATATTTATACGGCCGCTTGATCTGAAACGAACTTATCACATTACACAATCAAATAAGCTATGTGAAATGGTGACAAGAATTTCAAGCTTGACATGGAATTTATTTTTTAGTTGTCATTATACTAGTAATAAAAATTATTGAGATAATGAAAGGTATATTTATATGTGTTATACACTAATCTTGATTTATACTTTTAAAATTTATATGAAACAAATATAATATTCTTGCAAAAAGTTTTATTGGATGTGCAATGATTTTTTTATTCAAGAACAGTATAAATGCTTTCAATCGAGACTCATACACATAGATGATTACGATGAATTAAAATATCTGGATAATTTATTCTCGAACTAACCAGGAATCGAACCCAGCGTCACCACTTATTATTTCCTTTGCAAATAATCACAAACTCTCTATACTACTTTTACTATGTTAGTTCATATATATCTTTAACGTTCGTTAGCTAAGAGTAGATTAATAGAGAAAGGAGAAAGAAACGAAATAGAAGAGTAATTGACACTCTTGAAGGAAGAAATGACTAGAGCAGCCGTAGAAAAAAAAGGAAGAATAGCTCAGACCAGTAGGAAAGCATGAATAACACAAGAAATAATAAAAATGATTGATAGAAGGCGCAAGTATAAAAACGTGAAAGATGAAAATAGTAAAGAGCAGTACAGACACTTGAAGAATGAGATAGTTAGGAGTTGCAAAGCAACCAAAGGGCTTGGCTACAAGAGAAGTGCAATACTGTTGAAGATTTCATGGTGAAAGGGAAAATTGACGCAGATTATAGGAAAATCAAAGAAACGTTAGGAGGGAGGAAAAATATCAGCAAGAACATCAAGAGAGCCGATGGGAAACCAATTCTGGATAAAGAAGAAACAGCAGAAAGATGTAAGGAATACCAAGAACAGCTGTATTACGGTGTAAATATAGATCAATTAGTAATAGAATAACAAGACGAGGTGGATGATGAAGAGTTGGGGGACAAAATTTTAAGGTCAGAGTTTGACAGGGCGCTGACAGACATGAGCAATTGTAAAGCTCCAGGAATGGATATCATTCTACCGGAGTTGATTAGATCAACGGGTGAAGAAGAAATATCATGTCTCAATGAAGAGTTCTCGGGATTCCAATCGGGTGATGTAGTTTTTAGTCCCCAACGTTTCTATGGCTGACATCGCCATCGTCGAATCACAAATTGGTAGTTTAAATAGTCCCGATCGGATTATCTTGACCAATCAGGGGTTCCCTTGTCTAGCACATAGGAGGTAGGAGTGGGTCGCTCCGTTTCCACGCCCTCCACCTCGCACTCTTTGGATCGTTGCGGCGACATTGCGCCCTTCGACTGATGGTGACCTGGTCCGATCTGCACTATCGGGCTTAACCTCTGGGATGTCCGATAGGTTGACCTGTGTTCGGGTTATCCGCATTTTTGATAATATTGGTCACTCAGGTGGAAACCTGAATCCCTATTTATCAGCTGGCTGTTGGCGGTTCTAATAGCAACCGGCTCCAGTAAAATACTGTCCCAGAATTTATTAGCGTACTCAAGAATCGTGGTCCCATTAAATTTAATGAGGCTTCAAAAAATCTCTTGAGAATTTCCATCCACTTTTCTCTTCACCTGCCGACGGCTAACAACAAATAAACGCTCAATAGATCAAATATTGTTAATATTTTGATTTAACATATTACTTACAATGAAATCCCAGTGGGCCCAGAAAAAACGATATGAAATTGTTGAACCTACTTGAAGTTTTAATAGTTTTACTGTAGAATATTTTATCTAAATATTTTACACAATTAACTCTCCTGATTTAAATTAAAATAGAAATAATTAAAGGATTAATGGGGAGTTGATTCCTGGATAATACAATTGTATCCTTTCAAGCAATGTTTTGTTTCAATTAAGAAATACGGATCAGAATAAAATATTACGAAGTATAGTAAATGCCTTATAATATGCAAAATTACACATCTCGATAGCGATCTCCGGATTCTAACCATTTAAGGAAGAAATAAAAAGATATGCTGCAAAGAATGTCAGCTCAGTAATGCGATACTTAATCTGAAGGTTAAAGAGGTCCAGTACATTATTAAACATAATTAGAAAATATAGAACACCACTTTTACTGATCTCTGGTATTTATGAAGCTATATGAAGAATTTAGTGTTTATAATTATAAAGACTAGTTTTAATACTACACACACGGATACAATTATAAAAGACTTTAATCAGTCTCTCCAAAAAGTGTCAATTTTTAAGTTACTCTAACACAAGCTCGAAGGACATTAAAATTATTAAACAGTACACACAAAACTGTAGACAGCAGAAGTTAATATATTACATATTAAATATGAACATGAAGGAATTGATATTAATAAAGTACCATGAATGATATTCAGTGTGAAATAGTCATTCTCAAACAGAGATTCCTGCTTTTCATATAGATTCAATAAATTCAACTATATGCATTATAAGAAATCAACTACACAAGTACACTAATATTTACTTTTGGTTTGTAGAACACCTTTTTATTAGCATAATAGCACACGATGGGCATCGAAGGGACATTTCCTATGGTGTATTGAAATTAAATATTTACCAAAAGACAGTAAAATGATTCTGTATCGACTAGAATGTATGAACTGGCTGTAGGAGAAACTCTGGAAATAAAAATTGTATACGCGTATATTTATTGTTTGTTCAACGTTAATTGCCTTACCATTCCATCTACGCTCAAGACAAATTCATTTTTAACGTTTCCTATGATTTAGAAGTACGATGATTATTAAAAAGTTACAAATAAATGAGTTAGTTAGACATGCAATATACATCCATCCTTTTAAAGATTAATCATTCGCATGCTATTGATGAAATAATTCAAAGTGGAAATTGAAGTACTGTTCTAAATGTTTTTATCTTGTTTAAAATTTCGTTTTTAAATATTTATAGTATATCAAAACTTTTGAATAGTTCTAATTTAAAGGTATAAATAAATAGGAAGAAAAGAAAGTGTAAGTCAAGCTTTTTTGAATGATATACCGAGAATAGCTGCATTAGTATCTCTGCAGGGGCGAAAGCTGATAGCATATTCCGCATTGGCCTTGGGCGTCGAAGTGAAATACGGTCTTCCTCCGGAAGAGTAACGTGTCTGTCGGCGTTTTTATTTGTCCGTGGAGGAGATGGCAGTGCGATATTGCGTCGGACTGGGGACAGCTGGCGCAGCTGCGGTCTTGCGGAAACTGCCAACTTCTGGCCCTGGACAGGTCCCCAGATCCTATTATAATATGACAATCCCTGTACGTCTCATGTGAATAAGAAAACAAATCTTCTCTTCTCATCTCATCGCTCAAGTCCTCATATTTGCATTCTGCACTCTATCACAATCTTTGACCTTACTTATGTTTGCAATGGACATATATTAAATATAAGCCCCAGATATCTACGCTCACTATATTAAAATAATCACAATTAAATTTTATTAAAAATTAATCTGGTAAATGTAAATTAATTTAATTCTATATAATGGCTGATTCCACATCAGGAAACTGCTTCTCAATCACGCAACCTTAAAAACAAGATAACATGAATACTTTATTCAAACGAATTATATTATATAACAAATCACTTTCAAGTCCTCATCATTAATTTAAATTTAGTTTATAACACACAAATTTTTACTAAAGTTTCCTCTGAATTCCAAATTTTGAGATCGCTGATCTATATTTCATTTTTCATGATCGGTTTTCTTCTTTGTTTAATTTTGCAGTCAAACACCAAAGTAAGGCACTTTCTTACATATGGAAATCTAATTTGTTTCTTGTTCTTATCATGTTGACGAAGTTATACACATTTAACGCTAGGTAAGTCGAATATTTTCTATGGAATCCCGTTGAAACCACGAGCTGCACCAATCCGATAAGATTTCAATTTCCAATTTATTTAACGTTAATCGTTTAAATATGTTAATTCCATGGTTTCTATAGAGCACACGAGTTTCAGGTACCTGCATCATCTGGAGCAATATCGTGACATCCGAAAGTCTTGACAATATCAAAACAGATTTTATGGCACATTTATGAATGTGAATTAAGACTCAAGAACAGGACATTCCACCGTGTAATCAGCTCCATCTTGATGGAGTTGTTAGGGACAAGAAACAATGAGTAATCCGACGAAGCTATTCTTGTGAAACTTTAGAAGGAAGAAATGTTCGGATATCCCTATAGTAAGAGAAATCAGCCTCGGAGTGAATTTTTGGTGAGATGAAGGAAGATTGAGAAACTAAGTGAGAGAAAGAACGGCGAGAAAGATTTATAAACATGAAGGAAAGTAGTGATCCAAAAGCAACGTTGAAGTTCAGTTTCGATTATGAAGGAGCAGTAAGTTTGCACGTTCGAGAAATAAAAAAAATTGTCAGGTTGTTGATGATAGCAGTCTTATCAGGCAGGTTCGTCACGTCAATAAGGTGCTTCTGGGCACCGACCGTGGTTATAGGAACCATATCTTTAGCGTTTTCATGACGTCGATCTGAGTCAGAGAGTGTGTTATATACAGTCAAACAGTTTGCTCCCTTAAAATTTCTGTTTCTGCTAGTCTCCAAGATCAGTGTTACTAAAATATAATTATTTTATGCTTTACTTTTTTTTTGAGAATCCAATCTACTGGAGAGTAATCCAAGCGGTGGCCTCTCCTATTTAATAGCATAGGAGTTAATTAAAGTGAAAATAAGGAAGGGAGAGGAAAGTACAATTCGTGAGATTCTACATGGTATGTTTAGATGTACAGTATTAAAAGGAGGAGCGGAAGGTTCGTATTGTCGTTTGAGGAAATTTACGCCTTAACGGATTGCCGGAACTGTACTAACATTGTTAAAAGCATTAATTTATTCAAAGGATCGGAATATGGAATGCAGCGAAAATGTTTTTTAACACACTATACTAATTATATATTATATTTTACGGATGTACAACTGATCCTGAACTGAAAGAAATATATTTCCTAGCGTCAATGATTCCAGAATTGCTTTTACATTACAAAGTTGCCTTTACAAAGTTTGCTGTTAAAGTGAGCTCCTGTCTACACCCACTACAATATGGGCGGAGTTGTCCGTTTCGCATCATAATGACACACGACTAGCCAAAACTCCAATCCATTTTATAATTAAAATTTTATAAAATTATTTTCAGATTCTCATTGCATAATGAATAAAATAATATAAAATTTTCTATAGCTTAAATTTCAAACTAAGGATTGGTAAGCACAAACGTCTGCGCTCGTTGCTTAAATATACAAACGCACTTTTTAAGTGGACGCGGTCTGTTCTTTTATGGTTTGTTTTGCTATAAATACCGTCGTAACGAAATCACTATGGTTATGATATGCAAATACTTAGCGAATCTTCGTCAAAAATATACGGCTATACCGTCCGAAAAGGAATAAATGTTACTATACACGTATGCATATTTTCGACTTCGGTCTTTTTTGATAAACAATTTATCCTGCTCTGAATTAAGAACGGTAATTGGTTTATTTAATAAATATATATTTTTGCCTTAAATTAATTTAATTTAATTTAATTGTGTTACTAAAAAGTTCATTAAATTTGTACTTTTCAAGTGGGGATTATGTATTTTAATTTTTAGCTACATACGAAGAAAAACGTATATACAAGTGCATTTATTTATTTTTAATAAATCTCTTCCATTTTTCCAGGGTAACACGTGCTATATAATTTATGTGCATTTAGTCCTGGCCGATAAAAGCGATGTTTGTAGAATAAATGGATTATTATAATGCTGGAAATTTATGGACAATACAAGATTAATCCGAGGTCGACGTAATTTTCTGCATTCAACGGAATCAAGTAATTAATGATATAACACATTATGCATAGTAATGTACCACAAAATCAGTTTATTATTATGAAGGAGATAATTATCAGTAAAAGAAACAATATATTGAGACCTTACTGCTCGCTTAATTTTGTTGACATTATTTTACAAGTATAACGAAGAATGCACGCTTAATTTACAAATTCTTACAATATTGCATAATGATCTCTTATTATATTTATGTTAATTTATAGTTTTGTCTTAAATTTTCTTTAAAATTATTGTTTTTCGGTTTTATAAATACACTAAAATAAAAAATATATAAGATTTAATAAGAAAAAATATGGCGTATAAAATGTGACATATTATTTAGTTTTAAACGCATATCTCCAAAGATACTATTGTTTTAGTATTATTGTGCAAGAAATTGAAATTTAATAGCTCAAAAATTTATACCTCCGATTCCACGATACGTATCTCCATTGTCACCGATATGTCTTGTGATGCGTAAAGAAACTTCATCTAATTAGGTCTCTTAGATGGAAAGCTTTCATATGAGAGAAGAGCAATACAGCTCGTGGAGGTTGTCAGTAATAAGAAGGAGGGGACATCCTTTAGCGGACCGTCAGGCGCCTGGGAAGCTACAACAATTCTATTATCTCTGTGGTCCCGAGAAGATGCATGAGTCTCCAGATACAAGGGGCCGAGGAACACTCAGCTCCCAGATTACATTCTGTCAGGCACTCTGTACATTTCTCAACCTGCGAGGAGGAACACGCATTGCTTCAAACAAATGCTCTTGGAAAATACTTACTTTCCGTTGCAATTTACAAAGTCACCGTTCCTCCCATTTTCCATTCTTTCTCATATGTTTAACGTATTTTTAAAAGACAGAATCTCTCGTAGATGTGATAATTAACTTTAACTATGTGTAAATGCTCAATACTTTTATGTATAATTCATTCAGTGTAGACCTAATATGTTTACTTGTTTTAATTTATCATCTACATAAATAAAATAACAGTTTAATTTGAACATTTATTTGAGATGTGAAGCCGATATCGTCGGGCCGTCCGTCACGCTGATTTTGTTCGCTTAGCACAGGATATCGGTCGAACCGATTTCTTTGACACATATATTCGTCCTTTATATACTGCTGCGAGACGTTTTTTGCCAATTTAAGCCGTAAGCAGTGGCGCGTGATAACGTAAGCTAGGCTCGTTGAAAAGGACCCGATTTTTATTCCTCCTGATGTACTGTTAACCAATACGTATCTGAAAATTTTACTTTAGAAAGTTACATCTTTTATCTGTACAATGATGCACATGAGAAAAGAATCATAGTGTAAAAGTTATTAATTTTTTAAAAGCATAACAATTCTTTGTTGGTATGACCATTTTTACAAAAAAAATATTAAAGAGTAATTTATCATAATTGTATGTTTAGAAATTAAAGAATATTTATATGGCATGTTATATATGAATTCCTTGAAAATATGACTGGTAGTTTTTTAATTCATGACATTTATTTGGCACAGTTTTTACACAAGTAAACTATGTGTTCAGCGCAAATTATTACTCAACATTAACGTTTCTTGATGCACAATGCCATCACCTGGTTTTATTCTTTATGAGAGAGGCTCTGATGTTAACACGTTTTCTGCATAATCCAAAAACTTGGCATGCAGTTTCCTTGGAATCTTTTCCATTTGTGCTGCATTGCTTGTCTTATAGCGACATATCACGTAATTTTATTCGTGTTACATGCACTAACACACAGAAGACTATTGGGACCATTCTTAACTCGCTTCTAGTATTTCTCCTGGAAACATTAATGTGTTGCCATCACCTGTAACATCGTCAGTAAAAATTCAGTTTTCTAAAAACATCATTAATCGACATCCGTAATTATTATTGCAAAACTTTCAAAGTCACATTTCTCAAAACAATCAAGCGAAATTAAACGGTTATTTGAAGCGCACTCTATGGAAGACAAGCAATGTTATTTGGCCAACAGTGACGCACAGGGTAAATAGGCACAAGAAGTCCAACAATTAGCATTCCAAGAAAATCACAATACAAACAAGAATGTATAAGAAGGTACCCAGTTGAATTTAATCTTTGCTCTGCTTAATAACACCATTTTCAATTCATCGGTTCCAAAACACCGAAGTGCCATCTATGGCTTGTTAACGTCACTATCAACCAGCAGATAATGTGAACGAGGAAGCGGAAGATCTTTGTAAATAGTAGGCAAGGTAATAGTTCCGTAAAGATGCAGTCAACTAGGGACAATATATTGTTAAATGTAAAACTAGTGTAGGTTTGAAATTTACTGATACCTGCTAACAAAACATATTATTTTGGATATTGTTCCGTATTATTTAGAGAATTTACTTGAGCCAAACAGTAACAAACAGTTTAAATGAGAAATATCGGTACCGTAAGTATACCGTTTAAATAAACAGTTTATGTTTTTCTTTATTATTTTTATATTTAAAGTCTTGAAATTTTTACCTTTTGGGTGTGTATTCAACACGAAACGCTACGCCGAGGTATCATCGAAGGGTATGATTTTATTGCTCGTAACTTCACACACACAGGAATGTGTATACATTTATCGTCGGACAACGCAGCTTTCGCCAATCCAAATTTTCCCTTGTGATTTTTGAGTTAGGCAACCCACAGACATCTCATAAACCGTAAGACGGAGCAATCTTACTCCCAGTCTAAAGTTTCTCTGAAAAGTGCTTTGACTTAAATCACATGTAGTTAAATTTTCAAATTTTTCCCATTTTAAATCTTTGCAGAAAGGACGATCTCATTGCTGAGCTAAACGTACGATAAAAGCACTAATCATTTTATTCAATACAATTGTGTCTTTGTGAAAAGGAGATCATTTCAAGGTTATAATATAATTTTGAAATAAATTGTGTGTGAAATTAACTTCTGTTTGAATAACTTTATTATTATTTTTTTGTTATAGGTCTTCAAATGTTCGCCTTTCCCCATCAAGTATTCATTTAATTAAATATTAATAAACAGTAAAATAAACATTGCAATATATATTCTAATAAAAACTTCTAGAATCTCAATTTCTGGTACACAGTAAAATCCTTACGGTTAAAGGTCTTTCTTCAGCAATCATTTCTTTATAAATACTAGATGAAGAAGTATGTATAATTTTTAATTTATAGTCATTTAATTAAGCAATAAATGAAAAATATGTAGAAATAGTATGTTTTAAATTAATTAATAACCGGGGATATAATTCACAGAAAATATTATTTGGATGTTGTTATGCGTGGTTTGAAGGAGACTGTAGTGAACCACGAGTGAGAGAGAAATTTAGTTTGAGTGACTGAGGCTAAAAAAGCGAACACTGAGAGAATGAGAATTTTACGATGTGATTTCGTAAAGGGAGGACCCTCTAACAGTAAACAACTCTGATCGTCTTCCGACAACAAAGAGCATCAGTGCAGAGCGTATGCAAGAATCTTTACAGGCGCGGATGTACTGCGTTCAGTCCGAATCATCGAGTCATATCGTCATGCATCTGAGTTTAATTTTATTTCGTCACACTTAAACTCACTCGGTTCAAGCGATATTTTACCAAATAAAACGTTGTAACACATGAAGATTAATCTTCTCCATATAAAAGTTATTTAAAGTGTATATTAATTAATATGCAACCAATTGAACGGTCGGGGCAATAAACGAACTTAATTTTCTTTGTCCATTGTTAACTTATTTTATAAGTTAATTAAGGACTTTGTATATAGTATATAAAGAATTATCTATAGCACTAATAATTTACTTCAATGTTTACACACAAATAGTATTTTAGTTCTGTGACGTTGTCCTGATAAATTATTTATTTCGTTTTTATAAGCATCTTTGTGGCCGCGGGTGACTTAAAGCATGGCAAAAGATTTTACCTTTAGACGCGGTGCTCTTAATACGAAGTTTGTTTCCCAAAACTCCAAAAGTCCTTCATAAGTATGCTAGCGGTGTTCACCCTCAAAGAAGTGTGAACAAATTGATCGCCTTTCAAAACATGACATGGAATACTGATGTAAGCCATTTTACATATGGTAAATTTTTTTCAGGAATGAAAATAAATATATCTAAACGAAACTTGCAAGTGAATATCGATAACACAATACAAGGTTGGTTTACTCGTACCAGAATAATTATAAAAACCAAAGAAATTCAATATTTTTTGCGAAATGACCACTTTAACGATTTATGTGGTTTTAAATATTTTTAAGTGTTATTGCGAGGACATTAGTTACACTGAATTCTAACCTATTTATTTTCAAGTAAATTTATAAGTTGCCGGTTACATAATATGATTTTCATGAATATGTAGCAATTAAATATCATCTGAATAAATTGTGTAAAAATCAGGACCAATTCACAGACAAACCAAGTTTTTTAATTTGTTCGTATGACATTTCGCCAACAATTTTTGGACCATATCTGGTACAGAAATTGAGATATTTAATTATTAAAGTATAATTAATCCAAAATAATTGCAACTATACGTGGTCAATAAATATATTCAACTATTAACTAAATCTCCACTCTTGAATATATACAAATATAAATCCTATGTTTTCCCCTATAAAAATATAAAAACCATTATAATAATTAATTCATTACAGAGTGTCTACCCTTAACGTAAATAATATGGAAAGTACCGGCCCTAGGTAAAATCGACAGAACGTAATTCGGAATATAGCAGATGAATGACGGGAACATCAATTGATTCGAAAGTAAATAAGTAAAAAATAATTCTCCCTTTTTTAAATTTCTATGAAACTTTACTTATAGCAATTCTCTTTCAAACATTGTCGTCAAAATAATATATAACTTTTTGATGGAATTTTGAAGAATTTGCGTATAATAACCGATCTAATTGGTACAATTTTATAATCCAAGAAAGATAACAGATATTACATAAATAAATAATATTTTTAAAATAACAAACCGTTTATTAATGAAAATTGATGCCGTAATAATAAATTTTAGTGCAATGTCCCTGCAGTAATTACATTCACATGTAACTGAATCTCATTGTTCGTGCAGACGTGCCACATAATACTGTCTTTATTTAAACTATTAGAAGATGGTTGTCATTATTTCTTAACACATTAAAGCAAGTAGATTTTTAATTACGCTTGACTATCAAATTTCAATTACAAAGTTAAATAATTTATGTATACTTAAACTCTCAAATACGACTTAAATCAGTCTTTCGTAATTTAATTTTAAATCTTATAAAATACAATTTTCATAACCAGGTGATGCCTGTGGGACTTTTCTGTCGCTGGTATTTCTCACTATATTGACTGCGGGGCTCATTGACTGCGTTGGGATTTCATTGTACTCTCTCTGGTTTTTTTCAAGGTTTTCACATGCCGAGGCATCTTGATTTATTTTGGTAGGTGTATGTACTTGGGTCGAAGACTTTGGGCATACGGTAAGAGTTGTCTTCTGATCCCATTGGATCAGTTGCCAACTGTCTCCTAAAACAACGTATGACCCAACAGCTAACACATATCCCGTCATTCGGAAGGGCGTTAGAATAGTATCCAATCACTCGACCTACCTGATGCATGTTTACTAAGGTTTTCCCTGCATATCTTTTGGTTAAACACAGGGTAGGGGTCCTAGTCACCTCTTGGCTACCTTGCTCTTCCTTCCGCATCCCCCTTTCAATTCCTTTCTATGCTATTAAAGGGGAGTTGCTTGTTTTAGGATCACCATCATGTAACCTGTTGACAAAAAAAGTTTTTCATAACACGATGATTACAAACTACTACAGCTTAATTTCGTTGTAAGGAATCCAAAGGACTAATAGTCAGCATCTCGATGGAGTTATCATATGATCAATGTACAGGCAGGAACAACTGTATCCAGGGTACGATAATTCCGTCTCTAAGGATAAACTAGTGCCTTAGGTAATCACTTCCATTCAGTCTGAACATAATTATTCTTATATGGGAAATGGATGAAATATTTTACTAAACTTTGCACCAATTTAACTCCTTTCTCTTAGAACTTTCATGGATTATACTCATTTTTCGTTAAATTTTCGTACATATTTTGTTATCTGTCTCGCCAAAAGTTATACGTTAAGTCTACGTTTACAAAACATGGCTGTATTCAAGTTATCGTGACTTGTATAAGTAATCATTATATTTGTAACAATTCAGTCACTCAATCTATACTCTAAAAAAACAAAGCTGCTGATCACTAATAACCGCGAAATATCACATAACTGAAGACTTTGTAATGAAGTTGCAGCTGCCTTAACAGTAAATAAGTGGAAAATAGATCAATAGGTTTCTGTGTGTAAAATGTACATAAGGATAGTGTAATTGAGGTTTAAACCCATGTTTAATTCTGTAATTCTGAAATGTCTGTGTGAAGCTGAAGCTACAGTGACGTGGCAAGACCCTGGCAGCTCTTAGCGCCGGTCCCGAGGGACTAGGGGAGGCTTAGCTGGGATTAAACAAACTATACTCGTACTAGCCTGACCAAGGAGCCGCTTTAGTTGCCCCTGAGCGGGCTAACCCAGTAACGACCAACTGGCTGGAAAATTGCTTCCTGTGCGAGACGGAAAGATATTGCGGAATGCGTGTGACTAGACTTCAACAAGATCATGTACGGAAGGATTGCCTCGTACTTGGATTACTTTTATACACCAATTTTATATACCTTTTCTCCTCTTTTAATTCCATAACATTCCGATGAATCACAGGTTTATAAATTTACAAATTCCCTACCTGTACTATTAAAGAAAAGTTGACAGTTACTGGATCAGCCTCATATAGCCTGTCGCCCCTCAAAAATGTCAAGTATGTTTGTACTGTTATACTGAATACGTTATGTCTGCATTGGGCGTCATTATCCGAGCAAAGTATATAGGATACATTCGCTTGCTAAATTTTATAATCAGAATAGTTATTTGAGAGTCTTTGAATTAAAATTTCACATCTATACTCATTAGTTAATGAGAATTAAATTTAATGTTTAATTTTCCTTATTAGATCCAACTTTCAGTGCAACGTAGTAAATAGAAACAATTCTGAATTTTTGATAGACTTTCTTTGTTCGTTTAATGGAAATGTCTGGGGAGATTAAAAATTATTCTATAACTTTTATATCATGAGTAAATGTGTAAATATTGGGGGGAATATTATTTAATGAATGTAATAATTGGGTTTAAATATATACATTTATTCGATGAGAATAAGATAATTTTTAAATGGGTCGTGCGTGTGTATATTATGTACAAAAATAATGAATTAAAATGGGGTTATATTAAAGATCTCAGGGTAATTATGATTTGGGTGACCACGTGTAGCAGATTTTCCGTTCGTTAACGAACCTGAATTGTTTTCATATGCGTCTGGCTGTAACTTCCGTGTTGTGGAACTTGAAGCGGCCAGTCGACAATAGCACAAAGTCTTGCTGCCGGAATTGAGGAAGCTCCGCTTTTTCCTCTTTCTTCCCTTGTTGTTACGACCTTTCTTCCCTGCTTCCTGGACTAATCAAAGCATGGTCCACCTCTCCGCTGCCACCTCATCAATCTCCTCTCTCCACCACTCTGCTGCCAATCTCCTTTCGCCACCACCTTGTATCACCAGCAATCACTTTCTCCACCACTCTCCTTCATTCTCCTCTCTCCACCTCCATGTATCACCAGAAATCTCTTTCTCCACCACTCTCCTTCAATATCCTCTCGCCACCACCTTGTATCACCAGAAATCTGTTTAAAATTGTCTCCACCAGCCTCTTTAAAACCTTGTCCCCACTTATCCGACATCTATTACTAAGGTGGCAGGGATGGATATTCTCCAATGAATGACCCTTGTTTCATTTGGGGAACACACGCCACCCGGTCACCAAATTCCCAAGCAGATTAGATCATTCCGAAACCGGCGACGAGGTGTCTGAGCTTTATGGCCCAAGTGTCAGCCGCAGTCCCTTTTTTTATTCCCTGCCGCTAAGACGGCGCGCGGAAAAACCCCTTCTTCCTGGCCAGCGACTTTCTCATGCCGAAATATTTGTTATTTAAGTTACCGTAAATAAAAAAATTGGATTCAGGTTCTACTGCGCTACAAATATCATTATAATACAACAATTTTGTGAGATTATTTGGAAAAATTTTACTTTTCTGTAATGTAAAAAATATAGTTATCAAAAAATTTTGGGTGAATTTTAAATAAATTTCTGTATTATGTTTCGAGCTATCCTAATTAGATATTTATTTAAATCTGTATGTTTATTACAATTTATTCTGGCTCTATTTTATCATTCTAGTTCAATTAATGTTATTTTGTTTGAAAGAATAATTTTTATGATGATTCATCCTGTTGCGGTAAAATATATTAATTAATTGTATGTGGCGTAATCATATTATTGAAGATTTTTTGTTTTTTGAATGACCCTCGGCTCTAATAGAATAGGAACGGGTGAAAATGGGTATACGTACAAGGACTGAATAGAGTTTTCGGGCGGTAGTTTAAGGATCCCAGCAAGTGATTTTCCTAAATGCAATGCAGGGAAACCGCTACTGAAACGAAAATCAGGTTCATCGGGCTCTTAGTACTTGTTCTAGCTCCTTAGATTCAAACCAGTAAATTTAAGGTAAGAATTAACATAATTTTTCAATTGAAATTATAAGAAAAATATTTAATATGTTTACTATCAATAAATAATCAACTTTAAAATAAGTAACCTAGAGAAGAGAAAATAAAAGCTTTGGATTTTTTAGGGTCAATATGTGAATATTAGATTTAGACAGAATGTCAAATTCAAAAGTGAAATTCCGTCTAATTTGACCAGTTACATCATTTAAAATATCGCCAGGCTTTCTCCGATCACCGCTTAGTGTCATCAGCTACAGATCATTCCAGTGGATAGCTGTTTTTTTCACCGCTCCTATGTGCTGTTGTGAGGGAGTCGTAACTGAAGTTGATGCCTCAAATGATAGCACAGAGCTTTCTGAACTGTGATATATTTCATCTCTGAGTAGTGTAATGCTTTCTTCATTAGAGTTGAATTTAAAAAAGGAAACTGAAAGGAGAATCTGCTTATAAAATTATATCAACACTATATCTAAATTTATGAATATTAAAGAATTGAATTGACCTAACGAATTAAATGTTCATACAAGATTCTCTAATACGCATTTATCATATTAACCACCCTTCAATACTTGACTTTTCACATTTATCCTCCACTCAAATATTCAATTTCCCGTGGACTGAGTGCTTCCATATCTCTAATTTAGTCTATCAGCCAGACTTAATTATTTATTTATATACGTTCATTACGTACCAGTATTCCTTTACGTTTATAACGTGTACCTCACTCATTTCTCAGGTCTACAGACTCTCCCCTTTCACGTTAAAGATAAAAGCCTTCTTCATAGTTTACTGGCTCCAAAACGCCAATAGCTATTGAAAATGCACTGAGTAATCTTATCATACAAATATTTTACAAAATTTTACATTTTATGTATTTTGCACGCCACTGTTTACTTTCATTTACTTTCAGGTCTCAATAAAATAATTACAATATTTTAACATACGGCCACCTACTTCCTAATTGACTGAGACATGAGAAAGTGAATGCTGCATCTCCTTACCAAACTGCTCTTCCGTTACCAGATTGTGTGGGACATGCAGCAGTAGCTAAACCTACCAGATGTAGTGAAATGAATAGGAATGATATTAAATATTTTAAGTGGGATAATAATATATTAATAATGAGCTTTTATAATAAAATGAGAAAACAGTTTACTTGATTCAAAACAAATCTACTTCAATATAACAATGTTGACATTTTCAAACTTTAAGCCGGCAATTCTTTCTTAATTAACACTACCTATATTTTAACCAAAAATTATATAAATAATTTCATTTAAACTAATAATCCTCTATCTCTAAACTTAGAGTCGTATGTTATGGGCCTTCTCATAGATCATAATATTTTATACCAAATCTACTTGGACCTGGCGGTATAGTAAATCAACAAAATGTCACAGGGGTAATTACCGTGTCGTCATAATGGACCTTCCAGCGTCTTCCTCTTATTTGGGTCGTACTCGCCGCTATTCTTCCTGGTTAAGGAAGAATTTCTATTTATCCTCCTCTGCTTCGACTAACTAAACGATAATACCGATCATCCACTTGAAATCTCCCTTGCCTAAATTGCAATCATCTGTCAAGTAATGTCTCTTGAAATTTCTCACCAAATCTCTCCCGTCTCAACACCCTCGAAAATCTCTCTGCAAGCCTTTTTAAAAGCTACTCTCAACTTCTTTAGTTCATATCACGAAGGTGGCAGGGATGGATATTGATCAATAACATTTATGGTTACTTTTGGGTAAAAACACCACCCGATGACGTCAAATCTCGCCGAAATTGGGAAACACTCCTGTCGCGCCGTGATGTCTAGTTTTATTGCCCCTGGCTCAAATACTGTCTCTTTTCTTTTGGCTCCGCCCCACCAAAGTCCGAGAAGATGTGTTTGACCATTACAGTATGTTGTCCAAAATTTACCCTACATCTCCTTTTATTGAATTCCGAGGGTCGTAGTTAAACCTTGACTGCATTTCTTTATCAGTATTTAAGTGGAATTTCAATAATGTGAATACTTTAGTGTAGACTGTGACGCTAAACATTATTCGTATAACTGATAGGCTTCAGGGTTGGTAATATTTTTCATTCAATCTTAGTCATTTTATTGTGTAAAAATTTTCTTTCTTCTTTCAAAGTTCCTGTGCTTATCAATTCTTTCAAACACTTGAAAAAAGCGATTCGTTCATTTCAATAAAAAAGTTACCTAAATTTTCATATGTTTTAAATAGAAAACAAGTATTCATTATCACGTAGTTTTGGTAAATAATTTCCGTGAAAGAGCACTAATGATTTCTTCCGTTCGCATTAGACAAGTCGTTCATTTGTCTTCAACTGGAGAACGATACCTAAAGTTGACAGGCGTAAAAACGCCCTACCAGACATTACTAATGACGTGCGTAATTACCCAGTGTTTTTCCTCTCGGCCCAATGCTTCTTTTCTGGCATGTACCGCCGTATTCTTTCTTTCTAACAAAAGAAAGTCTCTAAATGGACTTCTTACTTTCGGAGAAACGAAGTGAATCTCTTCTCCAAATTCCGGGAACCGATACAAACTCCGCTCTAAGAACTCGCTCTTTTAATTCTAACTTAGATTAGATGATCAAAATGTATTCAAGTTTTACAACTGCCCGTTGTTCGTAGCCTGCAACGAATTTGCTGTACCTGATAATGGACGACATTGCACGTTGAAGATTTTCGAGTTCAAGACTTTAATTAAAGCTTTATTGCTCCATAAATAATACTTTTTATGATGATAACTGTAAGAGCTCCATGCATTAATGGCACAACTGTAGCAATATAAACAGGAGCTACTGCATTAGTCTGAGTGAACATAATTCCTAAAAGAATGGGCTTAAAGTTATGAGGAAAGTCCAGAGCGCAAATTATTTGTCTCTTAATTTTAGTGAACTACATATGAACTTAGCTGGGAGCTAATAATTCTTTTTTGTTATATGGTATATAAAAACAAACTAAATTAGCCCCATAATTCAATTACTCTTCCCAAATTTATAACACTAGTAAATTATATACAATTCTGATTATCCATTCAAACTTAATGTTCGTGACATCAGAATTACTTGCACAGCATTTATTTTAATATTAAAGTCTCTTTACCACCAATAGAGAGTTATTTCATATATTTAAGGGCTGAACGACTAAATGACTAAATTTCATTTGTGTTCTTCATTTATCAGACAGTCTAATCCACCCCAGATTTGTATCTGAATATTTTTCGCTATTATGTTTGGAAGGAAATAAAATGTAAATAATTACTCGTTAACGAAACATTAATCTGTAATTCATACTCAGTTAACAATTTATTAATAGAACCATAACTTACTATTTTTCATCCCAGTAGTTAATTTTTACTAAATATAGACAATTCATATTTCCTAATAAAGTTAAATGCATTTAAACCTGAATAGCGCAATTTAAATTTCTTATGAGCGAGGGAGAGAGTTTCTGGTTGTGTACTGTAGAGATTGATCTTAGGCTTTTTTGGTTAACGTGATTACCGATTGGGAAAAAATAAATTAAATGATTAAAAATATTATGTGCAATTGTTTTCTTCTTCAATGTTTTACTAAATATAAATAACAATCTCTTAAACATACTGACATCATCCCGAGTAATATTCAAATTCTAAGTTTCTTTGGATAGAACTATGCTGTTGTTTACTTTAATTTTTAAAGAGAAGTATTTTTACAAAGACGGGTACATCTGTGTTATCATAAGCGTAATTTTAGCAGCCCAAGAGAGAGAGGGGGGTATTCTCACTCCATTTATTGTTGCAGCAATAAATTTGCAGTTTTGATTGGAGGTCACGGAATTGTTGTTGAGACTTGTTATTTCAGATATATGGCTGTCACTTTTGGCTTCAGCTATATGCAAATTTGTGAATCACTAATCAGATAAAATTAATGGTTTATAATACATTCTAATAGGGTGAAGGCTGATTTCCGGTGACAAATCCTAGCTTCCAGGGACAGAGGTTTGAACCCGAGGAATGATCCCGGAAAACGAGGGCAAATGGTCACCCTATTATAATTAATTGAATTCCCGGGTATCGTTCGAGCACCCAGCTAGTCCTAACGAAGTTTGATATTAAAAGGAGATGTAAATACCAAATTAATTACATAAAATATTATTACGTGTGACGTAGGTTAAGTGAATGAACCCGAATATCCGGTAAATAATTAGTTTTTACTGTAGTTAATATCCGAATATTTTTCATTTTATATGTATTTACCCAAAATTATAGACTAAATGTCGTATGAATGAAATTACTTTGATTTCTCTGTGAATTAATTGCTAATTTAATTAATTTGAAAAAATAAATACGAAAAGAAATTGTTAATAATTATATTTGAATGACCAGACTGGAGAAAATGAGCACAATTTATATTTTATAGAGAGCACAGGATAGATAAACAACTTGTTAACGTCTGCTTCACCTAAATGAGATTAAAAATTTAAGCATGGTTAAACCTTCTAGACAGAAAACCACACAATAACGTGAGTAAATTTTAAACAAAAATGAAAATAATTATAAAATTTTTAAGGAGAAAATATGCAAGTTTAAGGTAGAAGAATAAGACTAATAAAGTCGATAATATGAGACATTATATACAGTTTTTAAATTTAGTTTTGTTGCATACAGAATTGAAGAGGGAAGAAGGCAACTTGTTTGGTTGATATTTTTAAATAATTAGTGCTCTTTGTCTTTGGAACCGGGGAATGTACAATACAATATAATCTGTATTTTTATATCATATTAATCGTTAGTGATGGTGACGTAAAACCTTTACTATGTGATATGCCGTTCTATTTTAAGTTCCCATCTTCAGATAAGTATTTGTAAGCGTTCATAGTTATATCAAAGAGCAATAATTATGTAACACTGGAATTTGGCGTTAAATAAAGTAAGAGTATAGAAAATCAGTCAGCTTTAAAGCTAAGTTTCCATTGAAAATATTGCTTTTTCTGCAGTAATTCGTTCATATTAATTATTCTATCTTTAATCGTACCATTAATACGTACTAAAAATGTTAAATCTACTTGTTATTTCATAGCGTTTCATGACGGTAACAATTTCCCTTTCCTTTTATTAACTGAAAATAATTGTTCATTTTTAAACAATTTTACAAGGTTTCAATCTTTAAATAAATATTTTATATTTTTATAATAACGTTTCATAACTGAATGGAAGACGACTCAACATGTTACGAGTTATACAAACAACTCCAGATATTTACAATATTTTCTGATATCCGCCTTCGTGTGTTATTTCCGTAAAGTTATTCTGAAACGAGGGTAGGAAGATATGAACACTTTTATTACTTTTATCTTATTGCTAACCAAATAGGTTTCACAGTGTATAACAAATATTATTTTTTGGCTTTTCAATTTGTTAAAGAATATATTTTCATATAAAATTTCTCGCTACCGTAAACTTGTTTAATGATAACTAAATGGATATAGCGTTACCTGACATCCTAAATCACACATATAAATCATCATCAAACTATTATCGTAAATTTTTGCCGGAAATTAGGAATATTTGGATATTATTCGCCCGTCGACAGAATTATTTCTGACATTACGTTTCAGCCCAGAGTAAGACTTGGCCTCCTTCAAAACGCCGTTCCAGTATTCGCTCCTCTGCGGCATAATTATATTCAAGTCCTTTTCCAAGTCCTGATTCCGTCTTTGATTTTGCTATGAGACAGCATCTTTGGCAACTATACGTCGTTCATACCATCAATGGGACCTAGAATATCTAACTATGTATTTGCCCTATACAAATATAAATAAAAGGTTTTTCATTCTTCGAACGAAATTTAATTCTCATAAGTGGAAAATATAACTGAAAATTTAATAAGTCAAAATAAAAACCATTTCTGTTTTTGGAAACACTTGCTTTATCGTGAGAAAAATGGAATAAATTCAATATTCCTCACACTCTCGACTTACAATTACGAGACTTTCAGACCATTACTATTAATTTTCTTTATGTTTAAAAATGTTAATCAGTTGTAAGTTCTTGGAAAAATGTGTAGTGTTTTAGGATGAGAGTAAATAGCAATCCTCTTTAATAGTATAGGAAGGGAATTTTAAAGGGAGGATGCGGAAGGTAAAGAAAGGGTCCCAGGGTTACTAATATCCCAGGGATATAGTTTAAGGATCCTACCCGGTATTCAAGAAATGTAAGGAAAACCCTAAGAAACGTGTTCGGTTATGTCCGGCTATTGGCTACTTATCTCGCGACATTCCAAATGACGGGAGAGACGTTTGCTGTGGGGTCGCAGTGTTAGACAGATGGCCGACTAATCTGGCTTGTGTTTTCATTTGAATAAATTTGACTGATAAAATATTTTTAAGCGATACTTCAACATTGTAGCATAAATACGTTTTATATTCTTTCTACTTAGTTTAACAAAATACTTCAACCTCAATCATGTTACGGCGTATAAGACGTCCGCAAGAAGTCAACCCTTTTGTTTTCAGATCACGTAATACACAGAGTGTATACAAAACACAACGGCAGAACTTCATAGATGGATTCACCATATTTAGAGAAGAAAATAAGTTCATTACATCATGTTCGGAAATGCATCTTTAGAAAGTTATCTGAACTTTTATGAATGTGTTATTTTTTTTGGACTGAAGACACTGGTTACGATTGTTGTATGAAGAAACATGTTGAGAGTAAAATTGATGTTGACCTGAAAAATCTTACCACCTATCACCCCTAAGTTACTGAAAGGTTTATATGAAGTTCAACTAACTAGTTGGAGCACTATACTCAAGTAGCAGAAGAAATGCTCAGTGTCCTCATTCTGACTGAATACAGGAAAGTGCTCCTTTTGCATCGAGATTCGAACACGATCAAAAATTTATAATGTAGTGGGTACTGTTTAAACAGCTGCCATAATGCTTAAATGGATAGTCGGAGTCACACAGGGTGAACTGTGAGATGCAGAATTATTGAAAACCACCGACATTTCATATCGTGACTAATCACCGATCTCAGTCACAATATATTGGAGTTTACCCTCGAATAAAAAGGTACTATACTTAAATATTTCATGATAAACGAATGAAATGTGTAAAAAAATGAAGCATGGGACAAGGAAGCATGCTCATCGAGAGATACACAAAGTACCGCGGGATTGCGGTGTGGCAGGGACTCCATACTAAGAGTGACTTTCCGTTAACGCGTTAGGTCCAGGTGACCGACGCCATTTAATTTCGTTGTTATCTCTGTAGCGAGGTCATATACACTGATCAACCTTTATGACATCTCAGACGAATATGTTTAAAATGCTCTGCCAAGGGCACATTACAAAAGGAACCGTAGTTTCTCGAAAAATGACGTTTGAGTGAGAAATTGACGTATATTGGGTCCACTACGGTCCGTAATTTTTTCGTCTTTGGCGTACTAGTAATGAGTGATAGCATAGTTGCTTATAGGGGAAAACACTGTCGATATTCAGTTTTAGTATCAAATGTTTCTCTTTTGATACTTAAATTTTTATTGTCACAAGTGGACATTATATTCGTGGCTTTTTTATATAATTTTCAGGTAAATGAGTAAAAATATATTTAACTTTAATAATCCTAGAGATGTTGATGAAATTCGTCGTGGATGTTGTAGATAAATTTTCTACGTCACGGTTAACAAAAAGTTGTCCAATGGTAATATTTTACCATATATTGGCCGCGACTGAAATAAAGTCTAGAATTATACATATTTTCAATGGCTCGGAGTATTATAGGAGAAGAAATTTCTTGAAAAAGTTAGTTATGGAAATGGTTATTCCTCAATTTCAAAGATGGTCGTTAAACAATAGTTTATCAAGGGACTTAAAATTTCTTTTGAGAAAGTATAGACTCCCCATCAAAATACGAAGGAGAAGCAACTTGTCAAATAACAAAAAAAGAAAATACTGCGGGCATTGTTACAATGAAATTAAAGAACAGTGTAAGACCCAATATTGTTCTAAAACTGATAAAGAGAATAATTTGCCAAAATGCCTTGTCAAAAATTCAAAACTTTCGGAACAGACTCTGAGTAGTATAATTATTTGACAAAAGAATTTAATTATTTGGATTAAAATATTAAGTACACAAATATTATTTGTGAGTATTTCATCATAATTTTCAAAAAAGTAAAACTTCAAAAAAATGAATCATATAAATAACGAACTTCACTTTCAAATAATTATATTTTATACTGGACTTTTGTTTCAATCTGACATCTAACGGATGATTTGTTTACGAAACTATAATCCCAGTACTTTATAATTATAAAGCATATAGTAATATTAGTTAATTATAATTTTTATATATTTTGATAAAATAGCAATTTTTAACCAAAACCAGATTGTAATTGCATGTATGAATTTTTATAGTTGTTCCTAAAAGAATATGTTATATGCCTGGAAAAGGATTCTAAATAATTAATTCACAAAAGTGATCAGCAACGGAATAGTTAACTTCAGGTTCCCGACTAACCGCAGTACATAAGGGTTGCGACTAACGGAAAGTTAATCACGTAATGGAAAGAAACAAAAAAGATTGAAATATATTGCAAAGAGATTTACGTCAAAGGGGTTTTACATGTAAAGAAACGTAAGGGATGACTATCTTGATTAAGGTAGCTGTTTTTGCTGTTGAGTAAAATCAAATTTTCTGCTGTAGCTGCGGCAGAAGAATAGTAGTTTGTTTACGACACGGACAAGGCTTGAAGCTGCGGTCATAATAATGGTCTGCTCTCTCCGAAACCAATACGCTCCCGGCCTGCGCATTGGTCGGAGCCAATTTAGCTGCGAATCTGTCCCAAGTGGCTGGCATATGTGGCCGCTTCGCACCATAGCACGGCCTCTCGCAATACTTCTGCCGTAATTGCGCCAGTACATTATTAGCCGAGCAGCGTTTTGTTTCGAGATGTTGGTATTCCACTTGCGAACGCATTTTATCCCGCGTCCCCGCACAGTGTAAGCAATCTGAAAACCCATTCCATGATGGCGCAGCGAGCGTCTTTGTAATTGTACCCTGGAGCCACGGACTGAATATAGCGCAATGCTTTTGTGATTGCGCCTCGCCCCCTAATACCAACCCCATAAAGAGTCCCTCTACATCGCCGCTATCTGCAGGCGGGCGCTGCAAACAGAACTAATAACGCACTTGCACCGAGGTACTGCGCAGAATTGAAATCCCACTCTCGGATCCGAAGCTTTCGAAGAAGGCGTGCGATTATCGTGTTATGTCCCCCAGCGTCGTATTACTGTAATTCACACCACAAAGGGTAATTAAAATATTTCATGTCCGTTCCTTTTGGGCATCTTTGCCGCATTTACTTCAAAGGAAAGAAATTCATCTATCACTTATACTGACTTTACTTGGGTATAATATGAAAGACACGTAATTGGAAAATATTTTCAAACTGATATTTATTCTATAATACCCAACTAAAAATACTTTTGGCTAAGAAATTTTGTGATTTTTGATTAGTTGCTTTCTTAACATTGGTACTAGCTAATAAGGAATTATAACAATTTTAATAAAAGTTGATGAATTATTATAAAAATAGGTAGGTAAAAGGAACTGTCAAATACCTTCATATTTATTATAAAATCGTATTACCTTCTGTTTGTTTTTAAGTAGAAGACATTTACTACGACGGCAATGTATTTACTTATATTGAGAAACCTGAATATGTTCCCGTAGCTTTACCAAGATAATGCCTCTATTAAACTTGAAAGTCTGCATAAGAAACTGTTCTATCTGTAGCTTTAATTAAATATCTCGTTATGTAATGATGATAATATTACATAAATAATTATACTTTCAGATAATTAGATACTTATGTATACAGCAGACAGAAGATTTATGCGTATCCGGTGTAGACAAGAAAATTCAGTACTCTACGGCTGTTTCGTACTTAACAATTATCCTTGGTTCAAAACCATGTTGTGTAGAGAATTTCATTAAGTGACTTTATCCAAGTCTTTTCTTATGATGTACCTAGCTAAATCTTAAAGAATTCGAATAGAGTCAGTTGATAATATTTTGAAGATTCAGTTAAGGACAGAAACTATCACACTGGATCAGAATAAATCGAAAGAAAAGCAATTGATGAATCCTCTTCAGGCATTGAAACGAAGACAATTTAAAAAGGTAAATTGGAAAATCGGTATCAAGGGTATCAAGGGAACCAGTCCGGGACTTGGATATGAATAATACGCACTACAAAACTTTGAGACGTTTAATATATAAGTAAAAGAAGATGACTTGACTTTAAGGGACCAGAAGGAAGATCAAACTTAAACTGTCTGATCCTTTCTCAGAATGATCTTAGACTGACCTCCACTCCACAGATTCTTGTCGGCAGCGTTAGAAGGGAACCAATCTAAGGTCCAAAAATTTATAACGAGGTTACGAGGACGGGTGGTTCATTCAAACTCTTTTAATCCTAATATAAGTCAACCTATCATTGTAATCTAAAGTGACTTCAAAACTGCGAACGTCTTCCAGAAACTTCACGCCATTGTTTCTTTGTATTGAGTTTATTCCCAGAAACTTTTTCAGAATGTTGAATGACACTTAAGTTAAAATAGTTTGAATCAATATATTACACTTTGCTGAGGTAATGTGACTATAATGAATGTATGGTTATGTACAGAAGCGCTTGGCTTAATTATTCATTATTCCACCAAAAACTTTGTACCAATGATTGGTAACATCATTGGTCACCAAGCACCAACCGTTATGCCGGATCTCCACGGTTTACTTCTATTTTATTGAGTTAGTTGCTAAATGTGTCATTATTTGCCTCTACCAACTTGGATTATAAATCATATCTATTGCCTATTCACAGTTAATCCTAAAATCCTGTATATATCCTTGAAATTGGGTTTAAGTTATGACCATGAAGATGATATTTGGTATGGAGGGGATAAGGTTAGTTTTTTCGCCTTTGTAGTCTAGTGGCTAGCGACACAACCTTCCACCACAGAGGTTCCGGGTTCGATTCGATGACTTGGAGTACACACGTTCTCTGACGAATCATTCTTGATTTAATAAAACTCTTTACCTAATAAGAAAGTCGCTAATGACCCTATATGTTGGTGCGACTATAAAGACAAAATTAATAAAAAAAAAGGAGGTTAATGCATGGCAAGGTGAGGAATAAAATTTACACAGTCCAAGGAACTGCTAGTAGGCAGAACACATAATTAGGACCACAGTCAAAGATTACGTTCAGTTTTCACGTCCAATCTATTTGACGTAAAAGTACTCTTAAAAAATAACATTACACATCCCAAACGCTTCAATACATATTGATATCCTGGAAAATACAAAGATAATATGAGTCGCTTGCCCCATAATTAAATTTGTCAAGTGTTGTAATGCGTTGTATGTATATAAATATAAAGAATGGCATAAATATATATTTTGTTCAGTCAAATAAAGGAAATAAAATTAAAAATCTAGCGTAACTTATAATTTCCAAGAACGTTGTGACAATTCTTCTACACAACATCTACAACTAAAGCATAATAAATACATTTACTATTCTTGACATTAATTTTATGTTAATATAAATGTAACAACGTACAAGTTTACCGAAGTTAAAAAAGTAAACCGCTTTACTGTTTAAAATGTGTATCTGTATTTATCATTATTGATTCAAATTTTTATAACTTAGAAGAAAAACTTAGAAATTAACACACGTTTAAGTAATAGAAAATGACTTTCAGTGTATAATTTTGCCAAGCTGGACATAAAGTTTATTGTGACCATGTTGCCATAAACGTGTTTGCTTCGTAAATTTAAGGTCTCTACCTAAAATTATAACAACATTTCCTAATTAGAAAGAGAATTCGAAGCGGAAAATTTCATTACTGGCTATACAATAGTTTGCAAACATTCACCACACATTATCTTAATGCGCCGGCGCCTGAAGTATAATGTGATTACATCTAGTGCGTAGAGTACAGGAATGTTGTCTCTTGCGTTAGATAGGATAAAATTGGGAATTAAACTCCTTATTTTTTACTGTGCCACATTCCACGTCATGTAAATACTAATTCAACCAAACGTGGGTAAAAAGAACTGGTTAGTTCCACAAAATAGGTTGCCTATGCTGACGATGAATACTACATTATGGCATTGTGAACGTAATTAATGAAAACGGATGTGGAACGTTAACAATGAACCAATAATGAAATTAGATAAAATATATTTGTATTGCATCTCAATGTAAATTAATGAAAAAATGTAATAATTTGACCATTTACGTAAATTCACATTCAATAATGTCATTAACCATTATGAACGTGATTAGGTCAATAATAAACATATAAATAAGAAGGAAACAAAAATTAGAAGGAACATTATATATTTGAAAATAATAATATGCATCACACCTACAGTAATTTAGCAAGTCAACTGAACGGTTAGCATTATTTTATTACGATATGTATAATACGTGCTTAAGCATAATGGCAAGGGATTTTTCGCAGTATAAAATATTACTTTTCATATATCATTGTTATTTATTTTAAAGCGATGACATATTAATTATTAATCAAATCTAGGGAAATAATTGTGATATAAAATAAAATTTGTAGAAACTAATGTTGTAGACCCTGCCATACTGAATTCAAACAGTCACATTTTAATTATAAAATTTTCCCTTAAACGTCTTTTTGATTGACAGTTTTGATTATTAATTGTAGCTGTAAAGTAAATATCAGTCAGAGAAGATTACGTCTATGAAGATAAGCCCAAGGCCATCTTCTAAAAGTAAATTTAAGTTTTGGACGAACCCTCTTGAAATTAAGTAAAATTCAAAACAAATATCCATTTTTCAATTTTCTTCAAATCTCCTTTAGAATTACTTAGCTTTTACATTCGTATTACTTTAAATTTATTATTCATTAATATTACTGTTTGTAACAGTATTGTGTAAGATCTGTTGTATATGAAATCTTCAGGAAAACTTAATAAGGGAAGGAGATATTTTGTGTGACCCAATGAAATAACAGCTAATTATACTATTTTTGGTGTTAGAGACTCTTTTCTACCCTTAAAAGTATAAATTAACATGACACATCCCATTTTAGGACTTGTATAAATATTTATACCCCAAATTTTGTATAATTTCAGTTTTGAACTTACCTTCACTCGGATTCTCCGTTTAAACACAATCTGTATAATATTTATGGTGGACCTATTATGAAATTCACCCACAAATAAAATGTTAATATTTCAATAGTATCAAAAATATTAATTTATTCTTCATGGGTATTAACAATTCATTCATTTTACAATGATTAATGTATAGATATTATTTTATTTAAAATTTATATGTACTAAGTAACGACCTCAATCGTTGTTCCTAGCTCATCCGATGAAGAAGGATGTTTCTTTAACTAATAATACTTCGGCTGACTCTAAATTTCCAAACGAAAGGAGAATACAGTGCTCAAGGATTGATATTTATACATAAACGTCTATAGATGATATCGCTACTTAAAATGATAAAAACATTAAGTGACAATAAATTATAATTTTAATTGAACAAATTAATAATCCTATCAATTAATTGTTTATATAGAAGCACAAACACTTCTTTCACCACAGAAAACTGACAGTATAATTGCTCATTTCTCGCAGAAACAGTTATTTGACCCTACTACACTAGTCAAACACGCTATATACAGAAGGGAGACAAAATATATATAGATTAGTCATAATTAAAGTTTTGAAAATCACTATTCCTTGATAATTCCAGTACTTTTGTGTGGTATCGTAGTACACACTAATTGATTACTACTGATTAAGGAGTGTCACGAAACAGGTAATAGGGTATTTTTATATTTAGTATTAAACTTCTAAGACTATTTGTTTTGTTTTTAAATCCTTAGGTAGACTGTTAAATAGTTTAATTCTGGAATAATTAATACTGAACAGGTAAAGTTTAAGGCGATGTTTGCCAGTTGTTACGAAATAAGATATTTATGGTTTGGTATTCATGACTATCTCAATGTGGCACAAACAGGTTTTCGTTTCGTTTAACAAATTTAAACTTTCTAAAATATAGATTTAATATTCAAAGTCTTATAAAGAGCGTTTTACTCGTTGTCAAATAATCCTTTTTGGTTAGTATTCCAATGGCGCCTTGTTGCAACATAAAAATTTACGAGCAATACCATAAATACATGATAGAGTAACAATAAGCGTGATATACCATATTTGTAGTGTTGGGTCTACTTGCTGAGAAATTATTGTTAGTTAATAACAGGCAGAACTTAATTTTCCAGCAAGCAATTCAGTTAAGCAATTCAATTTTAGCCGATCGTCGATTTTTATGTCTAAAAACGGTGCGTTGTCGGGGACGTTTTCGTTCTCTAACAAATATTTTCGCTTTGATGTTAAAAATTGAACTATATTAGTCTTTTTAGCTTTAGGACTAACTTACTTCATTTAAACCAAACATTTAAGTTTTGTATGGTTTCCTAGGCCTTGTCGTTTAATCTACTCGAATCAAAAATCTGAAATTATGATGTTAGTGACACCAGCATGTAATACCGATTTCAGAGTATTAATATAATTATTGGGGTCATATATGTATAAGAACATGATTAGAGTGCACCACAGGTTATATTTTGAACATCCAACAAGTCAATCGTACCACTTTTGTCTTCTAGCAAAACTTGCTGTTTCTTACTATATAAATATGATTTTAGTAGCAACAGAGCATTTCTTATGATTCCATAGTAATCGATTTTACGCATCAAAATATTAATATCAACTACATCAAAGGCTTTAGAGAGATCCGCGAAAATCCCAGTAACCTTCTGCTTATCATTCAGCAAACTTTTAATGGATTATACAAAATCATACATTGCTTTATTCGTAGATAGTGATAACATACAGAGCTATAATTCGATATAAAATACATTATGGGTGTATATTATATTTCACAGCTATGAATAAACTACTGGAGAAGCTTGACGTGGTACAAAACAGTCACTAAGAATCGCTACTGGCTGCTTATTGAGTCGCAAGAAATGTCTCTAGAAGAGAGCTCCTTGCCCATAAATATGCAGTCAAAGTACTAATACCCAACAAATCTTTATTCAAAAACAATATATCACAAAGATTCAGAATTCTGAACAGTGACTCAAACCGACAGTTCCAAATTTATTCTAAAATCAAGAACGTAATAAATAAAAGAAACTTATAAATCCATGAAATTGAGGCTGAACGTAATTTTGAATCCACAAAAAATCAGTTTCTAGTAGCAACAACGCCTATAATGAAGTATGGACCGAAATACCTAACCATATGCATAAAACGTGAAGTATAAGATAGAGAGAACTAAAAGCAGGGAAAATATATAAAGATATGAATGACTTCATTTCTTTAAAAACCAACAACCAACTGAACAGAAGGGAGCAGATAATAGTCACAAGAATTAGAACCGGACATAAGAAGATCAAAATATACAAATATTAAATAAGAACCTCCACCAATACACGATACATGTAATGTGCAACTAACAGCAAGGCATACTATACAGAGCTGCAAAAAGTACGATCAACACCAAAAAGATGTCCTGGAAAAAGAAGAGCTCAGGAATATCACTATCAACAACGTCTCGGAAAGACATTGTAAAGTTCATTAAATTAATAAGCAGCAAAGTGGACATTTAACAGTTATGTAACACATACAATTCAATATATTTTACGTTTATAGTCACTGAAGACCTCGCTGTTTATGCCATTTAAAATAGTTTTTTAAATAAAAAATTACTTTATTTATTGTTTTTATTTTTAAGATATGCAGAATAAATAATCGGAAAATGGGGAACATTTATGTAATCTATGTTGTGTCATTCAGAGAAATTGTTGAAATTTTAACACTCTCACCCAGAAGACTTACAGCGGCTACATGTCTTAAGACTACTATCGCCCAGTTTAATTCTTACCTTTTAATGGTAGATGCTATTTTCTTCATAACTAATAAAGGACGAAACTTTGAGATGAAGCAAGCCAGTTAGGCAAAAAGACAGACAACCTACACATAACTGGGAGTAAAACAAACAGAATTCCAAATTTTGGAGTGGAGCAATCGTTAAGGATGAAAGTCTCAAAGAAAGGAAAGGGTCCCTGGGACAGGAATATCCAATTAATGGTGGCGACCAACAGATTATTTTCTCTGCTGGGAAGGGAACAGGTCATCTCATCCATAATCCGTTTGGGTAACACCAAGTATACTTATTTAAGATGTAAGCACGACCTATTTGTAGTAGACGTGGTGGCATGCTAACGATAAAACAAATACTATATATCTGCCATATTTACTCGGATTATGCACCAATAGGTGCTCACCAGATCAGATATCTGGAACTCGTCCACTTGGAAAGGGGCATAAAATATCTGTTCACGTTCCTAGTTCATAACAAGCTATTATAAAAATATAAATGGATCATTTTCGTCTGTACCTACTGCTAGTGTCTTATCAGCTCGTCATAAAAGTCTCTGAATACAAGCTGAACGTACATACGTCCCTAATTACAATAATTGTTAATGGGGCGTTAAAACAAACTATCAAAAGTCTAAACACCAAACTATATGACGCTGCTGTAAGAATCAGGACTCGAAATGCTGAAGGGTTGGTTTTCAACTCCACTTAAGGTCATTTTATTGCGTGAAAGGTATAGCGATCAACAACCACGACACGCGCGCTACTGTTGTGAATGATTGTTAAATGTGGCACTATTGATACCAAGGTTAAATTATGCTTAAAAAGTAAAATGACTTAGAATTTTTATATGTAGATGTAGTGTACATCTGTTTTAATTATAAAGTCAAACTTATTAAGGTAAAGTTGTGGAACGGAACGAATTACTTAACAATGACTGCATACTACTTACTTAGGACGTCTCATGAATGTTATATACGTGGAAGCGTTGCTGTGAATATATGGAACCTTCACTGGGGAACATAGATTATAGCGTGTGTACACAGTGGGAGAGATACGAATCTGACTCAGGCGCAGGTTGGGGGTACGTGTTCATTAACAGTTAACACACTCAGCAACCAGGTGACAACACGCTTCGCTAAATTAATTTAATTCTAATTCAATTTATATCGCACAACGTTTTTTTAAAAAATGTGCGATTTTTGGCAACCACGAAATTACAAAACCGTTATACTATAAAATATGTTTTATAAAAGTAAAATCTGTATATAAATCTGAAGAATATAAAATTACTAATACTTTTAAATAAATAGAATTAATTTGCAATAAATTCATCAAATTTTATATTAATTGTATCGTTACATTAAATATTTCACATTTCTTAATGTGATAAATTCCTGATATTCCCTACAAAGAACGTGTTGTAGTATTGATAAAATGTTTAGTTTTCATATTTTAATTTCTAATGAGAGCATCAACAGAGGGCATTTCAACCTTAACACATATGAGAATACAGTTCAAATTTATTTAAAATTAAAGGTTGCATTTATGCAGATCAGTTTCTTGAGCAACTGTCTCCTTAACTCAGTATAAAATTAGAATTTGTAATAGAAACTTTCTAAGTAGCTATAACACTTAAAAAAACAAAAAAGCGATATTTTCATGAAGAGACTTCACTTATTGAATAGAAACACAAAAAATAGTCCTGTATTGTTTAATGACAAATAAACACAGGCTATGTAAGTAACAACGGCAAAGAATTATTATTTTCGTATTATTAATTTTTATTACAGTTATCTAATAAGCGTATACTTTGTAACTTCTACATATTGTATATTCAATGATATATATATAGCAGAAATAAATTAAAAAATTATTTTCGGTTTATAAGCATATAATTAAAATATTTTTAATAAATAGTAAATCAACCTATAAACAAAACAAATTTAATATAAACTAATTAACATTAGTTCGTACACGACTTTCCATTCTGGTGAACTTTAAGGAATCAAGAAATTCAGAATTTAGGCCTCTTTTTTGTGGGTCATGCACGTATAAATTTCCATCTACCTAAATTTCTAAATTACTTAAAATTCACTAGGTAACGTGCCAAAATTGGGAACGAAACGTCGTGTACGTCCTGATGTTATTGCAGTTAATATTAAATTTGTTCTGACTTATTGTCTCATTCACAACCTATTTTTTCCTAACAATCTGATAATAATTATTGATATATTATTTACTTATGTTTTACGTCTGTTAGTGTGACAGCGGTTTGAATGTTATGAACGCGTCTATTTTGAAAATGTTTTCTGATATATTTCACATAGAGTTTGTCTTAATTGCACGTATAGTTTTGTAGTCATAAGAGATAGATCAAGATAAATCATCCCACATCAGGAACATCTGACGTGGATTCGAGCCTTCGTCCGGCGCTAATAGGACTGCCAATTCTCACCGCTGCCATAGATCAGGGTATTCTGACACATAAAAATTTGTATACTTAAAATTTTATAATAGCGAATTGGGAAATAATTTAAAATTACTTTAATAATGAATTTAGTATTCTAAATAGAAATAAATGTTTGGTTAAATTGGTTATACAAATATAAGGACTCTCAACATTAAATAATCTCTTGATACGAAGTTATATTGTAGTTTTGAGACATATTTTCTTAAAAAATGTTTGTTCTTTAGATTTCATCAGTAATTTTAGAAAGTCGATTGATATAAAAAATTGTTTCTTTAAACATAGTACGAGTATTCTACATTGAGTTATTTTCGTTTATATGAACCTTATTTTATTCTGAGACACTAGTATACATTTTATAAATGAATATTATATTTTAGTGTCAAAACGATGGCAATTCAATATTCAGGATTTTGACAGTTTAGGAACGCGTGTAACTTGGTGTTACTTCACAACTCGAAGTTCTGTGTTGGGCTAGCGCACTTGACCGCAAATGCGATGGTGAGTCCCAGAGAATGATGATGATATATGTTACCACACACAACATATGTGCCCCCGCCGGAATTCGAACCCGTGACATCTGTGTCGTGAGGCAGCGAAGCTGTTATAAATACAACAATTAAACGTATTTCATTTCTAGATCTTCAAGAAATCATATTAGTTTTACTTTTTAAGACTATTTGGAAATGTGAGCCCATAAAACTGTTTATTAAAATAAGTTATTATTTTAAATTAAAATATAAATGTACGTACGTGTGGGCCATTCGTTTTCTGAAGTTAAATTAGGCGCTATGGCAAGGCGCAATAAAGTATCTCCGTCGGTAATGAAAGTGGTTGGTGCGAGAGCCAGGAGACGGACGGTGCCATATCTTTAATGAGCAGCCACAAATCCGCCGACATTATTGGTGTGCCGTATATTTGGCGCAGGGAATAAGGTCATTTGAAACACGGCCAAATTGTGCGCCAACGTTCGGGAGACAAATGGCTTACGAAATATTCCTAACTGAACGCGTGCATGTGCATAAGTAGGATCGTACTGCGGTCAGTTCTTCGGAGAGTTTGAAAAATTCTTCTTCAGAAGGAAACTGCAGATAACTTTTATTAGTACAGAGTTAGAAGCGTCTTTGACCCAATATAACGAAAGTGAAAGATATAGAGTGGATTACTTTGTCCAACTTACTTTTCTATATATATATTTGCCGATGAATTTGGGAAACTTTCCCTGTAGATAGAAATCTCTCAACTCATATTTTCACTTACTCAATAATATATTGGTACGAACAATACAAGAATATATATAGCACAGTGGTACTAATAATTAGCCCTAAATGTAACGAAAAGTCAGTATAAAATATTCCTAGGACTAGGCCGAATTGAGTAAGTCTACGTCTCGATGATTGCACGGACCCTCTCACTGATGACGAACAGAGTTTATTTACTGTTCGAAACGTTGGAGTAATGTCTATAATGTCCCTCTTACTCTGCTTTCTTGGAGTTATTTTCTAATTTATTTTCTTAATCAGCTTTCTTACTCTAATTTCTTTCCTGCTAGACGTATCTTTGCGTCTCCTTCACAGGGATAAATCTAACTTGTTTGTTTGGTTTCTCTGAAATCCTTCTACCTGATTCGCTTCTCATATATCCTTTTCTCTTTCTTTATTCAGACAACGGAATACCCGAAAAAACTTAATAATGATATTAATTCACCGTTGTTAAAAAACTTCAAAACCAGGCCAGAAAGTAAATAGTATCAAATGTGAGTCCTATCATTTCAAACCAATTTATTATAAATGAACTCAGTAAATACCAAATATGTTAATAGTAAAATAACAGAACTAAGCCGAACACTTGTAACAAGAAATTCGCACATATTTTATCTTTCCGTCGAGCATTTAAATTAGATCCAGAGCTTCTGCAGAATCTCCCAGAATCGTTATTAATTTACTATGAAGACACCAACTTTAGAATATATTTAGGTCGAGAAACTGAAAACTGTTTTTTACGTAAACCGGAAGGTCACTTTGCTAGAGATTGCTCCCCTGCAGAAAAATGAGATAACCTCTACTCAACCCCTCGCAACAGCAGTGTAATCAGAATCCCAACAAAATACAAATTCCCCAGATATAAAATATATAGAAACGAGCGAGAGAGAGAGAGGTAAATAATAAAAATAAAAAGAGATCTTCCTCCTTTCTCATTACGCAAAGTTCGGTTTCTTCAAATAAAGTTATTAGTCAGAATTTTAAAACTTCAACAACCATCCATAAAGAAACAAAAATCCTCGTCGAATAATACTTAAATAAACTATGAAGAAGCTATAGAATCAATAAAAGATAACTTTGAAGCAAGTGAACTTAAATCCTCCATAAATTTCGAGCAAATTCAATATCGTTACAACAAAAATCCCTCTAAGTATCATACAAGACTACAACATCTCAGCAGAAACTAATTCTAAAATTTTTTTGGAAGAACTGTACCCAATAATCAAAGACAAAGAAACCAGTGCCAAAATGACTAGAGTTAAAAAACTAATTCATAAGGAATTATCAGAATATGAATACTCATAACACACATCTTAGCATTCTTATCCTTCATTGGAATCTAAATAGTTTTTTACAAAGGAAAAACTCTGTCTTTATTGAGTGAATCAATGCTTTCTGAATTAATAACAATTCAAGAAAGCAATTCTGAACGAGTAGCACCAAATGTTACAAAGGAGAAGTTCTACACTAACCCTGCAGCCGTCCATGCTCTTACGGAATTTCTCGAGGAAATAAATTTGTTTTAAGTTTTGTTCAATTATTTATAATTATAAATGTTATTAGCTAAAGCTATGTCAAATTTGTGTTTGTCGCTAATGACCTAGATGTCGAAGCGACATTAAATCTAAAATAAAAAAAAGTGGTACATAATATTCTGAGTCACCCACGTAACAAAAGCGAGGTACATTTTCGATTTCATTTGCAAAGTTGTCTCGTTGTCAGCTCATTTTTGTCATGTTGATAATTTTAATTATGACAAAAAACCTTTTCTCGCCACATCTATGCTCTAGTATTTATTTCTAAATGTATAAAAACTAGATTATCTAAGATTAATTTCGGTTCAACCTAAACACAAACAAGAGGAGTAAAAGATATAATGAATTTACCATCTGATCATATTGTGTTTTTTTATCATTTATTATAATAAATTTATTAAAAACAATACATACTTTTAAGCCAAAATTTTCTTTTTCTGGCTTCAGCAGAGGAGAAAATCATGTTTCTACTATGTTTTCCTATATTGTTATTAGTAAAATAAATTTTTCAAGTTTTAGCTATTGCTACGTGGCTAAACAAAAATTTATTGTAATAATAAATTCAGGATTCATATAACTTTAAGTTGACATCATGTTTTGATAAGCAAAACAAATTAGTCACTGTTCGGATTTTGATTTAATACAATTACATTTTTTTGATAAAGTACCTCAATATTGTAAGAGATCAATTTCAAAAATTGGGAACATTTAAAATTGAACCACGACTGGAAAAATATTAACAAGTTTTATGAATTTTATTATAAATTATTTGGTTATTTCCTCAAGAGTGTTTCATAAATTGATGGCACTGAAGTTAAATAAAAAAATTACATTAAAAGTAGAAATTAATAGGTTTCAAATTGTGTGAGCGTGAAGGCCAAGTGATTGGGACAGCTCTATATATCCGTCACTCAGGAAACGTTCGAAAATCAGGGTCAAAACACCTGCAATTTTAATTTAATTTGTAATGGTTTATTATGAAGAATTGTTTAAAAGTTCTTAGTACTATATCGACCAGACGTTAGTTGCTGTAATAATCTAAATAGTGCAATGAATTATTAATTTTTACGATAAATAACGGAAATGAATAATATCCATCCGGGATTTGTGATGTTGAGTTCATAAAACACTACTTTAGTAGTAGAAGTAGTAATTAGTTGGGTAAGTTAAGGACTAGAAAAGCAATTAAAAATATAACGCTAGTACATATGTCAGTTGATTATAAAAGCTTTTTTATGTTACATTAAACAGAACGTTTGAATATTTTTATGTAACACTTTACGATGTCCTTTATTCAAAAGATATTCCTAAATATATGTTTATTTCTAAACTTTTTATTATAATTTTACCTTTTATTAAAAAAAATGGTTTTAAATTATTTCCTAATTCTGGTTTGTGTATGAAATAGTCCATCCTTTACTGAGATACCATAGTATGAGAATCTCTCAAGAAAAATAAGTAAATAAATAATACAATTACGATTAATATAATAAATATTTCTGGACTGATGTAACTTGTAATGGATTAATTTATAGTTAGAAAATAAAACAGCTAATTAATATAATATTTATTTCTGGACTGATATTACTTGTAAAGGGTTAATTTGTAGTCAGCAAATAAAAGAGCTAATTAAGTAAATAACTATATTGCTTGGCGGTGCTAACTCAAAAATAGTAAGCTAAAAATCCCATTTATTTACGAAATACGAAAATAATTAATGGTGGGTCTTTCTCGAAACGTATTTTTGACCAGTACAAAAGATTTTATACAATCAAATAATCAATAAACAATTTTTTCTAACACTTATATTTACGTAATTTAGAGAGCAACAATGTGGTTCCAAAGCCGAGTGGCCCTGAAGTGCGACAATTACACACCAGCATGGACAGTTGCATCACATCCGGGGGTGCTGTTGTGAACTGCCGGAAGTGGATCCACCAACCACCTGTCGGATGTGTCGTCATGCATTTCGAAATTTACCAAGCTGAAGGAAGTTTGCTACGAACTAGTGGACTCATGTACATAAATTGCATAATTCATAATTTAAAAGTAAAAAAAGAATGGAAAAGTAACATATAATATATATATATATATAAACACTATAAAACAGTAGAAGCTATGAAAGTATTTTATTTGTAAAATATAATGAAGACTTTACAGCATATTAACGTGATTACAATATTTTGTCAGGGTTTCCCAAAGTTTTTCTTCAATGGAACACTTTGTAAAATCGGACATTCTAAGGGAACACTTATCTTATATTTTACAATTAATGGTCCCTAGTCGTAAAAAATAAAAAAGTTTTAATTGATGATTTTGGGTTCTGGAATTGTGTTGTTATCAGGCACAATATATGTAAATTTATTTCTAATATCTGGTGTGGCGTCGGGCAACACGCACTTTGAATTCATTGCAGCATAATACTAAAATCCAGCTTCTTATAAATAGGTTGTATGAAACGGATTTAAAACAATAATAGTATGTTTTGAAATATTGGCGTACTCTTTTGAAGTAGCCCAGTAATCACATAAGCCTAATAATTGTATTTTTCTTTTACTGATTAAATCAATTAGATTTTCATAGTCACTTGCACCTAAACCTACAGGTTTAGCTGTTACAGAAAACGGATTCTGAGCCCAGGAATCGTCCTTATTAGTTTTCGGAAAATATTGCGAAATAGTTTATTTTCAATTATACATATGTTCTAATAACATTTTGGAAAATTTTCATCTACTTTAAAGTTTAATTAATTCAAACATTCATTAATGTCAAGAAACCAATTAAGATCGTTAGATTCAACTCATGAAATCCAATTATGTATTATTTTTATCGAAAGAACCAACTTTATCTCTTGTATTAAAAGTTATAATATTTTCTCCTCGTGAGGATAAGTTCATTGCACTTTGTAAAAATACCTGACAGATATGATGCGAGATTAATCAACCATGAAAGATTTTGTAGAACTTCAACAAAATGTTGTCCTGAATAATTTTGTACCTTCAGGAAGACGAAAAACTCATTTCGAAGTTCAAAAAGTCATAATATTGTTTTTTCTCTGGATAGCCATCTAGCTTCAATATGAAATAGTAACTAGCCATGTTGTCGCACAAATCTTTAAATAATTTCGATTGAAGGGGCCACTAAAATTTTCCTTCGAAACACCGGTTGAGAACCGCTGTACTAGATGATCCTGACAGACTGCAATTTTACGCTATTGAATTAAATTCCACGAACGAAGGTGCATAAGATTGGTTCATTTTTTTGGTCAAAGCTGCTCATTGTCAAGTTGAATAAAATATTAACTGTATAATTGTGGGCTATGGCAATCTCTATCGCACTCGTACAGGATTCTGGTTGACTGAACACGTCCACACTTTTCATTGTTACTCATCTCTCCTATTGTAGCGGGAAACAAGGAATAGGGTTTCTTTTGTTTCGCAACGTTGTGATTTGATAATATCCTGTTTGAAACAAACGGAGTTTTCGTCGTACGAACTGATTAAGTGGTATTATAATATGATGTAATATCCACAGTATAGAGAGAATCACTCCAAATGTTTGCGGAACACCTATTCAGGCCCCGAGGAGCACAGCCTGGGAACCCCGATGACGGTTTTTGGAATCAGAAAATGCTGACATATATTTCTTTAATTTAAAAAGTACATAAAATTTCCTAACCGATATTAGATTTTAGTGAAATAAATGCATATACACCGATACTAGAAAAAATGACAAATTCCTATCCTTGTTCTTGGTATAATTCATTAATTCCTTCATTATATTTTCTCAGAGATATTCTCTCTATAATGAAGGAGTGATATTTTAATATACATGACCATTTCTGGGATCAAGTCTAAAGTAAAACGTAATATTTATGATTTTTTTATTTTTAACACTTTCAAATTAACTTTGCACTGATAATGCTTTTGTTGGTTGAAACTTTAAATTTTACGTTTGCGCAAAGAGAAAAATAACAGCTGAAATAACATCGAATTTCTTCACAAGAAATATTCTCACGGGTAGGTAATATCACAACAATCCCTTACGCATACAAACAGAATTAATAAGTGACGGTGAAAAGATACGGTTGTCAAAGAAAATCGTAATTTAAATGGTATCTTAGCCTTTATTACAAAAAGGTTTCGTGAAAGTTATGCCAAAAAAATTATATGGTCCACATATTTTTACAAGCTAAATTAATTATTTTACCTCGAGAAGAAATTAAAAAAAATACATGAGAATTCATTAATAGAAAAATTAATGTAAATCATTTACTTATGAGAGTGTCGTTGATTTTGTATGTATGTGACATTAAAAACAAATGAGTGGTTGTAATTGGTTATTTATCATCGCCAATGTATGGCTAATAAATTGTGATCTTCATCTATTATTTTCTTCAAGTAATCTTTTGAAATTTTTACCAGGCTTAAATAATACACTAATTACAAACTCTCATCGTCGGATTAAAATATTTTTTATTCCCTTGTTCTTAACGTCCTGTCTTCAAAATTCGTCTGATTCAGAAGATGACGGTGGTTTTGGAAAATATGAGGAACACGTTCAATCACAGATAATGTTCCTTTCAATTATGAAAACTGATATACCTTACAATTATTTATGAATCACACGAATATGACAATTTAGCATACAATATTCAACGGTTCTGTCAAATGTAAAATAATTAGACACAAACGGTATTCCTTAAATTAAAAAATCAATACAACCTGATTGTCAACAAACAATTTTATATTTATTCATTACTTCTACGACGTTACGTCCATATTTGTGAACTTCATCAGGTAAATCAACAAAAAATTATAAAAGCAATTATAATTTATTTATTATATAATTGAAACTTATCCTTTTCATATTTTAACTAAATATTCTGTACTCAAAATTACAATTATTTTTTGAAATTTTTGTTTATTTGCCTGATGAAGTCCACAGGAAACGTCGTAGATGTATTAAATAAATATAATTTTTTCTAACAAATTGACTTAAATGTTTCTTTAATATTACTTAAGTGTCAGATTATTTATTTAATGAATACATCACATTTTTTTGCAATCATTGTTGCTACAACCTAATATCAGTTCGTTTTTTCTTTTGAGTCCGTAATCTGAATTAGGAGGTGTATCGTTCTTGAAGCACCTGGCAAAAGCAGCAAATATTTTAGGATTTTTTTGACTTTTACTTCATTTTTCTGTAATTTGGCTAAATCATAGTATAATTTCGAGTACATTACAGTTTAATGTTACCCACTGAAATTAACAGAATGGAACAGTGACACATGTTTCAATTTTAACTCATGAATTACAGATAAGTATTTCTGTAATTTGTAACATAATTTAAAGCTAGTCTGGACTTTATGAAAAATATGCATTCAAATGAGTGTTACATCTGAGAAGCAGCATATTGGTTTGTTTTTATTACTAAAGTTGAGAGTAGATTTGAAGTTCAATTACGTCTTTTCGCTTGGTTTATGGCACTTGAGAGAGTCCTTTGGCGGTGTCTGGAGGCGCGGTTTGTCACATGAATGGCTTCTTTGCTTTAGGATGGGTTAACAACGACCAACAGGTGTACCACACTCCCAGACGTGTAATGTGTCTTGTAAATCACTACACAGCGTTGAAGTATAACAAAGGAGATTTACTGAATATACAGCATTAAAATCGTAGATGAAACGAGCGCCCTGGACAAAATTTCTCTGCTTTAGCACCTCGATTTGTTATTTTCTATGAAAGACGAAGAAGCCATTTTTATTATATTTGTAAATTTTAAGTTTGAGAAATATATGAAGAACATTACGGTTTCTAACTATGATAATTCTAAATTTGTTATAATTTTTTTACTTTAATCCTATATTCCAGTGTACTATATTTTTGTACATATCAGCTGTTCAATTCGAATTGGTTTCATATAATTCAGGATGATATTATTACTTTTTTATTGGCTGCAGTATTGAATTATATTGTTGTTCTTATTATTATATTTCATTCATTTGTATCTCTGTATAAAATAAGACTACAGTTTCAATTACATGCATTGAACTATCATACTATAAATACTAATTACAAATTTCAAGTAAGTAATAAGTGCAAAAATTTGTTGATAACTTCTGTTAATTTTAAAATGTATAATTTTTATATTGTGTGCTCTGTGTTTAATTATCTAATTTGTGCTCCATCTGACGTTGAAAATGTGAAGACATATCAAACAGCTACATACAATTTTTAATAAAAGAAGGGTATTATTTATTAAAAAATATTTTTCTGACAATAAGTAAATTATTAAATAAAAATGCAGCCAAATATATCAATAAACAAAATTAATAAATATTAACAATTAACTTCTGTGAATAACAAATACATACCAAAAAAGTAATGACTCGTATAATCGTCAGGATTATAAAAAGTATGAACAAATTGATGTAAACAATTTGTCAAAATTTTGTATACAAGTCTGTCAGACTGTTGGATTAAATTAATTAAATTCAATACAATGTTTCATCACAACTTGTAGACCTCTTCAGGTTAATTTTTTAATTAATAATTTAATTAAATTGCGAGTAATTAGTTTATCCATTTAAAAATTTTCCTGAAGTAGTAGCAGATGAACCGATGTATTTATATTAATTACATATTATATGTATTTAATTGCTGGTATTTTTGGCTGTATTTTTTTATTTCGCATCGACACAAGGGCTATTAGCGAAACCAACAATACATTAATTACAGCATTTCTTAAAAGCCTTTGACATTTGCAGAGTACAGCTGTTATTAAATTACATTTAAAATTCCGATTAAGGGAAAAAATATATACATATTTATATACATAAAACTGATCTCAGCATGTCGGAAACAGAAAATTTACTACTTTAAATTTCATTAAAACTACGTACTTCACAAATAAATTTCATGACTTTTTTCTCGCTAAATAAATAGGATTGAAATGTCCCAGAATCTTCACACTTTCTGTATTGTGAGTTTTTCATTTTATTAATATATGTGGAATCGTCAGGATTACGTTGCAAGTTTTGCATATAGGCTTTTTTCCTCCTAAGAAAAGGTAGGAGTGAGTTAGTTTCGTGTGTAATGCTTGAATTCTGTTGACCACCACATTCTATTTCCTGGATAGCTTCTCAATATTTATAATCTCATTAATATATATTATTTTTTAAATAATACACCACTTGCTCAAAGGTTTCTGTTTTTTTTTATTGACCATAATATTAAAAGTTTGATTATTTCTTTGCTTTTCTTCATTATTGGTAGCTACTCTGTTTTCCATGTTGGGGCTAGAGAATACGATCTATGTGGAAGTCTAGTTATGCTTACTTGTTCTTTTCAAGTAGATCCCTAAGTTGTGAGTAGAACGGTGCTGGACGAAAAGAGGGGAAGTACGGCATACATATTAACGTATTTTGCATTACGTCAATTCCTATTCTTTTAATTTGATTTTATTAATTAAGATCAATACTGGGTAATCAACATACAATATACACGTTCTTCTTATGCACTATGATTTCTACGTTACTTTTAAAGTGAAAATGTAATTTACTGTTATTTAGCTGAATAATTAAACTAAACGTTTGTATCTGGATCCGAAATACGAATTCAAAGGAATAGATTACAATCATATAAACGCCGCTCATTAATTATTATAGTTAATCTGCTTTTAATCGTTCCTCTGTGATACAAAGTAACATTAAAATTCTAATTGGTGAATTGTGTACCTGCAATTGAGATAGCTCGTGACGCAATTTTATCATGTCCTGCGTGCGAATATAATGGCCGTAATAGGATTTCCCACATACGACTCAAACTCGATTTACAGCCGGACCCAACCGATATGCACAGCTTCGATGATAAATTAAACACTTTCGTTCTAAATCGAGCAATATATTTCATTGTTTGAAAAGTTCAGCATAGGCCTGTGAAACCATCGGGAAAGCGTTAAACATGTGTAATTGAGCGTGAGCAGAAAGCTCGTTCCCACTATCAGGCCTGGGTGTAGCTGCACTTTACGAGTTCCTTTATCAGCAAAACACAGTGTTAATTTCATCGTTATCTCCACAGAGTTACATGTTTCTGCTTCACGGGAACATTATGCTGCACATTTTTATGATGGTCATTATTGTAGGAACTTGTGTGCTACTTTGAAAAATATAATAGTGTACGCAAGCAATAAATCAACTTCATTTACTTGCGGACTAAATTTATTTCGTCAAGATTCTATAACTAAATGCGAAACCAATCTCTAACAAATGTCTTGTGAACACAGGGACAGTTTTGTTCATCCTCTTGAATAAGAAACCAGAGATGCAATTTTCCGGCCAACCCTCAGATTAAAAAATTCCTACAATCAATTTATTGCTGAAAACTGATTTCTGTGAACTTAAATTCTTTTAAAAATAAAATGATACTATCTACCAATGAAATAAGGATTAATTTCAAATTATTTTACAAAAACTTAAACATTCTATTATTATTATTATTTCGGTACAGAAGCTTGGAAGGATCTATATTCTAGTGTAATAATATTGCTATAAATATCATTATTTTTTCGCAAATGTCATGCATTTAATTTTTTATCACTGGTTGAAATCTTTATTCACACCAATATTCTCCTAATTATACTACTCGTTTTCCTTAATAGTAAATAAACGCACAATATTATGTTCTTAACCGGCGTACAACTTTCACTAAAAATGGGAGCAAATGGAAATTCTGCCTATTTGCAAATAATGGATTTAAACCTCAGCTCTTAGTATAAGAGACTGAGTTACGTAACTTTAACAATTTTTGGAGAAATATTAATTCTGTACTTCATTATTTATTTTGTTGTAATCTTGCGTGTTTTTATTATTTATTAAATTTATTTTGCATCAACCTGACGGTCATTCGTTACTCTCAGTGTGCGTATTTTATTTTTGATATTTGCATTCTCTAATTTTCACATAACTTTTTAAATACGATTGAATAGATCAGATTTAATCAGGTAGTCTATCAGACTCTTGATAGTTTCCGGTGATGAACAGAAGTCCTCCTTTGCGAATTCTGCTGTCGTGAATCTTATTATGGCGTCGTGAGGGTCTCCTTGCCCATTTCACAAACTGGTTCGGGTGCTCTACGAAATTAAAAGCAGTTACATTCTTCCTTAGATTTTTCTCGAAACAACGCAGTCCACTTTTATAATTTACCGTCGCAATTCCTGCAAGAGATAACGTAAAATTAATACTTTAGTTGGATAGTATTTGATATTTCCAATTTACGAGTATAATAAATATAATTAATAAAATCTAAAATCTGGTTACGGAAAATTAACGTAATTATAATGGCTATAGATAAACCTAGTAGCTATCATCACCAAGTGCTTCGCTCTAGAGTCATGTTTAACTTAAATCGTACGCATTATCATGTAGTTTAATTTTAGCACAAAAGCAGAAATAATCTACATATATCAATACGTTATGCTATATTTTTAATACCCCGGACGCTTGGCAGCAAATTAAAATTCTCTGTGCCACTACTCATAACTTTCTTGTCATGAAACAGTTTTAAGTCAGAAATTGCAATTGCTTGGTACCTACTCCGCAGGAAAGCTAGCGTCCAAACAAAAACAATTAAAGTATTTCTTTGATCAAATATATATTGCTCTATGCTCTCCAAACGATTAATAAATTATTAAAATATATAAACGACTAAAACAATTAATAGCACTTTGCTTTATTTCTCTCATTACAATGAACAATTTATTAAAATTAAAAAAATATTAAGCAAATAAACCAGTTGAGTCTTCAATTCAATTTATTTTCATTCCAATAAACAAACGTTATCCAGGAGCTTACGACCATTAGTCATTATCATATGTCATATTTCTTTAATACATAAAATATTTTATATCAATATCTTCAATCAATATTATCGTCATAATCCATCTAACTTAAATAAGTATTAGTTTTTTATGAATTAAGAAAATAAATTATTATATGAATCAAAGCTTCTGGTGATATTATTTGTTTAATGAAATTAAAATAAACTGAATTGAAGACTGAACTGAATTATTTGATTAATTATTTAAACCTCAAATAAGTTGTTAATTTTATTATTAATTTTTAAAAATATATTTTTTTGTGAACAAAATTTTTATTGAATTTTATAAAATTATTATTACAGATTTCATTGCAAAGTTACCGTCAAACTTGTTGCAAATTGTTTTATCGTGCCAATTACAATTATTGGGATCATACCTTGAATTTTCGTTGTTAATACACATATATATCACACTTCCATGCGTATATAATCATTCAAATTCAGACAATCAACATAAATTTCTCTACGATTCTGAAAGTAGTAAGAAAAATAAAGGTCTACGTGAATATCGTACTGCTGAAAACTCCAGAGAATGGAAAAAAATACTCAGACCAGAAGAACAATTGCAAATGTACGAATGACTAGTAACTGGAAGTTATAGCTGAAAAATATTAACAGTGTATCAGAAGAATCATCATAATGACGATGATTACCTCAATTACTGAGGATTAAATACTATTTTTTGTTTTAATGTTGAAGTCCCTGGTTGTAGACTCTAATATTTGCAGTTTGTTCTCCGGTGTACAAGTGTATCCATTAAAATTCATTTTAGATAACTTTCCGAAACGAACAAATAACAACGTTCTTGTCCGTGTACATTTCATTTCCCATGATTAGGTTACTTTATGATGGGCTCTCGTAAAAAAAACACATTTGCAGTTTAAGGACCAAAGCTATTTGTTCTTCCATTTATACCTCTTTAAAAAATTTCTTCTATTTTGTTACTTTTCGTCGTCTCAATTATTTTCGCTTTGAATGATATTCTTTCAGATCTGAGATTGTTATGTGTAATGCATAAAATCTTTCTTCTCTTAATGATTACAGTGATTTGATTGATATCCTTTTCCGCGTGGTGAATAATTGAACCCCCTGGTGAAATGCGTATTTGTGAGGCCAGCAGAGCCACTTTGCGGCCACTAAACCACTCCGAGCGGCGACCAAGCGCGGGGACAAAGACAACCCGGCGAGAGCGTAAAACTTTTTGCGCCTTTGCAGCCCCTTGGGAAATTAGAGACAACATAACATGATATAGTGGCTCCACTTCGTAGGTGTTTTTCTACATGCAGCGTTCAGACCGCGGCCCAAAATTAGGAGCCCGTCGAGTTTCATGAATAAGTCAACCACAAGAATGAAAATGTAACAACAGATTCTCTTTTGCCTAACGAAAAGCAAAAGGGAAACATTTGTCGCGGTAGGAATCCAGATGCTGCGAAGACTCTGGAAAACAGTTCGGAGCCAACGTATCTTAATCTTCAATACATACGGTTTAGTTACCATAATATGTTACCACACGGAAGTTACTACAATGATACTAAAAAATTTTCATGGTTATTATGGACAACAATAAGCCTAATTTATATCACAAATTAATTAAAACATGTCAAAAGCTGAACCTCCATAAATTCGTGACGTTCTTAGCTTAAGCAGATGTAAAAGTGGACTTAAAGTTGAGAGTTTGCTTTAGGAAAATTCATTTTAAAAGATTGATAAATGTTAATTAGCAAAGTGTATTGTCTTGGGCTACAGAAAAATATCAGATGATTAGATAAAATTACTAACGCGAAAGTTATAAGCAGAATAAGAAAAGAGAGAACAATATGGAGTACTTTGACCAAAAGAAGAGATAGATAATAGGCCGCCACGTTTTGTAAAATTAGCATTAGAGGGAAGTGTGTTGGGTAAGAATAGAAGAAGAAGGCAATGGATGAAATACACTAAGCATATTAGGAAAGATGTGATAGTTACGTAGAAATTTAAAGGCAGGACAGGTTAGCATGGAGAGTTGCACCAGATCAGTCTAAGAATTGTTTACTAGAACAACACTGTCTGGACATTACGTAAATTGCAAGTACCTTCAACTGACCTTTAATAATTCGAATAAAATCTTATTGGTTAACCAAGGCTGACCTGGTTGCTTAACCGTGAAGATTTTATCATAATTAATCACTGGGAAAGTCTACGTTCATTAATGACCTTCAATTATGTTCAAAATAGCTATAATACAAATAATTAACCATAAAAAAGTCATAAAGTTACACCGCAATGTATTCATAAGGACCTATTGTCGATGTGTCATTTAAAGACCAAGTTGTTACTACGACCTAAAATATTTTTATATAAAGTATAATAATTGAAATGGAGAGGGAAAGACAATTTTTATTGTTTATCTGAAATTGTGAGGTCCGTGTTCGCATGTCAGACAGAAAACATTTCAAATATCCTCAAGGACATAATTCTGCTTGTCGCTCTGACTGTTCGGTCTTCTGAAATTTGAACCCTACGAATTATTTCTATTTCATTTATTCATTAAGTTGAAGGTAGCTTTTGATAAACTATGTTACTCATGTGTAAATGAAGTGAAGGAAAATTATCAGACGTTGAAATGGCATACATAAAAACAAGAGGTTAATTATTTCAGAAGGGAAAACGATCATGCAACTCAATTTTTATTACCAAGGAATATGATAGAAATCAGCAGATATGCATCTAGTATTATCCATAAGTGTACTAATTTATATTACAGTTATGTTTTATCTGCATTCTTCAATTCTGTTTATGTAGCATACACTACAGTATTATATCCTTAAAGAAGTAAGCATTTACTAATCAATAAAACCTATATCAGCCTCTTCCCGCAAATTGTACGAAAACTGTTGTTTAATTAAACTACCAATAATTTCCACGAGGGAATAGGCATAATTTGGGTGCATTAAATGTTGCGAGGCTTGAATACTGTTCGATCACTGGCCACCTGCAGTTCTCAAATACCAGGGTTTGCGGTTCGCAATGGGCGATTGGGTCTAGGAATTTAATCTCGCCGAGCTGCGCTCAATGGAGCTATCTCTCTGACAAGGACATTGATGCATCGCAGCGAGAGCGAGCCAGTATCGGAGCCCTGTGTCCGCTTCCAAATCGCGCGCCATCGACATAATTTATCAGCCTCCACGTGATCCCTAGCAACTACTGCCTTAACAAAACCAACCGTACAGTAATTCTCTGACAACTAAATATGTAACAATAATTAAATAAAAGTTTAAATATTAAATTATTTTTAAAAAGTACTTTACCAATTACTAGCCTTCATATAGAATGAGAGTTAGGAGAAGATCAGTTTGGTTTCAGAAAGAATGTAGTGACAGGAGAAGAAATACTGAATTTTAGAAGACAGGATAAGAAAAATCCGGCCTACGTTCATGGCATTTGTAGCTTTAGAAAAAGCGTTTGATAACACATTATTAAGGGTTTTGAAGACAACTGGAATAAAATACCGTAACAGGAGGCTTAACCGTAACCTCTACAGAAGACAGACAGCAGTAATTAAAATAGAAGATCAAGAAAGGAAAGCCATAATCAAGAAAGAAGTAATACAAGGATGCAGTATATCTCCCATGCTCTTTAACTTATATATATATATATATATATATATATATATATATAACAGGCGATGAAGAAAGTTAAAACTGAATATGGAAAAGGAATCATACTGCAAGGAGAAAAAATAAAAACCCTACGCTTTGCCGATGGCATTGTAGTATTAGGGGAGTCAGAAGAAGAACGGGGTCCTGAATAAAGAGTTCAGTATGAGGATTCATGGAGGGAAAACCAAGGTAATGGAGTATAGTTTAGGAAACAGTGGAATAACAAAGGGTGTCAGATTGGGAAGGAATATTTTGACGGAAGTTAACGAATTCTGCTGCTTGGGCAGCATAATAACTAGGGATGGTAGGAGTATAATAGACATGAAGGAAAGAAGGCATTCGCGAAAAAGAGTAATTTACTTACGGGTAATATAAGTATAAATGTTAGGAAATCGTTGCTAAAATGTTCGTGTGGAGCGTGGCGTTATATGACTGCGTAACGTGAACGGTACGAGTTGCAGAAAGGAAAAGAATAGAAGCCTTTGAAATGTGGTGCTATAGGAGAATTATGAAAATCAGATGGATGGATATAATCACTAACGAGAAAGTTCTTAACAGAATAGAGGAGGAGTGAAAAATATGGAGGATGTGGACCATGATAAGGGATAGATTAATAGGCCACATTTTAAGAGATGAGGGTCTTGTAAAATTAGCATTTTAATGAAGTTTGTCGGGTGGAATAGAAGAAGGAAGCCAGTTATGGAATACGCTGAGCAGATTAGGCAGGATGTGGGATGTTTTAGTTAATGCGGAAATGTAAAGGCTTGCGCAAGATAGGTTATCGTGGATAGTTGTATCAGGCCAGTCTTAGGACCGAGTACCACAACAACAGACTTCTCTAACAGTTTGGTGTATTATATGGAAAAGTATAATGAACTCAATGACGTACTTTCCTGGTCTACACGTCCAAAAATATCAATTCAATTTCTGCCAGCCTTCTACTAAATCTTGATTTGAGCATCGATTGAGACGACGCCTACCGCAAGGTTTAGCTGAAAGTCTTCCTATCTTCGCGGCAATAGTGATTTCGCTGCACACAGCACTGTCTTGGTTTCACTGCAATTTAATCTTGTTTCCTGCGAAATCTAATTTTGTTCCGAGGATGTGAACTGTATAAATCCAGGCCGACTGTGATTTCTTTCGGAATCAAAAGAATTCAATAAAACGGGAGCAACATTGTTTTCAAATAGTACGTAGCAAAATGTCGGAAATTACCACACGAGCTGTATTGGTTGTCTAATGGAAAAACCATCGAATTCTTATACTATTCCAGACTGTTAACTCTGGCCCGTTGTATACAAACCGACTGAGATTGCATAGAGAAGTTAATAAGTGTGTCCCGTTGAATGACTACCAAAATGAAACGTAAATATCTCGTCACTCATGGAATATAAAAAATATGTTTCAAATTTTTTCATATTAAATCTTCGACAGTTTAATACAAATTAAAATTATGAGTCTAATTGACAGAAGATGACAACAGATCGAGATAATATGTGCGGAATTCACAATATGGCAGAAATTAACTGAAAATAAAATATTTAGGCTGCGTGGTGAAAATGCTGCAAAGCGTCGTATCATTTGAACTCTTACATTAGCTTTTGGGAACTGGCTCTGTGGGTGAAGAGGCAAAACACTAGTGACTGAAGATTTAGTTGAAGATGTTAGGCAACCATATTACCGCAGACCACGGAAATCAATTTGGTGGGCTAGTTTAGAGCTGGGTATTCCGAATTAAACTGTTTACAGAATTGCCCATAAAAGACATAGAGGATACAAAATCCAGCTTGTACAAAAGCATGTAGTGAAATTATAAAATCTAGTTCGGTAATGTAGTGATATTTTCCATTGATTACATCGTTAGATTCCTCAACAACGTTTCATTCTAAGGATCAATTCTCAGTGAATATTATTCTTGTGGGATTTTGAATGGGATTTTCTGGCGCGGCAAAATCTTATTCGATTTTCCTCTTTTTCCATTCAAAATGAACACACGTCCATTTCTACCCTCGCTCTTCCTCTTCTCCATCTACACTAGAGCAATCGTCATGAGTTGATCCTCTGATAACAACGTCATATCGTTTACTGAAATGCTCTGACAAAATACGGATTCAACACTGTCCAGTGTGAACAGATATCGCTGACGGCTGAATAACGAATCCGTCACGGCACTGCCAAGTCACTGATTTGCTACTGTTGCGTGAGAAGAAAACCCACGTGTCGTAATGGTATTCGAACGACTCAAAGTTGACGGAAGGGCCGCTTTGACATGTGATACGGTTATAAATCAATAAATTAATTTTTTTTGTAGAACTAACTGAGGAGGTCCTTTATGTTAGGGAACGAAACGGATTAAAATTAAGTAATTTCATTTCTGATCATTGGCCATTATTAGTATTTTATTTATGTGATACAGTGACCGCTCTTCTTTGCCAAAATCACAGTGACGGGGACAACATAACCAAGATATGCTGGAGAACTATGCAGTCCCGCAAAACGAGACGAGTCTCCAACAGAACTTTTCCGCTCCATATTACGCCTAAGAAGATCTAAACTACTACAACATATAATTTTCAAACAAGTAGATCCGAAGATCAGAGCTCATTTAATGACCTCCAAGGTCATTACATTTGATCGTTCTTTGGGTATTTATATAAGCTGCATTATTTTTTATTTAACTTTAACGTCGCATTAACCCGAGCGTTATTAGCGAACTTCTGTTACATTTGTCATAATACGTTACAATAATTTCTTAAAACCACGGTAATTGAAGAGTACAATAGTTGTTTCTTATTATACTACCTACACCTAAAATTTGAATTATGATTTTATATCACAAATTAAATAATTTCCGACCGATTTTTACAGTTTTTATTTTTTATTTAAACGGAATTTCGACGCATATTCGCACCTTCTTAAGGTTTATAATCTGTGAAATACATATTTAAATTTGAAAAAAATTAAAACTGTCTGTAAAATTCGGTCGGAAATTATTTAATTTGTGATTTTAATAGCAGACGTTAATCGATTTTAATTTTTAATGATTTAATATATTTTATAATAAAATGTATTGACCTCTGAAGTAAGATGATAGAAACTTGTTCTTCCGTCAAATTGGTAATGCTGTGGAACACACAGAGGGAGATAAAATGCTGTCTTGATATTATTAGGGCCACCAGAGCCCATGTGTGTAAATTTACTGAAAAGTAAGGTCTGTCACTATTAGTTTAGAATATATTTAGTTCCCAAGGTGGTAGTGGGAAGGGTTGCATATTACCATTTACAGTTTATCAATTATGGAATTAATCGCCGCTCTGAAAGTATCCGATGACGTCATCCATTACCACTGCGTTTCGTTAATAATCTGCTAGTGACTCCGTACGGTATTATATTAATATGTGATTTCATTTCTTAATCCATTACCGTAAAATGCATTATATATATGCAAAGTAGTAAAAAATAAATAATTTAAAGTAATTTAAAGAAAAAAATGATTTTACCGAAAAAAAACTCCACCTTAAAAATAATTACAATTAAGCACTTTAACAGCAATTCTGGTAGTATTTCTTCATTTCTTTTTGCAGTTCTCTTGTCCGATCATTTATTATATGCAACTATTAAGTCTGAACTATTTAGTACTGAATATTGTACAAGTACTTTTTCAGTAGTTTTTATTCAACGCCAGACAAGTTAATCAACACAATTCCCCAATATGAGCCTTCTCATGAAGATAACGTTTAACTCAGTGTCAATTAGAATGAAACAACTTTCTCATTAGCAGCAGTGGTGACATCTAACCGGAGGTCCTGCCTCCTCTTCAAGTGTTGGAGTTCCTTCCTCGTGGAATCTACTCCGCGATGACGAGAATTTATACCTATAACACACTGAACAAAATGTCATTACTAAAATGTCATCTTTTTTTACATATTTGAACATAGCATACATGCAATTGCCATTACGGCTACCTAACAATGGAGAATACATAACATTCACACATTCTTTCAAGCATTCATTCATCATACTAATGCCGTTGCTGCTGCTGCTTCTTTCGCACCTACTTCCTTCCGGCAATCGCACACCTACTTTCATTAATGTGAACGTGTCACTATAAATATTCCTTAGTATTATGTGACGCTATTACTGTTCTTCCATAGATAGCGTTGCAATAATTATATGTTAGCTAATTTAATATTACCAATAAACCTGTTTTGGTTTTTCCAAAAGGAGCATACTAACAACGAACCATGCTCTTTAAAGATTCAGAAGGAGAAAATGCCTTGAATAATTATTCAATCTCAGTGTACTCTTCAGATTGCCGAGAGCTTCCGTTACTGGAACAAGCTCTCAAATTGAATAAAATCTTCAGCAGTTAAAGTAAACAAGTAGAACGAGCCCATGATTCAATCGATGATTTAATTGACAACGGAAAGGGTCTATAGGTATTAAAAAAATGAGTAGTCAAATTAAACGGAATTATTAAATTGTTAAAACCTGATAATAATATTAACAAATAAATTAATGACTCATTCTATAAAATTAAATAAAAAATTATATTATTTTAAAAATTTTACTTGTATTCTGCTATTAAAAAATAAACAAGGTCAAGATAACTTGTTAAACAATATTTTTCCTTAAAAAAATAACGAATTTTATAAGTCAGTAATGGCAGAAATAACTTTGTTGACGGAAAAAATTATTTTCTTGTGCCCCCATCCAATGCCCAATAGGAATTGAAATTATGCACACACAAAATTTTGAGAAACACAAACAACTTTATCATCTCCGAAAAATATTTACTCAACCCAAATATCAGCTGTTTTTTCGTGTTTCGAAACTTCCATCTCCGACCATCCCGAACACTTGGGGTAAAAGCAGTGTCTAACCACAAAAGTGGTTTGTTTTTCAAACCCTAAGGAAAAAAGTAAAAGAATGTGTATATTTCTTCATAATTTTTCATTTGTATAAGTAATTCGCAGCCGACCTCCTGTGGTGTGCTGATTAGCGTTGCTACCATGATGTCCCGGGTTCGAATCCTGGCATGGGCTTGGATGTTTGTGTTGTCATAGTCGAGAAGACCGGGATGAAGACTGTTGGAGAATCGATACGCTGACCACATGTCACTCCAAATTCGGAATGTGTCATGCCAGATCACAGTCCGCAGTCGATTCGGTAGGACCAGGCCCTCAATGGGCTGTAGAGCCAAAGAGAAAGAAAGAAAAAGAAAATAAGTAATTTGCAACTAAACATACATTCCTTTTTATTATGGAGCTTCAAAATGAAGATAGTTATTATGAATCGCCCTTTAAGAAAAACTATAACTAGAATTTGTAGAATAAAGTTCACTATGATATTTTCTGAGTAACTTGCGTACAGTGTGAGTTGGGGAAATAATACGAATATTGTAGAATTGAAATTTGTAATATTTCAGCAACATGATAGAACGTATTAATAAAAATGCATTGAAGGTGATACAATATTAGTCAAAGTAAGGGATAGTAAACTAAAATAAATAATGAGCTATAACATATTATTTGTATCGTATAATTTAGGTATTGAACATAAGCAAATTTATTTATTAATTGAAATCACAAATTGATTTATTTCTTAAATATTCTGAAATTATTTTTGTTTTTGGAAGCCAGTGTCCAGCTATTTCTAAGCCATTTCTAAGTAAAAAGGAAAAATATTAACACCTTTACAAATTATGTATCAAATATTATGAACCCTCAATTTATCAGCTGTCGTATTTAATAGATTATATTTATTACACCAGATTGAAATAATTTCATGGATTCTATTCAGCTAAATACGGAAGTAATAATGAAGATAGAAATGTTGTATTACCAACTAAACATTACCTTAATACTTTTAAGAACTAGAATATTAATTTTTGAAGGAATTTCTGACCTAATTAACTATTTTTCCGTGATGTGTTTACTGTACCGTCAAATATCTCAATATATGTCAGAGAGAGAAGCACTTCTACGCGAATAATAGTTAATGTACACAGAGTAAACATTAATTTTACCTTATCTTTCAAGGTAAACAACCGTTCATTTGCATGCCACGAAGTGGAGCATTTCAATTGGATGCATTGTTTTGCATTGGACTCATGAATATGAGATGATGTTCAGCAGATGTGTCATTGGCTGACTACGTTCAAGGTAACGTTCTGGGTACACATCTATACAAGCTCTGAATTTCACAAAACAACACAGTACTGAAACTTTCTTACTCATAATTACTGCCACTTAATAACTTTATATTTATAAAATTACTTAAGTAACAATAAATATCCCATTCAAAGACAACAGAGACAGAATTTATTTAAAGATTCCGTAGAAGAACTGGTGAGAAATGTAAAATAATTGTTACCAACATCATTGAAAAATTACTTCGCAAAAGCCAGTAATGTTCTATTATAGACCCATTTTTCTACTTCCTAATATTATAATGATGCAATTTGCCCTACTATAAATACTACTTTACTATTCACAGTTACTGTATCGCGTAATGGCTTATTAATTAATTATAAGAAAACAAACTTTATGTAGTTCCAAACTAAAAGTGTGTAACTGAATTCAGAAGACTCTCTTTTTATGAATTATGAAATATCTGAAGTTATTCTTAGAACAATATGTTGAAAAATTAACTGGATATTAATACATTTGCACACTTACTAAATTAAGTTGCCTTTGCTGTTAAATATTTTAGAAGTAAACGTTAGTAGTTACTTTACTCAAAATTGAAATAAGTTATAATTATTTTGTTGTTCTTCAAGAAAAGCAATTTTTTGTGTTTTATGTACCAATGTGTGCCGTTCTTCAGGAGTATCGTTCGTTAAAACATGGGCATTCTTATTCTTATTTGTCAATACGACAAACATCATAGAAATTCCTTGGATAGGATTACCTTATAATTGCATTATGATTTGACTCGTGTTCCCACACAGTACTGTCCAGTTAAAAGAAAATTTAATAAATTAGCCCAAATTTTCCTTAGACGGTCCTTTCGTTTTATTGATAAACTTATATAATTATATTTAATTGAAACTGAGTATATATTATTATAGTATACTTCTAATGTATTAAAATAATTCATAGAGCATAATCATTTATTGTAATTCATTTTATCATTACACATTACATGCCCTTCCATCTGGTCTCTATTGTGTGTGCGAAATATGAACTTGTATAATAAAAAACAAAAAAGATAATTGTCACTGTATTACACTAGAATAACTAAGTATGAAATTCAAATAGGAAAATATTCGATGGGTGAATTTTATGGCTCATGATCTCAACCACTTCCGCATGCTTCATGAGAGAATTAAATCTTTCTAAAAACTGGAATAATTTATGTCCCAATATTGAAAATATGGCTAGATTCCTCTATAATCTAATAATTCTAATTGCAAGTCTCTGTATCTATTCTAGATAAATAAATATAAAGACAGCTGCCTGCTCGAAGAATTATATACCCAACTCTTTCAAATCGTCTGCGAGTTAAAAATCATTCATCAAATTGCCGGGAATTTTTTGTATATAGCTCTTTTCACCCCAGAATAGTATTCTGTTACTCATTTTGAGATCTATAATCATTCCTTTCCCCCTTTCAGGTCCAAATCGTCCACTGTCAATCAAATGTCTTGCACCCGCATGTTTGACCCTTAAAATTTCCTATACCATTCATCCGGTTGCGATTAAAGTTTGATGTATTGTTAATATAGTTAATCTTCTGTTTAGAGTTAAATAATGCTGAAAGCTTAACTAAAATTTTATTCAAGTAATGATCTTATAAATTAGTTAATATTAATGGAAAAAGTTTTGTGTGTCACAATGAAAATGTTTCAGAACTGCGATACTGGTGCCCGAGATAGATTTTTCTGTATTTGAAAGTTATCTTCCGATGCTACATTAGTGAAATGCAATTAAATAGTATCATTAATTAAATAAAATGTTGCTTCTCTCTATACAATTATAGGTAATGATTCCGTTTCATTAGCTTAAAATAATAAATAAATGTTTTATTAGTTACAGAGGAGATTGATTACATAAAGTCTCATATATATATATATATATATATATATATATATATATATTGTAATGAGGAGCCTTTACTATTTATTTTTTATTTAATTTATGATTAAAATGGAGGGATCAATTCAATAATAATTTACAATTTAACATAACTCAACACTTCATTTATTATTACAAAATTAAGTTAATTTTGTGTCCAGGAGATTTTGGGCCAAGTAGCATAGACACATTAAAAAAGGTCAACTGGGTCGTAAATGTATAAAACAATGCAATTAATACTTTTGGCGGGCCTCACTAGCGTCCATTTATTCAGACCTCGTCGTTCCGATCTTGATCATCAGCATGATGATGAAGGGTGAGGGGGCGATGTTGTCGAAATTGCGATGTTCCAGATCTCCAGCACATCATCACCAACTACTGATCAGGCTATTTAGAGATGCCTATAGTTTTATCCATTAGCAAGCATACAATATGCTTGCTCTGGATTCAAACCCGACACGTAGAAACGACGACCTTTACTGGAATAAGACCTAGTCAGACCATTATAAACACATACCTCTGGGATGTCATAAAAGTTCATCCCAGTACCTGACCTGGCTGTACAAAGAAAACAAATTAACCGACATAGGTCCCCTGGGTTTGATGAAGTGCTTGTACGTATCACGAATAAATCGTAAAATGAGGATAATTGAGATTATATATATTAATTTTCTTACAGAGTTATACAAAAATTTAATCGTACCTTCCAAAATATAATGAAGAGATGCGTATGGAAAGTAACGAAGTATTATCTTTCACAGTGAAACAACTTTGAAAAACACGTTTGTACCTTCATTTTTGCTACTATCAATCAAATATTCTTTTGCGGTAATTTTGAGTCTTCTGATGTACATTTTTATGCTTATACATCAGTAATTGTTATAAATTACAATTTATAAAACCAAAATAAGTACATTTTCTATGCTTATACATCAGTAATTGTCCAATATACCCTTTCATAAAAGCAAAATAAGTACATTTTCTATGTTTATACATCAGTAATTGTTCAATATACCCCTTGATAAAACCAATATAGATTTCGACAATATGTATCCCATGGACATTAAACCATTGTCGTAGCTGTGTGTAATGAGTTTCAATTTAACGATAAAATAATGTGTCACTACGGTCTGAACAGCAAACAAGATTCATATTAAATAAAATTGTATCTTAAGCCAGATTTTTTTCAAGAGGAATAACCTGCCTATTGTGGTATTGATTAGACGCACATATCCTAACACAATCAATCAGCTATACTGACTGTGCGACTGACACGTCCAATAACTGTAAACAGAGGTCATCAAATTCGGCCGCCAGGACCATTGTGTGGTAGACGCAATTAATCTCAGTGCCCCTCCCCGCTCTCCGCTCTAATATAATCCGATACGAACCCTGTGCCCCACAGAAACCAATTTAAATTTCCATTTGTTACACTTTTATCCTTGCTCCGTTTTGGCCAGTGGATCTATTTTGTTGGGAATACGAACGTATGAGGACAATGGTGCTTGAATAATTTTCTAGTTTGCTGCATTTCAGTCTGTTAAAACGCAACAGTTGGATTCGTCTTTATATACGCGCCGCGGGGGAGTCGCTAGTCTGCATAAATTGTTTCCCTAAGTTTATTGACGGTTTTAAAAATCACTAATTTTATTATTTACCGTTTATAAAACTGCATACTTAACGCGACTCAATGAAGTTTTTCATTCAAATATGATTCTTAAGTCACAAAATAATTATATGCAATGACTATGTGGTGATATTCTAGAAAATAAAAAGTGTAGTATTACGTCGTAAACCGTTAATTTGTATAATGCAATTAAATAATGAGCGACATGAAATGAATATACAAATACAAAAAGAAAACGGTATATGAAACAAGAGGAATAGTTTACGTAATTAAACAAAGTACACGTTAACCCTAAAAAGGATGTTTTAAAAGGTTCAGGTACAGGGTAATGAAGAAAATAGTTTTTTAACGCGAGCAGCTATAATGTGGCAACATTAAATCAAACGAAGCAATCTGTATATCGACAGAAGATGGTATACTAGAATTCAATAATTATTTCTCCATTTTCTTTGACCTGGAGGGGAGGGGTTTAAAGGACTACATGAGGTTGTTCCATTTAAAAGCATAAGAAGGGATTGAAAAGGATGGTACTGGGGATCGGATGCGGAAGGGAGAGCAAGACCCCGGGATTACATTCTCAAGAAACAGGTACAGCGCAAGCCCTACGAAACCTGCTGCAAGTGGATTGGGCTTATTCGGTACCTGCCTCACGCCCTTCCGAATAAAGGGGGAGAGGAGTCTGCTCTAACCGTTCCCCGACAAGATTACTGGTGAAGACATGGAAAAGGGAATGCTGCAACCCCACAGCAAACTCGTCTCCCGTCATTCGGAAGGGCGGGAGAATAGTACCTAATGCCCCACCTACCTGATGCAGGTTTTCTATGGTTTTCCCTGCATCTCTTTACGTGAAACACCGGGTAGGATCCTTAAACCACAGCCCGGGGGCCCTAATCAACCATTGCTCTACCTTCCACAACCCCCCTTTTTCAATTCCCTTCCTATGCTATTAAAGAGGAGTTGCCTGTTTCAGGATCACCCTCATGTAGCCTGTTAACCCCCCAAAAAACTTAGCCAATCCTTGGTTACGTTTCTCTAAATTCTAAATTGTTCCTTATTCCTTATCCCCCCCCCAAACGAAGTCTATTAATAGAACTGCTGAAACTGTGTATTTAGAAGAATAATATAAAGAGTATCATAAAAGTATTATAGATGTTAATTGCAAACTAATGTAAAGTATAGAAGTGTAGTTTAAAAATACCAAAATTATTAATTTCTGAAAACTAAAAACAATACAAACTTGATAAGCTATTAGATACTTTAAGATTTAGAGCTATAGCAGAACAAAGGGATGTTTAATTAATATAAGATTTCCTGGTGTTTTGATTTAATATATGGTTATAGGTATTCAGCCGAGTCAATTTTTTATTACAGTGAAATTCATCACTACCTTCATCAGATGGAAAGTGTGCTGTATATACCGTAGTCTCCAGTGCCCGACGCACAATCAGAGGGCCTAAATGCAAATTTTTTGCTTTGTTCTTGCTGTAAGTGTTTAACATTGCTACTTCCTCGAATCCTTGAAAATCGGAGTTTAAGTTCACAAGGGAGAAGGTACCATAAATTTAGTTGTCCATCACAAGTCCCAACCAACAGGAGTACTTATAATGACAGAGTATTTGTTTCAACCCTAGCAAACTCCATGATACAGTTCGATATATCGATATATGTAACAATATATGCGAGTTTTCTGATCAAAGGTAAATCAAATTCTCACAACTTTTCACTTTTTCAGCTTGTAAAAAATTTAACCATTTCTAAATTACAGGGTATACATATTATTGTTTTATAACTTATCTCCACTTAATTTGATTTATAATACATATGTTTTTAAATAATTTAAAAAATTTTATATATCCATTCTAATTAAATTAATATACGCTAATATTTTCAAAAGTTATTGCAATGTCTTAGATTGGTATTAAATATTGCCCTAAGTTTCAAACTTGTTGTTTTGTATAACTTAATCGTGATTTTACGAGGCTTCCTATGGCAGACACAGCTAGGATGCCCAGAGGGATGTACAATAAACTCAAATGGAACTGCAGACTATTTAATCGTTTCAACTTTGACTCCGCTCAATGGGAGATTAGGGACTCGGAGCCTTAATAGACAAAGTTTCAAGAGAAAGGTCTCGGACATTGGCGTTCGTGAGGATCTTTCAGACTTCCTTCTCTCCCTGACTCTGTTTTCATATTAAAGTAAACTGAATTGACGAAAATGGCTGCATGTCTTCAAATATATGACTAGTTATGATTTTAATAAATATTTCTCATAATGATTAGACCTGGAAGAGAATAATTTGGAGAATAATATAGAATCTCTTCCACAATTATATGCATTCTGCAGTCAGTTCTATACTATCCTTCATTGACTGTGATATATTTCAATTTTGGACCGTTTTCACCCGCGAAACGTAGGCTCTAAATCTGCGAGAGATAGTTCCTGGGTGAAAAAGAGATGAATTTTTATTCGCTCCTGCTAAACTGTAAAGTAATACATGTCTGAAACTTCTAGTTACCCTACCTTCATCATTTTACGGTATAACAATTCAATTAATTTAAAAACATTCGATAAAAATATATGAAATTTTAATTTCAAAATATTAAACTGATTGTAAACGACCCAATACGTTGTATTTACATGGAACAGTCTGTGCGCCACACTCGAGATATAACATTTTGATATATTTTTTATGTACTTGTAGTATATTGTTACTTAAATAAATCTTTCATTAAAATTAGAAGTAGTTTCGCGATTAATAGATTACCGTGATTAATCAACTGTCTTATTATTATAAATGCAATTCATTGTCTATGTGTAAAAAAGCTCAAATTACGTATCTATGTGTGTTCGTTTGTACGCATGTTAAGCATATATATCTATACGATTAGGGAAATTTCTACCAACTTTTGCGCACGTATTCTTTTCAATCCAGAGATCAGAACTGGTGGAGGGGATAGATATTTTTTAATATGCAAAATCTGCCAATACTTCCGTCGAATAAATACTTTTCTGTGTCAATTACTTTGAGTGTTCTCGCCAAAATTATAACCTCAACTCCTTTCAGCATAAGAGTGGATAATTATTTGAAGTGAGGGTGGAAAAGAGTCACTCCAAAAAAAATAAGGAAACTGTCGAGTGTGTCGTCGAAACAGGTGTAAGTTTCGTCTCTGGATCTAATCCTGACATCCAGCAGCCCAGTTAGACTGCAATTGAACTCAAAAGAGAGGTATGGAAGCCTAAACCAAATTCCGCGTTATAAATTCTTCGCATAGCGAGGGTTGGGATGGAGAGTATGCAAATCAATAACATGAAATCAAATGATACAGGTTACAAGTTCGTTGTTATGAAAATCACTGCTGACTAACCTGCACTTCAGTCCCATAGTGTCAGGTGGAAGGAATGGCGCAGGAGGAAGAGGAATAGCTCTTGACTATTCTAGGGCTATGTTCGGGGCTATTACAAATATTATTATGACATATATTAATATATTTATTACAAATATAAACCTGGGCAACAACGGGCACCCAACTAGTTAATAAATGTAACACTATTTTTACTTTTGGATCCTACAAGTTGATTCACCTAAAAGAGACGCAGAGAAAACCCTAGAAAACCTGCATAAGGTAAGTCGTGCTACTTGGTACTTTTCTGACGCCCTTCCGAATGACAATAGAAGAGTTTGCTGTCAGATCGCAGCATTCCCTTCTCCGTGTCTTCACCAGTTTTAGGTGGCAGCTGGTCGATTAATCTAATGGGAACAACGGACACCTCTTACCGTATGCCCCTGCACATACACTTCCTTAAAACATTTTCCTTAAAACATTTCTTCTGCAACCAACCACAAAAAAAGTTGTTTGCCAGTAGCATTTTCATTAAAATCTGTCAAAAACAAAGATTCTTGTCAATTGTACGATGAATTGACTTCAGATTGTCTGTCATCTCCTCTTAAAATATCTTCATTTCTTTATAAAATCGTTAAATGATGTTCGGAATCGTTAGTGTATTTCTCCCAAGTCTTATTTATGAACAAAATTCGTAATACAGCAGTAATTTGGGGTTCACTGTGTCCTCAAGTCAAGCACTATTGCTCGTAGGGTAAAAATAACCCTGAAAGTATGCATTTCATAAATTTACGCTCGGCTAATGTTGTTGCTTCTAAAATGTAAGACAAACTACTAAAACCACCTATTGATCCTCTTATATTTTAATCAGGGTTATAAAATATATTTTCAAAAAATGAGCTTAAAGATAAAATTATATGCATTGAAAGTATTTGTATCTATTTAAATATAATTATATAATATTACTTAAGTTACATGCGATATTAGCATTATAATTATAATTTTCAAGAGAACTGTCTCTTAAGAACAGCAGTGATACTCATGAAGTGATTTTTGAAATCATTCTCTGCTAATTTTATCCTGTAATATACAGATATGTGCAATGCGACAAATAGTTAAGCAAAAATATCTTATGATTAATCAAATGAAAAATACTAATTTTGAGGTCTGACTTTAGTCAGGTGTATAATCAAACTCTACAAATATACGCAAATCAGAATTCCTGATACAAAACAGAACCCTTTTCATTATTATAAAAATAATACATTTTGCATTATAAAACGTGTCATACTAAGTTTCCTGTAATAGATGCGACAGGAAACGCACAGTATAGTACATTCTCTAATAATAAAAATTTCATTTATGTTATTGCATTCATACGACTACCATCTTTTCCAGACTTTCATACAACTAACTGATCCTCTCTCGCCACTAAATTGGATTTTTCTGAGATCAAATGCTCATGAGTTAAAAATGATTGTTTCCAGCTGAGGCCATCAATTAGTAACAAGTTATTCAATACTGAGTGCGAAATGGGTAATCTCTTATTTAACAAAGAAAATCTTGTAAATAGCAAATTATTCAATACATTATTGAAAACGAAATTTTTATTCTTTAATATGATTAAAAGTTAATTACAAATAGAAACGCTACATCGAAAATAAAATATGAGAAGAAAAAATCAATAAAAATAACAATCGAACATTTAATAGTCATTATAAACTAACAAAAAATGATAATAAATCGCACATTACGGAACCATTGTCAGCTGTTGATAAAATGACGAGATATAGACCAGAAAAACTCATTTATATGCTCAGAAATAAAATCATTGATTTATTTAGTCACTTTCGGAATACTTTCCTGATACATAAAACTCTGTAATGCACTTTTTTGGCTCTTTTACGCAGTCAGTAGCGCACAAGAATAAGGTGAAAAATTCAGATAACACTAAATTACAATTTTAAATTTTCCTTTTGATGACAAACAAATTATTCATTTCTCGAACTCCTATGATGTAGGGATCAGCATCACTGTCTAGCACCACGAAGGTCCGGTGCAGGATTATGTGTTGAAACTCCCGCTATTAACTGATGAATACCGCCAAAATTAAGAAGTTCCTAATAACCGAAGCAGTAGATACTGCTATAAATGAAATAATTTATTAATAAATGAATGCGTCTTCATCATGTAACCTCCTTTGAATTCTGGTAATTTTTTATGAATCTTTGAGTCAGGTTATGAGGTTTTTAAATGTCTCTTAAAGTTACTAAATTGTTAAATAATATTAAATGAAAAACATTTGCTGTTAAAAGATTGGGAAATTAAAATTCTCTATTGAACAATTGTAGGTTGGGGCATTTGGAATAAAATTAAAAGGTAATTTCGAAGTAAATGGGGAAATTATTTTTAAAAACGTAACTAGTACTGGATATACGGGAAGCAATCAAATCTCTTTATAATCTTAGATTATGCCGTGGGTGATACCCTCTCTAGACGTTAGGGGTTAGTAAAGCTGTCAGCGTACCTGGTTGAAATGTAGCGTCGCTTCTCTGTACGACGCTCTCATCATCGTCGACGGTTTACCTCCTTCAAACGTCCGAGACCAAACGGCGGCTCCCTTCCGTCCTCTTCAAGTTCCAAGAGAAAAATGATAATTCACACAGCCTCACCGCCGAGTGCAGAAGCACGGAATAATAGACTCCATAAATCTATTTTTTTAGGCTACGAAATCCCAACCACGTGTTACTGAAATATTTTCGAGTTTCCCAGCTTCTCGATTCACACGCCAGCGTGGTTACGGAAATTCCACATGTCATATCCCAAAGTACCGAAATGTCATCCCTGGAGATTAGTGACGCCCTAGGGTCTGGACTTACTGACGACAATTTCAGTTCCCCATTCTCGCTAACTTTATATTAAAAATTTAATAAATGTCAACTATCGCCATACTAATGATCTATCCTTATCGTCTTTCGGTTGACCGCGAGCATTCTTGCTTATTTATATGAGATATTAAAACACATCCTCATCTAAAATTTACTGTACAATAAATATTGTAATTAGACCGCGAAGAATGTGATTTAGTTTTATGCATTTTTCTGGTATTTAATATTTGATGTCTTGGTAATAACGTAATAGCTGCATGAACTAGCATTAATGCATAATATTTAAACTATTGACATATATATTTTTAAAAAAGGAGTGCAATCTTAACTCTATGGAACCATGGTTGTTACTACAAAACTACATATTTTACTTCTAAGCCATTTATCTAGAAAACTGAAAAAACATCCAATTCTTCTAAAATTGTCTTGTTAAGGTTTTTCCAGAAGAAATATATTCAATAGCTTATTTAAATCCAGCCACATTTGTCACAAAACATTTAATTACAGGTTAGTTAATTTAATTACAATTACAAAATTGGCAATTTAATGACGTCCACTATACTAATTTACCCACATTACGTGTAGATTTTTTCTATTAAACATGTACTGGACGAAATGTCATAATTGTAATTATATTAAGTAAATAATAATTAAGTATTTTGCTGATAAAATTGGCTGTATGTTAATTATTACAATTATTGTCAGATAATTTATTTCTAGTATTCAACAGAAATACCACCATGATCAGAATGTTCAAGGTTTAGATAATACAAATAAGACTGACACATATAATTTATGATTAAAGTAACTTAAAGTACGAAACGTAGTGAAGAATGCCACACGGAACAATTCACTGGCTATATTTGAGGATAATTTCAAATTTCAAATTACCATTTTCCCACAAGTTCCAGAAACGTTTTATCTCGATTTAGATTTATTATTCCATTTTAAACGTGCACTAGTTTGAAACGTTAGGTCTCAGGCTGCGAATTGCTCCTCGTTTGTTCATATTTATTATTTGTTATGTAAAGACTTTGAAACAATAAACAGAACTATTATTACCGATCGCCAATCAGTTTGAATAAGTAAGAAACACAATGCGGTTATTGACGTAGAATTTAGTGTATACATTTACAATTTTATATTATATCAGATAATTAGCAAGTTTCGTAAAAAATTTTATCCTTCGTCGGTATTATAATTTGTGGAAAAGAGAACAGTTTACTGCTCGTATCTGGTAAATAAAATTAATATGAATAATAAGGACAGCTGCGTTGGGGCGATGTAGAGAAAGAATGCAAATGCGCATGAAACACGTTTCCGGGGCTCTGCGGCTAAGGCTGCATTGGCGCAGCTCATTCGCGCTGATGTATGGCCCTATAAATCTGAGACCGCTGGTTACAGGTTCATATTCAGCGAGGGGAGCTGCGGAAACTTGGGCCTAAATATTTAGAAGCTCGACGGGGCCATCGCTTCTCCCACCCACACACAGCCAACCCACAACGCACGCAGACCTCTATATCAAAACTTTGCTTTCCAACACATGGTCACATGGGACAACTCTCTCAAGTTTAAAATAAATACTGGTTCCCTTATTTAAAATCATTGATTACATTACATGCTTTATTTAGAAATAAATAAGTTGAAGCGGTAACTACACGTCACAGCGAAACTTCACACTTTGATGTAAGTTACTATGAGGCCCAATAATACCAAATCATTCTTTCTGGTTATGGTAAAATGCAGAATGTTCAAATACACTGTACACAATTATTCGGCTATTTACGACTGCCAAATTCATCTAAACACACGTTAAGACCAATTTTAATGTATCGTGTGAAATTCTTTTTGTGACGAGAAAGCATGAGGAGAAGTTTCAAGGTAAAACACTTGGTGACATTCGTAGATAACTCGTGTCGTTCCGTCATACCAAATTCTTATTCCTGATTGCTGGAGAGACTCCAGCCTGGCAGGCGCCATGTGAGAATATTAAAAGTTACCAAAGAAAGTAGGACACCGTGATGGAAAGCAAGTGACAACGTTTGATCAAAATTGAATGTCACATAATGATTGAAGCTTTTAAAGGTCTGCAGAAAACCAGGACGGAGTGTTTAGAATCTGTTCTGAAATTGTTTAGTTGACGATACAGTGAGACAGTTGGAGAAACCTTTTTAAGAGACAATGTTTGAAAACGATTTGTAAAGATTTGGAGAGTTCTAAGAAAATTTGTTGTAAATCATTTAGACAATTTATTGGAAATAGAAGTTCTGTTTAAAGAAGTCCAAGTGGCAAATGAGTCTCATTGAGTACAACCGCAGACGTTTGCTCTGCTGCAAGATATAAATTACATGTGTAAACTAACTTAACTTTGTTTTATAAAGTACGAGCAGTACAACAGGAACGTACTCAGAGGAAAATAAATCTACGTTAAAGAGAAATTTCCAAACTTACTTGATAAAATGTAGCTATTTATAAAAGTAAAAGACTCACTCTGAAATTTAAAAATACTGCTGTCAAAATAATAAGATAAAATGTAGCGGTTTTTTAATCAAATGTAATTTATTAACTGTCAATAATTATTCGCTAATGGCCGTCGAATTTAATGCGAAACTAGATAAAAATAATTAACAGACGTGTAGATTTAGGTAAATTAAATGAGGTATGTTCGGTCCAAATTCAACAATTTAACTACTCTGTCACGTTAAATAAGTTTACATCCACTCTTGGTTTATTTGAATATTAATATATAATGTATGAAACTATAATTCTTAGATCAAATAAAAATGTAACATGTTGACATTTATATATTAAACTGACACAATTATTATAAAACAAATATTTTCGAAAAATGGTGCTGATAAAATTGAGATTCTACTTTACAAACCCTTTATACATTATGACTGAGTACGATTTATGTTATAACTTTTTTTAAATACTTTTACATAGCTAATAGGAATTAAATCAATCACAGAGTATATAAACAAAGTTTTTCAATTAGCAAACTTTATTTAAGGCTCAAGTCGATTTCTAGGATTATTTACTATTCATTTATAAAGGTTAAAAAAATTAGAAAATGAGGATGTAAAAATTATTTTCGTGGATATATACTATTGAAATCTCGTAGTTTATAATTGGCCTTTGGCAGACAGAAGTGTTCCTCTAAGACTGGGCATTAGTATCTAAAACCTCATGACTTTGTATTTGTTCCCCTATCTGGTTTAAAATTAAAAATACAGAATATTATTCTCTTAGCTGAGAGAATTATTGAATAAATTTTTAATGAAGCAATGAATTATAAAGATTTAATAATTAATTAAGGAATGGAACATTACTGAAGGTTACAAAGTCTCTTTCTGTTTTAAAGTTACGAATTTTAATTACAGAAGTACGCATGACTCTCATCTTTTTAGAACAATATTAAAGATGTATATGCCACAAAAATGTTTTCTGGTATGTGAAATAGATTTTAGTCTAAGCATGAAGCAAAATTTTTTATTTCGTATTGTAGTGGAATAAGTTTACCAAAAATAAAAATATTCATTACTATAATTTTAACAGAATGCTTCAGAATCAAAGGATTTGGAGAGAGAAATCTTGAGTGAACTGGGAATCGGACTCTGAATCTCGACTTGTCCAAAATAAGTGCTCTTCTATCTGAGCTAACCGAGTCGGTTTTACGGTCAGGTTTTCCCTGCCCGGAAACCAGGCCCGGAACGGGTCACTTAACAATTTTTGTAAAATTATGGAAAATGAAATATCGCTTCATTCTATTATTAATTTAATCCAGTATAATATGTAACTTAAAACTACTAATTAGATTTTGATGAATTTTTAAAAAAGGAAATAACAAATTTCCCGTTCTGGCCCAACCCCCGGGGCATAACGGGATAGGATGTTTTATGATTGCAATTAATATTATAAAATTAATTTAACTTAAGAAGAAACATAACACCTTTCGTGCCTTATACGCTAGTACTACAGTTCCGCCCCACACGAGTTTTAGTTTTCTCTGAGGTAAATACAAGCAGAAATAAAGCTTATATGTAGCTCAAGTGACCTAGTTTACGAATATATACCATTAAAAAGTTAGAAGCGTAAAGTTTTGTAGATTACTTAGAGGCAAAATGCTGCAAAAAGTATAAAGTCACAGATATAAGACGCCAAAACAAGAGTTCATTCACAAGATGCTGTCATAACTTGGCCAAGTCCCCTGCCGTGACTTCTTCTTTGGCCAGTTACAATTATCCGCAGATATTTACTAAACTCCATCATTATCCAGAAAAAAAATTAGAGTATCCCGTTGTACCCTGTTATCCCGATCCTCCCCGACTTCCCCTGCTTGCTTGTTCCATCAACTATTGATATGAAGCTCATGCTCACCCACAGTTATTCACAGACTCATTATGAGAACACAATTGCTATAGTGTTTAAATATGCGTTAAGCCTGATCCCCAGGTATTCATAATAGATTGTGAAAGGTGATACCTGTTGAGGGGTCAACTCGGACACCTTAGATGGAAGATCTTTTACTTAAGGGGGCACATACAGCTTAGAGCAGAAAATTTTTGACTAATTAAACTATATTTTTTATTAATTTTTATTCCTATGTCAATGTAAGATAGTAGATTATAAAATCTGTCTTTTATATACATTAAACAATTTTTTAATGTGAAAAAAATATTTATTTACAAACGTTTTAAAAATTTGGAATGACTTCTTTTCACTATGCAGGTATGAACCGTTTACCTGATAACTCAGTTATTTTAAAATATTTTGTGTTCTCTTTTTTTGTGGCGTAGCTGATACTCTTGCTTACATCATCATGCTTTTTGAGTTAAATTCCTTAACAGATAATATTTAGAATGTTGTTCTAAATTTTAATAATTTATATTTTGTAACATTTAAATGATATATTATTTTTATTTGAAAAACTATTAAATTGTCAGAAGTGATTTTGCACCATATTATAGATAAATCAAGAAAAAATCCATCAAAAAAATTTACAGTAATATCTTTGATAGGTTTTGAGTTATCGGGAAAACGGTTTTTAAAAATGCAATTAGTGAAAAATTAACGTTAGACATTTATTTAAATATCTTAGTGAATAGATACAAGCCAATTTTTAAGATTTACGTTGGCATAAGATATCAAAATAATTTTTTCAGTAAAATAATCTAAAATAATGACTCCATAAAATAAAAATAAAATAAAAGTTTTTGACGGCCTTAAGTTGTATGAGCCCCCTTAATAAGTGGAGAACCTGGTTTCGATTCTCTTTCTGGCCGAGATTTTTCCAGACCGATCCTTTTACTCAGTTTCTTAACCTCCATGAACGAGCTCCACTTCAATATTTCTTTAATTTTATTAATGTTACACAATAAATTATTATTCGTATACGGTTTTTGTCATCTCTACTCAAATACAGATAGTGAATATTCCTTCTTTTGTGTTGTCGTTTAAGCCATTTCGTATATTAATTTTTGGAAACTACCTGTACTTCGGTTTTCCATTGTTTTGAAGTATTTAACTCCCCCCTACCCCCCCTCCAAATAATTTATTCGTTCATTCAATACGTTCATAAATTGATAACTAATGTGGATCATATGTAAAATTGTGTATTTCTTTACGTTATTAGAAATATAATAAATGACAATTTAAATTATTGAATTTTATTTCGACAACAACATTACGTTAAGAGACACATAAGACGTTCAGTGTGTGAGAATGGAATCAGTATTCCAGTACTGCTCTGCAGATCTGCTTCGAGATCAGTTTGTCTTCCCTTGAATATACGCTTACATCTACGGCCGTGCAATAGTGTCGGATCTGAAGAGTGTTTGGTTTCCGAATGTCTGTTCCTTCAACTCCATATAGCGCATATGAATACCAACCGGCTCTACAGTGAGACTAAGTGTACAGAAGAAGAGACGAATAATCGGAGAAATCTTTTCTCGTGCACGTAGACTTCGCTTACACATTTATAAATTTTCATCGTTGTTTTGGGTAAAATTACAATAATTTGCGTTTCGACAAAGTTTTGGTAAAAGACAATTACTGTAAGGGATTTTAATGATAATAAAAATTAAAACTATTTCTGAATTATATTAATTTTAAATTATTATAGAATGGCCTATACCCAAAGTATTTATTAAGGAAGATTGAAAGTTTCTTATAATAATTGCAATTTAAAAGTGGTGTATTATTTAGCGGCTGACGTCCAGTGGTTCAGTGGCTAGCGTTGCTGCCTCACATCCTGACATGGGCTTGGATGTAAGTATTATTTACTGAAAAAAAATTCAAAAGAAACGGAAATAAATACTTTTAGCATAAAAGTAGTGTCCCGATCCGATAATAACATTAAGAATTTTTAATATTAAAAAAATTTGTAATATGCACGGTTCTCTAAAAAAGGGAAAAACGTTACGTGGTTTATAATTGTTAATGTTTATAAATAACTATTCCGATTTATAAAATTCTTCTCAGGTTTCCACACATGTTAATTCCGTGAAGATGCGACTGCCGGAGTGGCTGAAGTGCCTAGAAAAAGATGGCAGCAATAGCAGTAGCACTTCACGGAGTTAATCTGGGTGGAAACGCAAGATTTTCTTAATCATATTCACCGGTGAAGTCTTCGAAATTTAATAGTCTGCCCGTTGTCCATCTTCCAGTAATTTGATTTATATGAAGCATCAAATCCTATTTTCCATTGTTAAAAACGGTAGTTGCTTGCTCTTTTAATTACATTAAGTTTTAATTTTGCGACAGACAATCGGTACGGTCCACAACGTTCCTTTTGCCTCAAATTAATGGAATCCGAGATAAATAAACAAAATAATCCGTAATAGTTTATCACATAATTGAAATTATTTATAAATTATTAAATACGTAACCAATTTCTGTTGGTTAATAATTTATACCTAAAACAGTATTTATAAAAAGGAAGCGATATTAGTTACACGAAGTTTATAACGCATTCAATTATTTAAATAATAATATAATGAAAATAATATTTAATTGCTTAATAAACGTATCCTTCATACGGCGATTAAAAATTGTTTTTACTTAATAACGTTACGGGTAGATTTCGGTAATAATATTTCTGTACAGTATATATTATTAATAAATGTTCCAGAATATCTAGATTTTTTAAATTTAATATGTGTTATAACTTTTGAATTATCTATACCATTATTGTGAAGGATTTTTCTTGCCTATCGTAGACAGGTTTCGGTTATCTGACGCATTAAAAGTAAAGTTAAACAAAAACTGAATTTTAAATTTAACGTTTTCAAGTAGACACAGAGAAATGCCGTTTGACTCTATTATCTAAAAGGTGATTTAATTATTTTCACACGCCTTTCAAATAGCGTTTTCCAGCTTTCGCCATGTTCTTATAAAACAGCGAAAGTCAGTTTAATATTTCCAAAAGCCTTCTTACGGTTCTGTATAACAATGAAATTATTTTTACCACCGTTTCCTTTTAGAAATGGAAGAAAATAAATATTTTGGGATGTCTGCCATTTTTCCCCAGATGCATAATAGATATAAAAAACAAATTACTCGTTCTTCATACGAATTTATTAGGCATAGAAGTTTCGTTCTTTTTGGGTATTTATTAGTTAAGAGACCTTTGAATTGAAATTTTAACGTTTTAACAAATTCCCCATTGCGAGTTGGATGTTATATAAATTTGCCAAAACTTGTCGATTAATTTGATAAAAATTTTGATTAAATTTATTATTTTCTTTTACATAATCATAAGAACTAAACTTACTATATTACATACTAAATACAAGCTACGTGATAACTTCGTGAAACTAGCCAGTAAAACTTTTACTTTAAGTTTCTGTTAATATTTATTTCTATTTACCCATCAGAAATGTGAATAAAATGGTGAATAAAGAAAAAAACTAAATTAAACAGCAAAATTTTGTAGTGTTACTTTGATTTTATGTAAATTGTTACATTAATAGATGTAATATAAATTCAGTACGAAATAATAATTTCCCTGCATTCATACGTAACATTCGAAATAAAAAATGTCATCTGTAAAAAATAAGCCGCTGTGTTTTTGCGGAGTTAATTAAATTATTTTAATGTTGAGGAAATGTTGCTCTGCCATTATATAGAATTTTTTTATAAAAATTCGTATGATAAATATAAATAATTTTTTATGGAAATAGAAGTCCAATATGTTAACATTTTAAATTTTTCGATAACTAAGCGTACTTCTAATTATCAATCATGAACGTAAATAAAGTTTCGTATAAAAACAATAAATATTTATTTTATATTTGATTACTAATTCAATTGTCAAAATAAATATTTAAATTTGAATGAATGACCCAATACCCAACTTAAACAATTAAAGAACAGAAGAAATTATTTCAGTCAAAGCTGATATCCAAAGGCTACGGAACTTAATTTAAAAGATTACACAAGAAGTCTACAAACCATTTAAACATTGAGCGTAGGTGTGTGGTTGATAAATAAGTTAAAATGATAACAGAAACTAAACAGAATCTCTCAGCTTTTTTGTTCTCTGACGTCACGCTTTACACAGCTGATCCCCGCAATAAGTAATAAAATTTTTTTTTTACAAATTCAAAATAGGCTTTGTTTATACTTTCTTAGTAGAAAAAAAATTCTCACAACTATTTAATTACACAATTAATATAATTTATTAATTCTCAAAAGTAAGTCAATTTGCTACCTACGAAAAAATGTTTCTAATATCAGAATCACAACCAAACTTCTGTGAACTGCAGGTAATAACGGACTCTCAGAATACCTTTGTGTCACTTAATTCAACCAATTCAGTAATACAAACGTTGTCTTCTGTAATTACTTGAGAATAGTGAATGGGACTGAAGATTTCTGTATTGTTAATAAACAGTTATATTTAAATTATTTTTATTTCTCTTGCAGTTCTGCACTCATTTTCAAGTATGCGCTGATTTTATTGTTTCCATAGAATAGTTCACGCTTCCGTGGTCTTCGTGAAATTTGTTCCGTAAGCGTTGCAGTTGATGCTTAGAATGGGATTGTTCAATTAACATTTAATCATAACGTTTTATGAGTAAATTTATGTTTTAGGAATAGAAACACAGCAGCTGTTCCATAAAGTAAAATACATTACAAAACATCCTCTATCCACAAAGGTGAAAACAAAAAATGAGTAAGGAAAATAATCTATTTTTCTTGGTAATATTTAGTTGAAATAAAAAGCACTCAATATATAGGCAGTCTATTTCAGAGTATATGAGTCCATGCATAAATTAATTAATTTATGAAAGTATTATGTCAACTAAACGATGTAGAGCAAGGCCATTTTTTAAACGTACATCAACCATTACACTTACATTAGCCTGAACTTGCACAAAAATCAAATATAATGAATACCTCAGTATTGTTTTCAGTTAAGACGGGTGTTGCTCAGAAACATTGCATTTTGATCCCGTCAATAAACCACATTATTGGAGAAATTAATAAATTATTTTCTAAGAATAGTACTAAATGTAATGAATATTTACTTTTGTCTCTTTGCCAATATATGAATAATATAAAATATAGCTCTTCATTCATAATGTGTCGTAACAAATATAATAACTGTAACGTTCGTTAAATAGTGAAAAATTAAAAAAATCTGTTGATAGATAAGAAACGTTCTCAATTACTTAAAAGTTCATTTAAGTGTTCTTACATAAAGAATGTAGGCGTACTTAGACAGACCTAGCAAACAAATATTAATTAAGGTAAATTCCTTTAGTTGATAAATATTTCGCTACAATTTAATTTCAAATTTATAAAATAGTTTCGCTGACTCCAGTTTATGACATACGCACAGAGAGGAATGACTTACTGGAACTGAAATCAAAAGCCGAATAGTTATTGTTATGCATATCGATACATGCTAAGATACTAAATTCTATATTAATTTACAGCAATGTAGAGTAAAATGAAATTTGTTACAAATAAATAGTAACTGCTGCTTTTATAAATTCTCAGGGCCCTAGATTGCACTATGTCAATTATTATGTAATGAAAACCGCATTCATATAACAGTAAAAAAATTGGATTATTTTTTTAATACTGATAAGTTGATGCCACTTATAGGTTGTTTGCTTATTATGGAGATATGGACGAAAACTTTTACAGAAGCTGCTAAGGAGCTGACTGGATTGTTGCTAACGTTTGAGCGCGGAAATTGGTTACTATGGTAACGTTGTATCATGAATCATTCTAAGGGAGAAAGGATTGAAGAGCTTCTCTCCAGAAATCAAAATACACAAAAGCAAAAAAACATGCAAAGATGAAATTAACCAGATTGCAATGGCTGGTAAAGTTGGTTCCTCATTTTACAATAATACGTTCAAGGTACGTCGGATTAATATTTAGTATAAATCATTAAACGAAATCGTAACGCTTTATAATGTTTAATTAATAATAACGAAATAATTTTTTAATTTTTAGGTGGTATTTCATGTTGTGGCTCCTTTTTAATCTGACCTGAAATATTGACGCAACTTGGAAGCTCATTAAAATAAAATGGACTCCGTCACTGTGAACAGCGTGAACTGTGTCCCATCGCGATGCTTTATATTGCATATTGCTGAAACAAGGTAGGTCGACTCTTGCAATATTTTTTGTACCTCATAGATGACCACTATCACACCGTGCCTGACATTTTACAGTTTGAACTTGTTTAATGACAATTAGTATACTTATATAAACTGATACAAGGGTGTTAATTTCATTACGAAATTAGACTAAATGTAACCACTCCTTTTATATCCTCCCCCTCTACAGATCAAGCTGGATTGAACTCGTTTTGCCGTGTATAAGTAGAATAAAATTATTAGGTCAAAGTTCTTCAAGTATAGAAATATCCAACTAGGAAATCATTTTTCCGTTTCCGTATCATTCAAAACTCCTTAAAATATGTCAAACTATTGATTTTATATTTTTTTCTGAATTTGACTAACACAATAATACTACTTAAATATAATAGCTTCTTATAATGACAAACTTACATTGTGGGCTACATATTTGGTGATAAAACTACCTAGTGTGGGAAAAATATAATCACAGAATAAAACTTCTTATTTCCAGTAGTAAGGATTTTTTTGTAAAGCATTAATCATAGGATCGGGCTGGAAAAATCTTGACCGAACCAAGGACCTCCACTTCGTACGTGGTGCTCTTATATCTGAGATACACCCTTCTCGAATCCCTGTGAATTTAAAACTTTCATCTTCCTTTGTATAAATCTGAACAAACTCACCTACAATTTAATAAATCACATTCTTAACAGTCTATGAAAGGATATTGTATGTTAATTGATCACAAATAAAAATATTTTACTTAATAGCAGAATAAATGCTTTCAATCAAAGCGTAGCACTAAGGGATATGATAAGGCATCAGATAGGAAAAAACTAGACATGAAAAAAACGAAAGTCCAATCGAGGTATTTCCACCTCATCTATTAACTATAGTTTACAGCTCTTAGAGCAGAGCTCCGACTGAAAACATTTATTCTGTTCTTGAAATATAGTACACTAATCAATTTTCCTCTCTTGTAATTTCTAATTAAATATTTTATGTATGCAAATTACAAAAATTACGAGAATTGGCGATTAGATAAATAAAACATGAAAGTCTTGTCAAAATCCAGAAACGTTGCGTATTTCTTTTATCACTATTTTTTGTCTATTTTGGCTGCCTTTTAATTTCGATTGTATGATTTCATAAAGTTTTTAAAAATAATATATTAGCAGGAAGACAAGCAAAGTCGATCGTAAAATCAGATAGTGATTTCCAGTAGGCTCACTGAGATAGGTTACATCATTATACTCCCATGAGCAAAAGAAAGGACAGTGTAAATGAAACATAACTGAACTTAATAGGTAGAATTGGAGATGATAAATAAAGGTTAACTTTAATTTAGTAGAGGATTATTATAAGAAACTGTATGACTTCATAATTAATTCCATCATTGGGGTTCGAATAGCGGAGGCCATTGTTGTATTTGTTAGTATTAACTATTGCATGTATCCTGTATTACAATATAAATGTTGTATTATATAATGATTCCTGAGCTGCGTTTCAAACACTAATGAACCTTGCCTTCCGGTCACATACTTTTCTCTGTGTCTGAAAAAGTGGAAATTTGATTGAGAATTTTTAGTTGCCCTACCGAATCCAGATGGGTGAATCACTAACGAGGAAGTTCTAAGCAGAATAGGGGAAGAACGAACAATATGAAGAACGTTGACCCAGGGAAGGGATGGATTAATAGGTCTTCTAATATTAGCATTAGAGGGAAGTGTGTGGGGAAAGAACAGACGAGGACAAGGATGGAATCGCTAAGCAGATTAGGGAGGATGTGGTATTTATTTGGAAATGGAGGGGTGCATCAGACAACTCTTAGGACTGAGTACCACAAAACAACCGAATCCCAAGAAATGAAATTGCTAGATTCCGGTGTTTAAATTTTTTATGTTAACTGTGGCACTCAAACCCCAGGTCAAGGAGAGTGAAAATTTAGCTTAGGAAACGTTTAAAGAACTTTATGAAAAAAAAATCATAACTGATATTTTTAGAATTATTTCTTGAGTATTGACTGAAATGGAATATATTGTTGATGCTTTGTTAGAGAGATCAATAGCAATCACTCCGTGTAATAATTTTGAAGGTTTAAGATGGCATACGTGTGTGATGTTGCAGTATATGACCTAATGAAAATGTTGAATAATCAGGCTAATGTTTTGTGACCTTTTCAGATTTTACTGTGGTTCCTTCAATTTGGTTAAGCAACAAAAGAAAATTAAGTTTATCAGACCGCAGCCATCATCTGTAATGCTTATTTGCTGGAATAGAAACGGTACGTACTTCTTATAAAACTTATAAAACGAAACTGTTACATGCTGACGTAATTATGACACAGAGGAAACAAATAATAGTTTAAAGCTTTATAAAATATTAGTTCACGGTACACAATAAAAAATAATTCATTTACGACCTTAAAAGGCATCCCAATAAGATTTTACTTTCCTACACGATAATTTAGAATATAAACTCAAAAAGGGTATCTAAAATTTCTTTCAATAATATATAATTTATTTTTGACGAGACACCAATTAAAAAAGAAGTTATTTACATAGCGGCAATTGAGTAACGATTAAATTTCATAATTCATGTGTAAACTTTAATTAATCCTTACCTTTTATTAAATGTTGTCGAATGTCACGTTGTTACGCTGAAACCAAAGATAAGTAGGTGCCAGCATTTATAGTGTTTGTGCTTAATTATTCAGATTAATCTATGGAGCAATCAGATGATCAACTTCGTTTTCACTAAAACAGAAGTCGTGTTTTATAATATATTGTTGTAAATAGTACAATTTATGTCATCACCCTTACATAACGAAATAATTTATTTACTAATAATTGAAGGTAATCATTTAAATAAGTACGGAATTAGACTTATATCCCGCAATTCAACAGTATGAAAAACTAAATATCACAAAAATGATAGCAATTATTGTTCGTATTCGTCCTTGTACAGAACTGTTACAATAAATTATCAGTTAGCGATTTAAAATTGTTTTAGGCCTATTATTTCCACGATACATATTTTTAAAGTCCTATTGTCACAGTGAAATGTTGATTATCGTTTCTGATATATTAACAGTTACTACAAGAGTTTAATTGTACATATACATTTTGTGTACGATAGAATACTTTTTTCACAAAATAAAAATGATAGGTACCTATTAGAAAAGATAATTACTTAATAGTAAACGAATTACTATCTATATTTTCAGTAATTAAATGAAATAAATTACACATCCCATATCTGATCAATAATTTACTTCATTTGTAATTACGTTATATCTATATAGATGAATATTTAATGAAAGATACAATGTGCAATGTTTCACACACACACGTATGTGGATATACGTTATTTAAACAAATGTTAATATAATCAGAAATTAATTCAATGTAGGGATTGAAAACAAATTAAAACTTATGTACGACACACTGTTTAATAAGAGTATTATTATAATTATATTTTTTGTTAATTTCTACTTTCCTAATTATTGTTTCAATAACTTCAATAGCTCTTTATTCTATTTACTTCCTGCATTCCCTAATACAAAAATATAATCACAACATTAAATTACAATCATTTTCCTTGCCACTGAATTTCTTGTTAAAATTGGAGGAAGACGGATATGTTAATTAATTCTCCAGGACATTTTCTTCTTTCAATTGGTCAATGATGTATATCTGAAAAAATAAATTAAAAATTAAAGTAACAATCATTGTTAAAATTTTAGGTGTCGCTGTGCAAACGGTTCGTCAAAGGAAAAGATTAAAATGGTGGATTTTTCTATATGTGAGATGCACTACGTTTGAAGGTTACAAGACAATTAATGAAGACAGGTATGTGGTCATTTGTAACATTTGTCTGCAAGTCAATAATTGCTAAAAAATGGTATATTATCACTCACGTTCTTCTTCTTTCTTGGCTCTCCATTCAGGGCCTTTGCCTATCAGATCAACTATCACACTTTGGACTTAGAAAATTATTCACCGCTTATCATTTGAAATTTTTACGAAGTGGTTTACTGTAGGTATGTTAGTTACATTTTAGTGAAATGAAACTGAATGATTTTCCGGCATATATACAGTTGGGACTGCTAATTTACATTCGGCCACACTTAAGTTAACAAGAATTTTATGCCGATTAAGAATCGTTCTACTGTACAGAAGTCTTCTCAAAATTGATTTTTTGAAGTTATTAATAAATTCTGGGTCCTTTGCAACTTTCTCGACGTAAGTTTATGGTCTACAGCTATAGTAAATAAATATCAGCCAGTCTCTACAACTCCGTACAGGACGTCATAAAATAGTCTAAAAAGTCCATCGTGTCTCAATGTATGCATTACGAGTTTTCACCTATTCCCGTTCATAATTTTCAACAGACGGCCTCCCTTCACTGACACTTATCCCAATTACTAATCAACAACACTAACATTCCTAGTTTTGCACCATTAATTTTTCTGCAAACCCGATTGGCCAGACTCACATCCATTTTTTTATACTCAAAGCGAATACCTTAAATAAGAGTTTCCCATCTCTAGTTTAATAATATAGGGTGTAACTAGTTTATTTTTCGTATGAAGAACGACCTTACTAAATTCGTCCGACTTATTGTCTCTGCTTTGTGACGGCCACCCAACATGAACTCCTTCTCAAAATAAAGAAATTGTTCTAAATTTTCCTGTTCCTTCCGTTCGCAGAACAAAGAAACACCTTGATGGCTATGTTAAAGTTAACCACAGTCTTCTTTTTACCATGTCCATATTATTGGTCATTTTTTTCTAAATTTTCTTGTTCATTTTAAATCAATACTGGTATTTTAATGTCGTCTGAAAATGTGATTTGTACATCTGCATTTTCGGTGCAGCAAACTAAGCATCTATCTCACCTAATTTACTAGATTTGTTCATCGTGTCACTGCTTTTTGTCCTTGATATCGGCACTACGCCACTATGTGATTCACAATAGCTCTGCCCATGTAACTTTACCAATAGATTTCCTCTACCTGTAATACTTGTCACGGTTATTAACTCAATTACGAATTTCTCAGAAAATAATAACTTGTTAACAATCCACTACTGTGTGATGCAATGTTGATAGTTCCGAAAGAAATATTCGTGAATCCTTCTTGTTCAAGCGCATTAAGTACCATTAACTGGATGGAAGTCGATATAATTCGACAAGTACAGTAAATCGAAAAACAAATAACATACATAAGTTATCGGAAATTGAAAGTAACATATAGTCATTTTATTTATTGTGTCATAGTGTGCTTCTATTTCTGAACCTTACTTTCTGTAGTTAAATATCTTACTTTTATATAAAATGCTTCTATAAATCTATGTTTTATCCTAAAGCTACCTCTATAACTGGGAATATATCAGTAATTCTCTAATGGTGTATAATGAATTTAATTACGACACAATTGTAATTAATTCACAGCGGAACTGTTGCCTACAAAACATACAGCTCCATTTAATTAATTTATATTGCTAAATGTCACTAACCGACACTTTTTATTTAGGTTATGTTTGAAAATTAAAAACATAATTATCAATCACAGAAATTTCCATAGCGATGAATTCATTATTAGTAAAGTTTCAGAGCGGCCTTCGTTACTAGGGAAACACATTAGCAAGCATCATTCGAACTCAAACGCAGTTGAGAAAGGATCGGAGAGAGAATCGCAGCAATCATAATAAATGCGTGTAGTGCTACTATCAAAATAATATAAATTCAATTAAAAAAACTACAGCTTCCACTACGATACAATCGCATCTTCGTGTTGCATTAACATCCGCAAGGTAAAGCGACATGATATAATACAATTACTGATTAATTACAATTTTACATGGCTTACTTCGTTTAATAATAATATAATATTATAATAATAATTAATAATTTTTTCATTATTTTCCAGGTGATGATTTCAGTTCAAAATCATTCAAGTGTTATTTATGAAACAGTGCCTTAACTGGAAATTGGACGAAAACTGTGTTGAAATTAATATAAAAATACAATCAAAAAGATGGCCCCATGGCTATATTCCACTGATGGTGTCAACTGCTATACACAATAGAGACAAGGTACGTCCGCACTTGTAACATTCATCATTTATTAAGGAATATATTTAATTATTAAGAAGTGTCCAAAGCTTTAATTCCTCAATTGCACAAATTAACATAATTATAGAATAATGTAACGATGCTACAAAATTTAATTTCATGTACTACAATTTCTACTGATTCCTTATATTACATTAACTGCACATTTAAATTAAGTTTAAAATAAATTTTTCCTTTGACCAAATTAACGATAGAAGCTTTCGTGTGCTTAGTGACAAAACATACGGACGGACAGGTACGTATTCCGCAGGAATAATTTTATGCTTCATTATCATGTATGTAATTTTACCATATTGTAGTTGCTTCCACGATATGAATGAAATAATGCGATAAACATTTCACTTTGCAGCACTTCTTCAAAGTACGGACCTTACTTCCTAGACTTGCGTAGAAATTATAGTCATCAACTACGAAGATGACAAAAAATATGCCGATTCAATCATTCTTCCCTAAACATTGACGTAAAGTCCTACACGAAAGAAGAAACAGGTGGGTCCACACTTGTAACATTTTTCAGCTACTTTATCAGTAGTATACCATTAACTTTTTTAATACGTGTTTTAATGGTCAAAGGGTTTCCGAAAAGATTGTGAATAGTAGTAGTTGTTTATACTATCTTCGCTCCACACTATAGTTGGCAATAAAGATATTATATTTCGTGCAGTTCTTCTGTAAACAAGCACAACTGTTAACATTCTCGTTCTTGGAATTTCTCACATAATTGCGTAGTACAAAATATTTTTATGCGATTTCTGAATAATTACATATGTTTTATTAATAGGGTATTAGCCTATTTAAACTGGATTGCACATAGCGATTAAAATGTAACATTAAAGGAATGGTGGAAGGACAATGAAAGTTGCTTCGTTAAGTAACGGGATAATATTAATACAAACGATTATAGCACGTATGCAGTCAAAACATCACGGGGCAGGAATTAAGTAAAATTTCTCTGCATGTATAGGCAATATTATGCTAACAAAAGAAGCAGCTGAGAAAAAACAATTCTTCACATCAGTCCGTAATTTTAACAAGATTTTAGTATTCCTGTGGAATTATTTGAAGGTGTGAAATCTTACATTTTGTTAATTGATTAATAAATATTGTGTCAGCACTTTTAATAAAAATGAAAATATACCAAGTTTCATATAGATAGTCTCCACAGGAGACAGATTGCTGGGATACAGCATAAAGGATGAGATAGAATTTGAAGTAAATAGTGCTGATATTTCTAAAAGAGAATTTATATTCGGACAGAGGATGAAGTTATTTTTTGCAGGAAAAGAAAAAAACAAAAATACAAAAATTATCGCCCACAAAACCTTAAAAAAATACATATATTTATTGAATTTTCTAACATTTGAGAATCATGTATTGGATAACATCCTAATGGAATGGAGTCGAAGTGATTTACTGTACATGATTTGATTTGAACAGTTCTGCATCTAAATAATTTCAATGTGTGAGTACGTTTACTTTTCCACCGTCTACGCCCGAAGTCTTTTTAACAATTTTTGTGCACCCGGAAGTGAAGAACAATTTCAGTGGTGATCGTTGCATTCCTCCTCATCATCATCGACATACGAATATTATGGAAGAAGAGGATGATCTCCTGTTATTTTAAATTATATCGCATTTTGAAGAACTATTCGAATTATATTCAGTATTTTGCAGAAATTGGAAAACATATATGCAATGTATTACATTTGTCGATATTTCTTGAGTGTGGAGTGAAAACGTATAAATGACTGACTGTTAGATCCGATAGAATATATAGTCATTTTTCTGTATTACATTGATAAAGTTATCTGTCAGATGTTACAAGTGTGGAATATTTCAGATGGAGTTTTGGGGATGAAATCTTCGACGGTGTGTTTCATAACTTCCCGTAATATTCGTAGTCTCACTGGCTGTTGGAAAACTCCACTGGAACAGGAAACAATACCGAGTTATGTAAATCATAAATACTTCCTAATCAATAGATGTTTATGTTAACTCTAAAGTTTTGAATAGTAAATTATTAGTGAAGCATCATGTTATTAATTTCAAGGTGGCGATGTTCGTTCTGAACTACTTGAAGAACGGGAAGTCAGCGGAAATGGCGTAATAACATATTACACCAAGGACGCCGAGAATTTAAGAAAATTAATGGACTTCAATTGGATGCGGTGCAGCATATTACGATACAAGGTAACTCCACACTTGTAACATTTGTCCGTAACTTAAAAATTGATAATTTTTGCTTGTTTACCATTAAGTGCCATAAAGTTTTTGAATTCATGACGGAGTAACTGATATCGAAATACTGTTTAATTTATATTCCCTTGACACTTAAATCGGAGATGAGAAACTTAAATTTATATAAAAACTCTAAATCAGAATAATATCATGCAATATCGCGTTTCCTCCAAACTCACGAGAATTTTCTACGCGAATCAAGGAACGTCGTTTATCAATCCTGAATCCTTCCGATTCGTGCTTAACGTGTCCTTCAAGCAACGAACTTTGGATTCGAAATTCACCTCCCTTAAAGTTTAGAGCAAGTCCCTAATCTCGATATGACAGATGCAAGGGCCCCGACAGCCGTCTCTCTGGAATACGCTGAACTGAGTAAGTTTATTCCTTTAAGGACTGATCGGACTCGTGGGCCAAGCTCTGATTACTGTAGTTCCTCCCTTGACACGAATTGTATTTTTATGATTAAGGTATAAACAATTCAAAACCTATGAATTACAATTGTTACTGCTGTGGATCGCTTCCTCAAATTCATCCCCGCAAATGTAGTAATTTAGTTAGTATAAAATAAATTATGATACTTTAAAGACACGTAAATTTTTACTTTAATCACACTGACGTTCACGAAATTCTGCACTTTGTTGATCTTCACTCATTACATCCTCTCAATATGACTCCAGACCTAAACACTCGTGCATTAACCAGCTATATTCAGCAATCACCTTTATATACAAAGCCTTCCAAGTAACAGTAGTTCACGTATTGTAGCTGCTGGAAGAGTTTTCGATAAAGACCCTCTTATTCAAAAGAAAAATCGCTTAACGACACGCTCTTCAGAATCCTTACTATTCATAGCCGGTCAAATTAATTAATCCATCTCCCTATTTCTTTCGTAAGCATTTCTTTACTATTTACTGCAATGACACCCCCATTACCCAAAATATTTCTTGCTTACCGCAAAGCTAAGCCCATCCTTCAACCTTGAATCCTCTGTATGCAGTTGTAGAACTGTCTAATAAAACTATCCATGCTAGCGTCTTCTGTGCAAGCCTTTTTATTTCTACATAACTACCACATTTTCCCAAATCTGATAACCGTGTTCCCAACTCTTTTCTGTTCTTAACTTAGGCACTCGCCTCTAATGCTCATTTAACTACAACCTCGTTTCTCTACAACCTGACCTATTAATCCATCCCTTATCTTGTTCAAAGTCCTCCATATTGTTCTGTCCTCTCTTATTCTGCTTAGACCTTCGGAGTTAGCTACTCCATCCAACCATCTGATTATCAGCATTCATCTATAGCACCACATTTGAAAATCTTTTATTCTTTTCCTTTCTTCAGAACACGTTTCGCACCCTTTTAACCCCCACTCTCCATACAAACACTTTTAGTAATGATTTCCTTATATTCACATTTATATTGGCAGTTATTAAATTCCCCCGTTTCCTATTGCCATAATTTTCACTGCTATTATTCTCTTTATGTCTATTATACTTATATCATTCCTAGCCTCTAGGCTGTCCAAGTAGCACAATTCCTTAACTTCCTTCAAAATATCCCTTCCCAATCAATTTAACACACTTTGTTGATCCACGCTCCATTAAATGCCATAATATAAATTAATACCATTATAAACCATTTAATATACAAATACCTGCAATTACCTTCAAACCAGACTTACTCTCACAGAATCATTTTACCATTTTGGCCTCCAAAACACAACATCAATCAGTATAACTTACCACTAAACTCTCCAGGAAACGGCTCCTTAACCACCTCTATTCCGAAACTAACAAGAAAATATTAGTACTTTGTCCAAGCGCAACATTCCCCAATCTTCATAAACGGATCAACATCGAATTTCAATTCAAATTAAATACATAAAAAAATAAACGGGATTCCTTACAGTCGTCTCCCATTGGTATCTTCGCTCTTTGGTAATACACAACAACATCCAAATTTCTCTCATCTCCACAACAATAAAATCCTCCATTTCCTCCTCAATTAAAAGCTCCAAAATTCACTACATGGTATCATAGTCCTCTCCCAGAGAAATCTACCTCCTCTAACACAGAACTAAAACCTAAATTGTAAATACCCATACACTACGTCCTTCCACTCTCTGCATAACGTTATTTCTCCAATAGTAAGCTGGCACGTCTTTACCTATTCTCATTAAATCTGCCTATAATTTACACTCTTTTATTTCGGACGAATACTAATAACTCAAATTCAACGAGTCTGTTATTTTAAATAAAAAATGATAAATAAGCGTCTTACATATTATTATGCACGTCCCTATTTATTTATTTCATTTTAAGTACGATATTCCTGGTCATAACAACGATAATTTCTATTCATATAATAGTATTAGTTTAAAAAAAATTAGAATATTTTACGATCTTGCGATCAAAATATTTCATCAGCTTCCACGTATATATGGGAAACTATCTTTGACGAAAAAGAATATAAATGAAACTTTAAAATATTCAGAGAAATACAGAAAAAATTACAATTTTGAAAACTTTAATACTTACAGTTGCATACCATGCGAACCCACTGGCTTCAACATTATTCATGATGGATTGCGAATTTCTGAAATAATATTACACATCAAGAGACACGCATTATTAAAGAAGAAAGTGAATAAGACGTTGCAAATGCTACAACATATCCATTTCTATGATTAAGATTTAATAAGAATAAAAGCAATATTAGAACTAATTCTTTTCCCTATAATAATTCTATTTTTAAGTGATCTATGTATTCATGTGAAGTACTGATAATACGCATTGGATTTACATTAAGTAATTATGGAATATTTATACCTACCAGAAGGCAAATACAAACTTCGAATAAGCAGGTTACATTCCCGTATTCATTCTATTATGCACACATATATACGGAATAAATAATATCCCCTAAGTGCTTGGTGAAAAATAAATTAAACAGTAAAAATCGTCTTAGTCAGATCTTATAACTAGCTTCTCGCCGTTTTAACTGTAATCATTTATATGCATCTTTTGAAATAGTAATATAAAAGTATCTGGCAGATGTTACAAGTGTGGCCCTTACAGGTAAAGTCGTGGGGATCAACTCTTCTCCATATGTGGACGACGAGCAGTGTAACTCATTGGATATACTAAAATCACTCACTCTAGAAGCTTTCCTGTGCTTAGTGACAAAAACTACGGACGGACAGGTACGTATTTCGCAGACAATATTTTATTCTTCAATATCATGTATGTAATTTTACCATATTGTAGTTGCTTCCACGATATGAATGAAATAATGCGATAAACATTTCACTTTGCAGCACTTCTTCAAAGTACGGACCTTACTTCCTAGACTTGCGTAGAAATTATAGTCATCAACTACGACGATGACAAAAAATATGCCGATTCAATCATTCTTCCCTAAACATTGACGTAAAGTCCTACACGAAAGAAGAAACAGGTGGGTCCACACTTGTAACATTTTTCAGCTACTTTATCAGTAGTATACCATTAACTTTTTTAATACGTGTTTTAATGGTCAAAGGGTTTCCGAAAAGATTGTGAATAGTAGTAGTTGTTTATACTATCTTCGCTCCACACTATAGTTGGCAATAAAGATATTATATTTCGTGCAGTTCTTCTGTAAACAAGCACAACTGTTAACATTCTCGTTCTTGGAATTTCTCACATAATTGCGTAGTACAAAATATTTTTATACGATTTCTGAATAATTACATATGTTTTATTAATAGGGTATTAGCCTATTTAAACTGGATTGCACATAGCGATTAAAATGTAACATTAAAGGAATGGTGGAAGGACAATGAAAGTTGCTTCGTTAAGTAACGGGATAATATTAATACAAACGATTATAGCACGTATGCAGTCAAAACATCACGGGGCAGGAATTAAGTAAAATTTCTCTGCATGTATAGGCAATATTATGCTAACAAAAGAAGCAGCTGAGAAAAAACAATTCTTCACATCAGTCCGTAATTTTAACAAGATTTTAGTATTCCTGTGGAATTATTTGAAGGTGTGTTAATTGATTAATAAATATTGTGTCAGCACTTTTAATAAAAATGAAAATATACCAAGTTTCATATAGATAGTCTCCACAGGAGACAGATTGCTGGGATACAGCATAAAGGATGAGATAGAATTTGAAGTAAATAGTGCTGATATTTCTAAAAGAGAATTTATATTCGGACAGAGGATGAAGTTATTTTTTGCAGGAAAAGAAAAAAACAAAAATACAAAAATTATCGCCCACAAAACCTTAAAAAAATACATATATTTATTGAATTTTCTAACATTTGAGAATCATGTATTGGATAACATCCTAATGGAATGGAGTCGAAGTGATTTACTGTACATGATTTGATTTGAACAGTTCTGCATCTAAATAATTTCAATGTGTGAGTACGTTTACTTTTCCACCGTCTACGCCCGAAGTCTTTTTAACAATTTTTGTGCACCCGGAAGTGAAGAACAATTTCAGTGGTGATCGTTGCATTCCTCCTCATCATCATCGACATACGAATATTATGGAAGAAGAGGATGATCTCCTGTTATTTTAAATTATATCGCATTTTGAAGAACTATTCGAATTATATTCAGTATTTTGCAGAAATTGGAAAACATATATGCAATGTATTACATTTGTCGATATTTCTTGAGTGTGGAGTGAAAACGTATAAATGACTGACTGTTAGATCCGATAGAATATATAGTCATTTTTCTGTATTACATTGATAAAGTTATCTGTCAGATGTTACAAGTGTGGAATATTTCAGATGGAGTTTTGGGGATGAAATCTTCGACGGTGTGTTTCATAACTTCCCGTAATATTCGTAGTCTCACTGGCTGTTGGAAAACTCCACTGGAACAGGAAACAATACCGAGTTATGTAAATCATAAATACTTCCTAATCAATAGATGTTTATGTTAACTCTAAAGTTTTGAATAGTAAATTATTAGTGAAGCATCATGTTATTAATTTCAAGGTGGCGATGTTCGTTCTGAACTACTTGAAGAACGGGAAGTCAGCGGAAATGGCGTAATAACATATTACACCAAGGACGCCGAGAATTTAAGAAAATTAATGGACTTCAATTGGATGCGGTGCAGCATATTACGATACAAGGTAACTCCACACTTGTAACATTTGTCCGTAACTTAAAAATTGATAATTTTTGCTTGTTTACCATTAAGTGCCATAAAGTTTTTGAATTCATGACGGAGTAACTGATATCGAAATACTGTTTAATTTATATTCCCTTGACACTTAAATCGGAGATGAGAAACTTAAATTTATATAAAAACTCTAAATCAGAATAATATCATGCAATATCGCGTTTCCTCCAAACTCACGAGAATTTTCTACGCGAATCAAGGAACGTCGTTTATCAATCCTGAATCCTTCCGATTCGTGCTTAACGTGTCCTTCAAGCAACGAACTTTGGATTCGAAATTCACCTCCCTTAAAGTTTAGAGCAAGTCCCTAATCTCGATATGACAGATGCAAGGGCCCCGACAGCCGTCTCTCTGGAATACGCTGAACTGAGTAAGTTTATTCCTTTAAGGACTGATCGGACTCGTGGGCCAAGCTCTGATTACTGTAGTTCCTCCCTTGACACGAATTGTATTTTTATGATTAAGGTATAAACAATTCAAAACCTATGAATTACAATTGTTACTGCTGTGGATCGCTTCCTCAAATTCATCCCCGCAAATGTAGTAATTTAGTTAGTATAAAATAAATTATGATACTTTAAAGACACGTAAATTTTTACTTTAATCACACTGACGTTCACGAAATTCTGCACTTTGTTGATCTTCACTCATTACATCCTCTCAATATGACTCCAGACCTAAACACTCGTGCATTAACCAGCTATATTCAGCAATCACCTTTATATACAAAGCCTTCCAAGTAACAGTAGTTCACGTATTGTAGCTGCTGGAAGAGTTTTCGATAAAGACCCTCTTATTCAAAAGAAAAATCGCTTAACGACACGCTCTTCAGAATCCTTACTATTCATAGCCGGTCAAATTAATTAATCCATCTCCCTATTTCTTTCGTAAGCATTTCTTTACTATTTACTGCAATGACACCCCCATTACCCAAAATATTTCTTGCTTACCGCAAAGCTAAGCCCATCCTTCAACCTTGAATCCTCTGTATGCAGTTGTAGAACTGTCTAATAAAACTATCCATGCTAGCGTCTTCTGTGCAAGCCTTTTTATTTCTACATAACTACCACATTTTCCCAAATCTGATAACCGTGTTCCCAACTCTTTTCTGTTCTTAACTTAGGCACTCGCCTCTAATGCTCATTTAACTACAACCTCGTTTCTCTACAACCTGACCTATTAATCCATCCCTTATCTTGTTCAAAGTCCTCCATATTGTTCTGTCCTCTCTTATTCTGCTTAGACCTTCGGAGTTAGCTACTCCATCCAACCATCTGATTATCAGCATTCATCTATAGCACCACATTTGAAAATCTTTTATTCTTTTCCTTTCTTCAGAACACGTTTCGCACCCTTTTAACCCCCACTCTCCATACAAACACTTTTAGTAATGATTTCCTTATATTCACATTTATATTGGCAGTTATTAAATTCCCCCGTTTCCTATTGCCATAATTTTCACTGCTATTATTCTCTTTATGTCTATTATACTTATATCATTCCTAGCCTCTAGGCTGTCCAAGTAGCACAATTCCTTAACTTCCTTCAAAATATCCCTTCCCAATCAATTTAACACACTTTGTTGATCCACGCTCCATTAAATGCCATAATATAAATTAATACCATTATAAACCATTTAATATACAAATACCTGCAATTACCTTCAAACCAGACTTACTCTCACAGAATCATTTTACCATTTTGGCCTCCAAAACACAACATCAATCAGTATAACTTACCACTAAACTCTCCAGGAAACGGCTCCTTAACCACCTCTATTCCGAAACTAACAAGAAAATATTAGTACTTTGTCCAAGCGCAACATTCCCCAATCTTCATAAACGGATCAACATCGAATTTCAATTCAAATTAAATACATAAAAAAATAAACGGGATTCCTTACAGTCGTCTCCCATTGGTATCTTCGCTCTTTGGTAATACACAACAACATCCAAATTTCTCTCATCTCCACAACAATAAAATCCTCCATTTCCTCCTCAATTAAAAGCTCCAAAATTCACTACATGGTATCATAGTCCTCTCCCAGAGAAATCTACCTCCTCTAACACAGAACTAAAACCTAAATTGTAAATACCCATACACTACGTCCTTCCACTCTCTGCATAACGTTATTTCTCCAATAGTAAGCTGGCACGTCTTTACCTATTCTCATTAAATCTGCCTATAATTTACACTCTTTTATTTCGGACGAATACTAATAACTCAAATTCAACGAGTCTGTTATTTTAAATAAAAAATGATAAATAAGCGTCTTACATATTATTATGCACGTCCCTATTTATTTATTTCATTTTAAGTACGATATTCCTGGTCATAACAACGATAATTTCTATTCATATAATAGTATTAGTTTAAAAAAAATTAGAATATTTTACGATCTTGCGATCAAAATATTTCATCAGCTTCCACGTATATATGGGAAACTATCTTTGACGAAAAAGAATATAAATGAAACTTTAAAATATTCAGAGAAATACAGAAAAAATTACAATTTTGAAAACTTTAATACTTACAGTTGCATACCATGCGAACCCACTGGCTTCAACATTATTCATGATGGATTGCGAATTTCTGAAATAATATTACACATCAAGAGACACGCATTATTAAAGAAGAAAGTGAATAAGACGTTGCAAATGCTACAACATATCCATTTCTATGATTAAGATTTAATAAGAATAAAAGCAATATTAGAACTAATTCTTTTCCCTATAATAATTCTATTTTTAAGTGATCTATGTATTCATGTGAAGTACTGATAATACGCATTGGATTTACATTAAGTAATTATGGAATATTTATACCTACCAGAAGGCAAATACAAACTTCGAATAAGCAGGTTACATTCCCGTATTCATTCTATTATGCACACATATATACGGAATAAATAATATCCCCTAAGTGCTTGGTGAAAAATAAATTAAACAGTAAAAATCGTCTTAGTCAGATCTTATAACTAGCTTCTCGCCGTTTTAACTGTAATCATTTATATGCATCTTTTGAAATAGTAATATAAAAGTATCTGGCAGATGTTACAAGTGTGGCCCTTACAGGTAAAGTCGTGGGGATCAACTCTTCTCCATATGTGGACGACGAGCAGTGTAACTCATTGGATATACTAAAATCACTCACTCTAGAAGCTTTCCTGTGCTTAGTGACAAAAACTACGGACGGACAGGTACGTATTTCGCAGACAATATTTTATTCTTCAATATCATGTATGTAATTTTACCATATTGTAGTTGCTTCCACTTTATGAATGAAATAATGCGATAAACATTTCACTTTGCAGCACTTCTTCAAAGTACGGACCTTACTTCCTAGACTTGCGTAGAAATTATAGTCATCAACTACGACGATGACAAAAAATATGCCGATTCAATCATTCTTCCCTAAACATTGACGTAAAGTCCTACACGAAAGAAGAAACAGGTGGGTCCACACTTGTAACATTTTTCAGCTACTTTATCAGTAGTATACCATTAACTTTTTTAATACGTGTTTTAATGGTCAAAGGGTTTCCGAAAAGATTGTGAATAGTAGTAGTTGTTTATACTATCTTCGCTCCACACTATAGTTGGCAATAAAGATATTATATTTCGTGCAGTTCTTCTGTAAACAAGCACAACTGTTAACATTCTCGTTCTTGGAATTTCTCACATAATTGCGTAGTACAAAATATTTTTATGCGATTTCTGAATAATTACATATGTTTTATTAATAGGGTATTAGCCTATTTAAACTGGATTGCACATAGCGATTAAAATGTAACATTAAAGGAATGGTGGAAGGACAATGAAAGTTGCTTCGTTAAGTAACGGGATAATATTAATACAAACGATTATAGCACGTATGCAGTCAAAACATCACGGGGCAGGAATTAAGTAAAATTTCTCTGCATGTATAGGCAATATTATGCTAACAAAAGAAGCAGCTGAGAAAAAACAATTCTTCACATCAGTCCGTAATTTTAACAAGATTTTAGTATTCCTGTGGAATTATTTGAAGGTGTGAAATCTTACATTTTGTTAATTGATTAATAAATATTGTGTCAGCACTTTTAATAAAAATGAAAATATACCAAGTTTCATATAGATAGTCTCCACAGGAGACAGATTGCTGGGATACAGCATAAAGGATGAGATAGAATTTGAAGTAAATAGTGCTGATATTTCTAAAAGAGAATTTATATTCGGACAGAGGATGAAGTTATTTTTTGCAGGAAAAGAAAAAAACAAAAATACAAAAATTATCGCCCACAAAACCTTAAAAAAATACATATATTTATTGAATTTTCTAACATTTGAGAATCATGTATTGGATAACATCCTAATGGAATGGAGTCGAAGTGATTTACTGTACATGATTTGATTTGAACAGTTCTGCATCTAAATAATTTCAATGTGTGAGTACGTTTACTTTTCCACCGTCTACGCCCGAAGTCTTTTTAACAATTTTTGTGCACCCGGAAGTGAAGAACAATTTCAGTGGTGATCGTTGCATTCCTCCTCATCATCATCGACATACGAATATTATCCTCTTCAGAGGATGATCTCCTGTTATTTTAAATTATATCGCATTTTGAAGAACTATTCGAATTATATTCAGTATTTTGCAGAAATTGGAAAACATATATGCAATGTATTACATTTGTCGATATTTCTTGAGTGTGGAGTGAAAACGTATAAATGACTGACTGTTAGATCCGATAGAATATATAGTCATTTTTCTGTATTACATTGATAAAGTTATCTGTCAGATGTTACAAGTGTGGAATATTTCAGATGGAGTTTTGGGGATGAAATCTTCGACGGTGTGTTTCATAACTTCCCGTAATATTCGTAGTCTCACTGGCTGTTGGAAAACTCCACTGGAACAGGAAACAATACCGAGTTATGTAAATCATAAATACTTCCTAATCAATAGATGTTTATGTTAACTCTAAAGTTTTGAATAGTAAATTATTAGTGAAGCATCATGTTATTAATTTCAAGGTGGCGATGTTCGTTCTGAACTACTTGAAGAACGGGAAGTCAGCGGAAATGGCGTAATAACATATTACACCAAGGACGCCGAGAATTTAAGAAAATTAATGGACTTCAATTGGATGCGGTGCAGCATATTACGATACAAGGTAACTCCACACTTGTAACATTTGTCCGTAACTTAAAAATTGATAATTTTTGCTTGTTTACCATTAAGTGCCATAAAGTTTTTGAATTCATGACGGAGTAACTGATATCGAAATACTGTTTAATTTATATTCCCTTGACACTTAAATCGGAGATGAGAAACTTAAATTTATATAAAAACTCTAAATCAGAATAATATCATGCAATATCGCGTTTCCTCCAAACTCACGAGAATTTTCTACGCGAATCAAGGAACGTCGTTTATCAATCCTGAATCCTTCCGATTCGTGCTTAACGTGTCCTTCAAGCAACGAACTTTGGATTCGAAATTCACCTCCCTTAAAGTTTAGAGCAAGTCCCTAATCTCGATATGACAGATGCAAGGGCCCCGACAGCCGTCTCTCTGGAATACGCTGAACTGAGTAAGTTTATTCCTTTAAGGACTGATCGGACTCGTGGGCCAAGCTCTGATTACTGTAGTTCCTCCCTTGACACGAATTGTATTTTTATGATTAAGGTATAAACAATTCAAAACCTATGAATTACAATTGTTACTGCTGTGGATCGCTTCCTCAAATTCATCCCCGCAAATGTAGTAATTTAGTTAGTATAAAATAAATTATGATACTTTAAAGACACGTAAATTTTTACTTTAATCACACTGACGTTCACGAAATTCTGCACTTTGTTGATCTTCACTCATTACATCCTCTCAATATGACTCCAGACCTAAACACTCGTGCATTAACCAGCTATATTCAGCAATCACCTTTATATACAAAGCCTTCCAAGTAACAGTAGTTCACGTATTGTAGCTGCTGGAAGAGTTTTCGATAAAGACCCTCTTATTCAAAAGAAAAATCGCTTAACGACACGCTCTTCAGAATCCTTACTATTCATAGCCGGTCAAATTAATTAATCCATCTCCCTATTTCTTTCGTAAGCATTTCTTTACTATTTACTGCAATGACACCCCCATTACCCAAAATATTTCTTGCTTACCGCAAAGCTAAGCCCATCCTTCAACCTTGAATCCTCTGTATGCAGTTGTAGAACTGTCTAATAAAACTATCCATGCTAGCGTCTTCTGTGCAAGCCTTTTTATTTCTACATAACTACCACATTTTCCCAAATCTGATAACCGTGTTCCCAACTCTTTTCTGTTCTTAACTTAGGCACTCGCCTCTAATGCTCATTTAACTACAACCTCGTTTCTCTACAACCTGACCTATTAATCCATCCCTTATCTTGTTCAAAGTCCTCCATATTGTTCTGTCCTCTCTTATTCTGCTTAGACCTTCGGAGTTAGCTACTCCATCCAACCATCTGATTATCAGCATTCATCTATAGCACCACATTTGAAAATCTTTTATTCTTTTCCTTTCTTCAGAACACGTTTCGCACCCTTTTAACCCCCACTCTCCATACAAACACTTTTAGTAATGATTTCCTTATATTCACATTTATATTGGCAGTTATTAAATTCCCCCGTTTCCTATTGCCATAATTTTCACTGCTATTATTCTCTTTATGTCTATTATACTTATATCATTCCTAGCCTCTAGGCTGTCCAAGTAGCACAATTCCTTAACTTCCTTCAAAATATCCCTTCCCAATCAATTTAACACACTTTGTTGATCCACGCTCCATTAAATGCCATAATATAAATTAATACCATTATAAACCATTTAATATACAAATACCTGCAATTACCTTCAAACCAGACTTACTCTCACAGAATCATTTTACCATTTTGGCCTCCAAAACACAACATCAATCAGTATAACTTACCACTAAACTCTCCAGGAAACGGCTCCTTAACCACCTCTATTCCGAAACTAACAAGAAAATATTAGTACTTTGTCCAAGCGCAACATTCCCCAATCTTCATAAACGGATCAACATCGAATTTCAATTCAAATTAAATACATAAAAAAATAAACGGGATTCCTTACAGTCGTCTCCCATTGGTATCTTCGCTCTTTGGTAATACACAACAACATCCAAATTTCTCTCATCTCCACAACAATAAAATCCTCCATTTCCTCCTCAATTAAAAGCTCCAAAATTCACTACATGGTATCATAGTCCTCTCCCAGAGAAATCTACCTCCTCTAACACAGAACTAAAACCTAAATTGTAAATACCCATACACTACGTCCTTCCACTCTCTGCATAACGTTATTTCTCCAATAGTAAGCTGGCACGTCTTTACCTATTCTCATTAAATCTGCCTATAATTTACACTCTTTTATTTCGGACGAATACTAATAACTCAAATTCAACGAGTCTGTTATTTTAAATAAAAAATGATAAATAAGCGTCTTACATATTATTATGCACGTCCCTATTTATTTATTTCATTTTAAGTACGATATTCCTGGTCATAACAACGATAATTTCTATTCATATAATAGTATTAGTTTAAAAAAAATTAGAATATTTTACGATCTTGCGATCAAAATATTTCATCAGCTTCCACGTATATATGGGAAACTATCTTTGACGAAAAAGAATATAAATGAAACTTTAAAATATTCAGAGAAATACAGAAAAAATTACAATTTTGAAAACTTTAATACTTACAGTTGCATACCATGCGAACCCACTGGCTTCAACATTATTCATGATGGATTGCGAATTTCTGAAATAATATTACACATCAAGAGACACGCATTATTAAAGAAGAAAGTGAATAAGACGTTGCAAATGCTACAACATATCCATTTCTATGATTAAGATTTAATAAGAATAAAAGCAATATTAGAACTAATTCTTTTCCCTATAATAATTCTATTTTTAAGTGATCTATGTATTCATGTGAAGTACTGATAATACGCATTGGATTTACATTAAGTAATTATGGAATATTTATACCTACCAGAAGGCAAATACAAACTTCGAATAAGCAGGTTACATTCCCGTATTCATTCTATTATGCACACATATATACGGAATAAATAATATCCCCTAAGTGCTTGGTGAAAAATAAATTAAACAGTAAAAATCGTCTTAGTCAGATCTTATAACTAGCTTCTCGCCGTTTTAACTGTAATCATTTATATGCATCTTTTGAAATAGTAATATAAAAGTATCTGGCAGATGTTACAAGTGTGGCCCTTACAGGTAAAGTCGTGGGGATCAACTCTTCTCCATATGTGGACTACGAGCAGTGTAACTCATTGGATATACTAAAATCACTCACTCTAGAAGCTTTCCTGTGCTTAGTGACAAAAACTACGGACGGACAGGTACGTATTTCGCAGACAATATTTTATTCTTCAATATCATGTATGTAATTTTACCATATTGTAGTTGCTTCCACTTTATGAATGAAATAATGCGATAAACATTTCACTTTGCAGCACTTCTTCAAAGTACGGACCTTACTTCCTAGACTTGCGTAGAAATTATAGTCATCAACTACGACGATGACAAAAAATATGCCGATTCAATCATTCTTCCCTAAACATTGACGTAAAGTCCTACACGAAAGAAGAAACAGGTGGGTCCACACTTGTAACATTTTTCAGCTACTTTATCAGTAGTATACCATTAACTTTTTTAATACGTGTTTTAATGGTCAAAGGGTTTCCGAAAAGATTGTGAATAGTAGTAGTTGTTTATACTATCTTCGCTCCACACTATAGTTGGCAATAAAGATATTATATTTCGTGCAGTTCTTCTGTAAACAAGCACAACTGTTAACATTCTCGTTCTTGGAATTTCTCACATAATTGCGTAGTACAAAATATTTTTATACGATTTCTGAATAATTACATATGTTTTATTAATAGGGTATTAGCCTATTTAAACTGGATTGCACATAGCGATTAAAATGTAACATTAAAGGAATGGTGGAAGGACAATGAAAGTTGCTTCGTTAAGTAACGGGATAATATTAATACAAACGATTATAGCACGTATGCAGTCAAAACATCACGGGGCAGGAATTAAGTAAAATTTCTCTGCATGTATAGGCAATATTATGCTAACAAAAGAAGCAGCTGAGAAAAAACAATTCTTCACATCAGTCCGTAATTTTAACAAGATTTTAGTATTCCTGTGGAATTATTTGAAGGTGTGTTAATTGATTAATAAATATTGTGTCAGCACTTTTAATAAAAATGAAAATATACCAAGTTTCATATAGATAGTCTCCACAGGAGACAGATTGCTGGGATACAGCATAAAGGATGAGATAGAATTTGAAGTAAATAGTGCTGATATTTCTAAAAGAGAATTTATATTCGGACAGAGGATGAAGTTATTTTTTGCAGGAAAAGAAAAAAACAAAAATACAAAAATTATCGCCCACAAAACCTTAAAAAAATACATATATTTATTGAATTTTCTAACATTTGAGAATCATGTATTGGATAACATCCTAATGGAATGGAGTCGAAGTGATTTACTGTACATGATTTGATTTGAACAGTTCTGCATCTAAATAATTTCAATGTGTGAGTACGTTTACTTTTCCACCGTCTACGCCCGAAGTCTTTTTAACAATTTTTGTGCACCCGGAAGTGAAGAACAATTTCAGTGGTGATCGTTGCATTCCTCCTCATCATCATCGACATACGAATATTATGTTATTTTAAATTATATCGCATTTTGAAGAACTATTCGAATTATATTCAGTATTTTGCAGAAATTGGAAAACATATATGCAATGTATTACATTTGTCGATATTTCTTGAGTGTGGAGTGAAAACGTATAAATGACTGACTGTTAGATCCGATAGAATATATAGTCATTTTTCTGTATTACATTGATAAAGTTATCTGTCAGATGTTACAAGTGTGGAATATTTCAGATGGAGTTTTGGGGATGAAATCTTCGACGGTGTGTTTCATAACTTCCCGTAATATTCGTAGTCTCACTGGCTGTTGGAAAACTCCACTGGAACAGGAAACAATACCGAGTTATGTAAATCATAAATACTTCCTAATCAATAGATGTTTATGTTAACTCTAAAGTTTTGAATAGTAAATTATTAGTGAAGCATCATGTTATTAATTTCAAGGTGGCGATGTTCGTTCTGAACTACTTGAAGAACGGGAAGTCAGCGGAAATGGCGTAATAACATATTACACCAAGGACGCCGAGAATTTAAGAAAATTAATGGACTTCAATTGGATGCGGTGCAGCATATTACGATACAAGGTAACTCCACACTTGTAACATTTGTCCGTAACTTAAAAATTGATAATTTTTGCTTGTTTACCATTAAGTGCCATAAAGTTTTTGAATTCATGACGGAGTAACTGATATCGAAATACTGTTTAATTTATATTCCCTTGACACTTAAATCGGAGATGAGAAACTTAAATTTATATAAAAACTCTAAATCAGAATAATATCATGCAATATCGCGTTTCCTCCAAACTCACGAGAATTTTCTACGCGAATCAAGGAACGTCGTTTATCAATCCTGAATCCTTCCGATTCGTGCTTAACGTGTCCTTCAAGCAACGAACTTTGGATTCGAAATTCACCTCCCTTAAAGTTTAGAGCAAGTCCCTAATCTCGATATGACAGATGCAAGGGCCCCGACAGCCGTCTCTCTGGAATACGCTGAACTGAGTAAGTTTATTCCTTTAAGGACTGATCGGACTCGTGGGCCAAGCTCTGATTACTGTAGTTCCTCCCTTGACACGAATTGTATTTTTATGATTAAGGTATAAACAATTCAAAACCTATGAATTACAATTGTTACTGCTGTGGATCGCTTCCTCAAATTCATCCCCGCAAATGTAGTAATTTAGTTAGTATAAAATAAATTATGATACTTTAAAGACACGTAAATTTTTACTTTAATCACACTGACGTTCACGAAATTCTGCACTTTGTTGATCTTCACTCATTACATCCTCTCAATATGACTCCAGACCTAAACACTCGTGCATTAACCAGCTATATTCAGCAATCACCTTTATATACAAAGCCTTCCAAGTAACAGTAGTTCACGTATTGTAGCTGCTGGAAGAGTTTTCGATAAAGACCCTCTTATTCAAAAGAAAAATCGCTTAACGACACGCTCTTCAGAATCCTTACTATTCATAGCCGGTCAAATTAATTAATCCATCTCCCTATTTCTTTCGTAAGCATTTCTTTACTATTTACTGCAATGACACCCCCATTACCCAAAATATTTCTTGCTTACCGCAAAGCTAAGCCCATCCTTCAACCTTGAATCCTCTGTATGCAGTTGTAGAACTGTCTAATAAAACTATCCATGCTAGCGTCTTCTGTGCAAGCCTTTTTATTTCTACATAACTACCACATTTTCCCAAATCTGATAACCGTGTTCCCAACTCTTTTCTGTTCTTAACTTAGGCACTCGCCTCTAATGCTCATTTAACTACAACCTCGTTTCTCTACAACCTGACCTATTAATCCATCCCTTATCTTGTTCAAAGTCCTCCATATTGTTCTGTCCTCTCTTATTCTGCTTAGACCTTCGGAGTTAGCTACTCCATCCAACCATCTGATTATCAGCATTCATCTATAGCACCACATTTGAAAATCTTTTATTCTTTTCCTTTCTTCAGAACACGTTTCGCACCCTTTTAACCCCCACTCTCCATACAAACACTTTTAGTAATGATTTCCTTATATTCACATTTATATTGGCAGTTATTAAATTCCCCCGTTTCCTATTGCCATAATTTTCACTGCTATTATTCTCTTTATGTCTATTATACTTATATCATTCCTAGCCTCTAGGCTGTCCAAGTAGCACAATTCCTTAACTTCCTTCAAAATATCCCTTCCCAATCAATTTAACACACTTTGTTGATCCACGCTCCATTAAATGCCATAATATAAATTAATACCATTATAAACCATTTAATATACAAATACCTGCAATTACCTTCAAACCAGACTTACTCTCACAGAATCATTTTACCATTTTGGCCTCCAAAACACAACATCAATCAGTATAACTTACCACTAAACTCTCCAGGAAACGGCTCCTTAACCACCTCTATTCCGAAACTAACAAGAAAATATTAGTACTTTGTCCAAGCGCAACATTCCCCAATCTTCATAAACGGATCAACATCGAATTTCAATTCAAATTAAATACATAAAAAAATAAACGGGATTCCTTACAGTCGTCTCCCATTGGTATCTTCGCTCTTTGGTAATACACAACAACATCCAAATTTCTCTCATCTCCACAACAATAAAATCCTCCATTTCCTCCTCAATTAAAAGCTCCAAAATTCACTACATGGTATCATAGTCCTCTCCCAGAGAAATCTACCTCCTCTAACACAGAACTAAAACCTAAATTGTAAATACCCATACACTACGTCCTTCCACTCTCTGCATAACGTTATTTCTCCAATAGTAAGCTGGCACGTCTTTACCTATTCTCATTAAATCTGCCTATAATTTACACTCTTTTATTTCGGACGAATACTAATAACTCAAATTCAACGAGTCTGTTATTTTAAATAAAAAATGATAAATAAGCGTCTTACATATTATTATGCACGTCCCTATTTATTTATTTCATTTTAAGTACGATATTCCTGGTCATAACAACGATAATTTCTATTCATATAATAGTATTAGTTTAAAAAAAATTAGAATATTTTACGATCTTGCGATCAAAATATTTCATCAGCTTCCACGTATATATGGGAAACTATCTTTGACGAAAAAGAATATAAATGAAACTTTAAAATATTCAGAGAAATACAGAAAAAATTACAATTTTGAAAACTTTAATACTTACAGTTGCATACCATGCGAACCCACTGGCTTCAACATTATTCATGATGGATTGCGAATTTCTGAAATAATATTACACATCAAGAGACACGCATTATTAAAGAAGAAAGTGAATAAGACGTTGCAAATGCTACAACATATCCATTTCTATGATTAAGATTTAATAAGAATAAAAGCAATATTAGAACTAATTCTTTTCCCTATAATAATTCTATTTTTAAGTGATCTATGTATTCATGTGAAGTACTGATAATACGCATTGGATTTACATTAAGTAATTATGGAATATTTATACCTACCAGAAGGCAAATACAAACTTCGAATAAGCAGGTTACATTCCCGTATTCATTCTATTATGCACACATATATACGGAATAAATAATATCCCCTAAGTGCTTGGTGAAAAATAAATTAAACAGTAAAAATCGTCTTAGTCAGATCTTATAACTAGCTTCTCGCCGTTTTAACTGTAATCATTTATATGCATCTTTTGAAATAGTAATATAAAAGTATCTGGCAGATGTTACAAGTGTGGCCCTTACAGGTAAAGTCGTGGGGATCAACTCTTCTCCATATGTGGACGACGAGCAGTGTAACTCATTGGATATACTAAAATCACTCACTCTAGAAGCTTTCCTGTGCTTAGTGACAAAAACTACGGACGGACAGGTACGTATTTCGCAGACAATATTTTATTCTTCAATATCATGTATGTAATTTTACCATATTGTAGTTGCTTCCACGATATGAATGAAATAATGCGATAAACATTTCACTTTGCAGCACTTCTTCAAAGTACGGACCTTACTTCCTAGACTTGCGTAGAAATTATAGTCATCAACTACGACGATGACAAAAAATATGCCGATTCAATCATTCTTCCCTAAACATTGACGTAAAGTCCTACACGAAAGAAGAAACAGGTGGGTCCACACTTGTAACATTTTTCAGCTACTTTATCAGTAGTATACCATTAACTTTTTTAATACGTGTTTTAATGGTCAAAGGGTTTCCGAAAAGATTGTGAATAGTAGTAGTTGTTTATACTATCTTCGCTCCACACTATAGTTGGCAATAAAGATATTATATTTCGTGCAGTTCTTCTGTAAACAAGCACAACTGTTAACATTCTCGTTCTTGGAATTTCTCACATAATTGCGTAGTACAAAATATTTTTATACGATTTCTGAATAATTACATATGTTTTATTAATAGGGTATTAGCCTATTTAAACTGGATTGCACATAGCGATTAAAATGTAACATTAAAGGAATGGTGGAAGGACAATGAAAGTTGCTTCGTTAAGTAACGGGATAATATTAATACAAACGATTATAGCACGTATGCAGTCAAAACATCACGGGGCAGGAATTAAGTAAAATTTCTCTGCATGTATAGGCAATATTATGCTAACAAAAGAAGCAGCTGAGAAAAAACAATTCTTCACATCAGTCCGTAATTTTAACAAGATTTTAGTATTCCTGTGGAATTATTTGAAGGTGTGTTAATTGATTAATAAATATTGTGTCAGCACTTTTAATAAAAATGAAAATATACCAAGTTTCATATAGATAGTCTCCACAGGAGACAGATTGCTGGGATACAGCATAAAGGATGAGATAGAATTTGAAGTAAATAGTGCTGATATTTCTAAAAGAGAATTTATATTCGGACAGAGGATGAAGTTATTTTTTGCAGGAAAAGAAAAAAAACAAAAATACAAAAATTATCGCCCACAAAACCTTAAAAAAATACATATATTTATTGAATTTTCTAACATTTGAGAATCATGTATTGGATAACATCCTAATGGAATGGAGTCGAAGTGATTTACTGTACATGATTTGATTTGAACAGTTCTGCATCTAAATAATTTCAATGTGTGAGTACGTTTACTTTTCCACCGTCTACGCCCGAAGTCTTTTTAACAATTTTTGTGCACCCGGAAGTGAAGAACAATTTCAGTGGTGATCGTTGCATTCCTCCTCATCATCATCGACATACGAATATTATCCTCTTCAGAGGATGATCTCCTGTTATTTTAAATTATATCGCATTTTGAAGAACTATTCGAATTATATTCAGTATTTTGCAGAAATTGGAAAACATATATGCAATGTATTACATTTGTCGATATTTCTTGAGTGTGGAGTGAAAACGTATAAATGACTGACTGTTAGATCCGATAGAATATATAGTCATTTTTCTGTATTACATTGATAAAGTTATCTGTCAGATGTTACAAGTGTGGAATATTTCAGATGGAGTTTTGGGGATGAAATCTTCGACGGTGTGTTTCATAACTTCCCGTAATATTCGTAGTCTCACTGGCTGTTGGAAAACTCCACTGGAACAGGAAACAATACCGAGTTATGTAAATCATAAATACTTCCTAATCAATAGATGTTTATGTTAACTCTAAAGTTTTGAATAGTAAATTATTAGTGAAGCATCATGTTATTAATTTCAAGGTGGCGATGTTCGTTCTGAACTACTTGAAGAACGGGAAGTCAGCGGAAATGGCGTAATAACATATTACACCAAGGACGCCGAGAATTTAAGAAAATTAATGGACTTCAATTGGATGCGGTGCAGCATATTACGATACAAGGTAACTCCACACTTGTAACATTTGTCCGTAACTTAAAAATTGATAATTTTTGCTTGTTTACCATTAAGTGCCATAAAGTTTTTGAATTCATGACGGAGTAACTGATATCGAAATACTGTTTAATTTATATTCCCTTGACACTTAAATCGGAGATGAGAAACTTAAATTTATATAAAAACTCTAAATCAGAATAATATCATGCAATATCGCGTTTCCTCCAAACTCACGAGAATTTTCTACGCGAATCAAGGAACGTCGTTTATCAATCCTGAATCCTTCCGATTCGTGCTTAACGTGTCCTTCAAGCAACGAACTTTGGATTCGAAATTCACCTCCCTTAAAGTTTAGAGCAAGTCCCTAATCTCGATATGACAGATGCAAGGGCCCCGACAGCCGTCTCTCTGGAATACGCTGAACTGAGTAAGTTTATTCCTTTAAGGACTGATCGGACTCGTGGGCCAAGCTCTGATTACTGTAGTTCCTCCCTTGACACGAATTGTATTTTTATGATTAAGGTATAAACAATTCAAAACCTATGAATTACAATTGTTACTGCTGTGGATCGCTTCCTCAAATTCATCCCCGCAAATGTAGTAATTTAGTTAGTATAAAATAAATTATGATACTTTAAAGACACGTAAATTTTTACTTTAATCACACTGACGTTCACGAAATTCTGCACTTTGTTGATCTTTACATCCTCTCAATATGACTCCAGACCTAAACACTCGTGCATTAACCAGCTATATTCAGCAATCACCTTTATATACAAAGCCTTCCAAGTAACAGTAGTTCACGTATTGTAGCTGCTGGAAGAGTTTTCGATAAAGACCCTCTTATTCAAAAGAAAAATCGCTTAACGACACGCTCTTCAGAATCCTTACTATTCATAGCCGGTCAAATTAATTAATCCATCTCCCTATTTCTTTCGTAAGCATTTCTTTACTATTTACTGCAATGACACCCCCATTACCCAAAATATTTCTTGCTTACCGCAAAGCTAAGCCCATCCTTCAACCTTGAATCCTCTGTATGCAGTTGTAGAACTGTCTAATAAAACTATCCATGCTAGCGTCTTCTGTGCAAGCCTTTTTATTTCTACATAACTACCACATTTTCCCAAATCTGATAACCGTGTTCCCAACTCTTTTCTGTTCTTAACTTAGGCACTCGCCTCTAATGCTCATTTAACTACAACCTCGTTTCTCTACAACCTGACCTATTAATCCATCCCTTATCTTGTTCAAAGTCCTCCATATTGTTCTGTCCTCTCTTATTCTGCTTAGACCTTCGGAGTTAGCTACTCCATCCAACCATCTGATTATCAGCATTCATCTATAGCACCACATTTGAAAATCTTTTATTCTTTTCCTTTCTTCAGAACACGTTTCGCACCCTTTTAACCCCCACTCTCCATACAAACACTTTTAGTAATGATTTCCTTATATTCACATTTATATTGGCAGTTATTAAATTCCCCCGTTTCCTATTGCCATAATTTTCACTGCTATTATTCTCTTTATGTCTATTATACTTATATCATTCCTAGCCTCTAGGCTGTCCAAGTAGCACAATTCCTTAACTTCCTTCAAAATATCCCTTCCCAATCAATTTAACACACTTTGTTGATCCACGCTCCATTAAATGCCATAATATAAATTAATACCATTATAAACCATTTAATATACAAATACCTGCAATTACCTTCAAACCAGACTTACTCTCACAGAATCATTTTACCATTTTGGCCTCCAAAACACAACATCAATCAGTATAACTTACCACTAAACTCTCCAGGAAACGGCTCCTTAACCACCTCTATTCCGAAACTAACAAGAAAATATTAGTACTTTGTCCAAGCGCAACATTCCCCAATCTTCATAAACGGATCAACATCGAATTTCAATTCAAATTAAATACATAAAAAAATAAACGGGATTCCTTACAGTCGTCTCCCATTGGTATCTTCGCTCTTTGGTAATACACAACAACATCCAAATTTCTCTCATCTCCACAACAATAAAATCCTCCATTTCCTCCTCAATTAAAAGCTCCAAAATTCACTACATGGTATCATAGTCCTCTCCCAGAGAAATCTACCTCCTCTAACACACAACTAAAACCTAAATTGTAAATACCCATACACTACGTCCTTCCACTCTCTGCATAACGTTATTTCTCCAATAGTAAGCTGGCACGTCTTTACCTATTCTCATTAAATCTGCCTATAATTTACACTCTTTTATTTCGGACGAATACTAATAACTCAAATTCAACGAGTCTGTTATTTTAAATAAAAAATGATAAATAAGCGTCTTACATATTATTATGCACGTCCCTATTTATTTATTTCATTTTAAGTACGATATTCCTGGTCATAACAACGATAATTTCTATTCATATAATAGTATTAGTTTAAAAAAAATTAGAATATTTTACGATCTTGCGATCAAAATATTTCATCAGCTTCCACGTATATATGGGAAACTATCTTTGACGAAAAAGAATATAAATGAAACTTTAAAATATTCAGAGAAATACAGAAAAAATTACAATTTTGAAAACTTTAATACTTACAGTTGCATACCATGCGAACCCACTGGCTTCAACATTATTCATGATGGATTGCGAATTTCTGAAATAATATTACACATCAAGAGACACGCATTATTAAAGAAGAAAGTGAATAAGACGTTGCAAATGCTACAACATATCCATTTCTATGATTAAGATTTAATAAGAATAAAAGCAATATTAGAACTAATTCTTTTCCCTATAATAATTCTATTTTTAAGTGATCTATGTATTCATGTGAAGTACTGATAATACGCATTGGATTTACATTAAGTAATTATGGAATATTTATACCTACCAGAAGGCAAATACAAACTTCGAATAAGCAGGTTACATTCCCGTATTCATTCTATTATGCACACATATATACGGAATAAATAATATCCCCTAAGTGCTTGGTGAAAAATAAATTAAACAGTAAAAATCGTCTTAGTCAGATCTTATAACTAGCTTCTCGCCGTTTTAACTGTAATCATTTATATGCATCTTTTGAAATAGTAATATAAAAGTATCTGGCAGATGTTACAAGTGTGGCCCTTACAGGTAAAGTCGTGGGGATCAACTCTTCTCCATATGTGGACGACGAGCAGTGTAACTCATTGGATATACTAAAATCACTCACTCTAGAAGCTTTCCTGTGCTTAGTGACAAAAACTACGGACGGACAGGTACGTATTTCGCAGACAATATTTTATTCTTCAATATCATGTATGTAATTTTACCATATTGTAGTTGCTTCCACGATATGAATGAAATAATGCGATAAACATTTCACTTTGCAGCACTTCTTCAAAGTACGGACCTTACTTCCTAGACTTGCGTAGAAATTATAGTCATCAACTACGAAGATGACAAAAAATATGCCGATTCAATCATTCTTCCCTAAACATTGACGTAAAGTCCTACACGAAAGAAGAAACAGGTGGGTCCACACTTGTAACATTTTTCAGCTACTTTATCAGTAGTATACCATTAACTTTTTTAATACGTGTTTTAATGGTCAAAGGGTTTCCGAAAAGATTGTGAATAGTAGTAGTTGTTTATACTATCTTCGCTCCACACTATAGTTGGCAATAAAGATATTATATTTCGTGCAGTTCTTCTGTAAACAAGCACAACTGTTAACATTCTCGTTCTTGGAATTTCTCACATAATTGCGTAGTACAAAATATTTTTATGCGATTTCTGAATAATTACATATGTTTTATTAATAGGGTATTAGCCTATTTAAACTGGATTGCACATAGCGATTAAAATGTAACATTAAAGGAATGGTGGAAGGACAATGAAAGTTGCTTCGTTAAGTAACGGGATAATATTAATACAAACGATTATAGCACGTATGCAGTCAAAACATCACGGGGCAGGAATTAAGTAAAATTTCTCTGCATGTATAGGCAATATTATGCTAACAAAAGAAGCAGCTGAGAAAAAACAATTCTTCACATCAGTCCGTAATTTTAACAAGATTTTAGTATTCCTGTGGAATTATTTGAAGGTGTGAAATCTTACATTTTGTTAATTGATTAATAAATATTGTGTCAGCACTTTTAATAAAAATGAAAATATACCAAGTTTCATATAGATAGTCTCCACAGGAGACAGATTGCTGGGATACAGCATAAAGGATGAGATAGAATTTGAAGTAAATAGTGCTGATATTTCTAAAAGAGAATTTATATTCGGACAGAGGATGAAGTTATTTTTTGCAGGAAAAGAAAAAAACAAAAATACAAAAATTATCGCCCACAAAACCTTAAAAAAATACATATATTTATTGAATTTTCTAACATTTGAGAATCATGTATTGGATAACATCCTAATGGAATGGAGTCGAAGTGATTTACTGTACATGATTTGATTTGAACAGTTCTGCATCTAAATAATTTCAATGTGTGAGTACGTTTACTTTTCCACCGTCTACGCCCGAAGTCTTTTTAACAATTTTTGTGCACCCGGAAGTGAAGAACAATTTCAGTGGTGATCGTTGCATTCCTCCTCATCATCATCGACATACGAATATTATGGAAGAAGAGGATGATCTCCTGTTATTTTAAATTATATCGCATTTTGAAGAACTATTCGAATTATATTCAGTATTTTGCAGAAATTGGAAAACATATATGCAATGTATTACATTTGTCGATATTTCTTGAGTGTGGAGTGAAAACGTATAAATGACTGACTGTTAGATCCGATAGAATATATAGTCATTTTTCTGTATTACATTGATAAAGTTATCTGTCAGATGTTACAAGTGTGGAATATTTCAGATGGAGTTTTGGGGATGAAATCTTCGACGGTGTGTTTCATAACTTCCCGTAATATTCGTAGTCTCACTGGCTGTTGGAAAACTCCACTGGAACAGGAAACAATACCGAGTTATGTAAATCATAAATACTTCCTAATCAATAGATGTTTATGTTAACTCTAAAGTTTTGAATAGTAAATTATTAGTGAAGCATCATGTTATTAATTTCAAGGTGGCGATGTTCGTTCTGAACTACTTGAAGAACGGGAAGTCAGCGGAAATGGCGTAATAACATATTACACCAAGGACGCCGAGAATTTAAGAAAATTAATGGACTTCAATTGGATGCGGTGCAGCATATTACGATACAAGGTAACTCCACACTTGTAACATTTGTCCGTAACTTAAAAATTGATAATTTTTGCTTGTTTACCATTAAGTGCCATAAAGTTTTTGAATTCATGACGGAGTAACTGATATCGAAATACTGTTTAATTTATATTCCCTTGACACTTAAATCGGAGATGAGAAACTTAAATTTATATAAAAACTCTAAATCAGAATAATATCATGCAATATCGCGTTTCCTCCAAACTCACGAGAATTTTCTACGCGAATCAAGGAACGTCGTTTATCAATCCTGAATCCTTCCGATTCGTGCTTAACGTGTCCTTCAAGCAACGAACTTTGGATTCGAAATTCACCTCCCTTAAAGTTTAGAGCAAGTCCCTAATCTCGATATGACAGATGCAAGGGCCCCGACAGCCGTCTCTCTGGAATACGCTGAACTGAGTAAGTTTATTCCTTTAAGGACTGATCGGACTCGTGGGCCAAGCTCTGATTACTGTAGTTCCTCCCTTGACACGAATTGTATTTTTATGATTAAGGTATAAACAATTCAAAACCTATGAATTACAATTGTTACTGCTGTGGATCGCTTCCTCAAATTCATCCCCGCAAATGTAGTAATTTAGTTAGTATAAAATAAATTATGATACTTTAAAGACACGTAAATTTTTACTTTAATCACACTGACGTTCACGAAATTCTGCACTTTGTTGATCTTCACTCATTACATCCTCTCAATATGACTCCAGACCTAAACACTCGTGCATTAACCAGCTATATTCAGCAATCACCTTTATATACAAAGCCTTCCAAGTAACAGTAGTTCACGTATTGTAGCTGCTGGAAGAGTTTTCGATAAAGACCCTCTTATTCAAAAGAAAAATCGCCTTAACGACACGCTCTTCAGAATCCTTACTATTCATAGCCGGTCAAATTAATTAATCCATCTCCCTATTTCTTTCGTAAGCATTTCTTTACTATTTACTGCAATGACACCCCCATTACCCAAAATATTTCTTGCTTACCGCAAAGCTAAGCCCATCCTTCAACCTTGAATCCTCTGTATGCAGTTGTAGAACTGTCTAATAAAACTATCCATGCTAGCGTCTTCTGTGCAAGCCTTTTTATTTCTACATAACTACCACATTTTCCCAAATCTGATAACCGTGTTCCCAACTCTTTTCTGTTCTTAACTTAGGCACTCGCCTCTAATGCTCATTTAACTACAACCTCGTTTCTCTACAACCTGACCTATTAATCCATCCCTTATCTTGTTCAAAGTCCTCCATATTGTTCTGTCCTCTCTTATTCTGCTTAGACCTTCGGAGTTAGCTACTCCATCCAACCATCTGATTATCAGCATTCATCTATAGCACCACATTTGAAAATCTTTTATTCTTTTCCTTTCTTCAGAACACGTTTCGCACCCTTTTAACCCCCACTCTCCATACAAACACTTTTAGTAATGATTTCCTTATATTCACATTTATATTGGCAGTTATTAAATTCCCCCGTTTCCTATTGCCATAATTTTCACTGCTATTATTCTCTTTATGTCTATTATACTTATATCATTCCTAGCCTCTAGGCTGTCCAAGTAGCACAATTCCTTAACTTCCTTCAAAATATCCCTTCCCAATCAATTTAACACACTTTGTTGATCCACGCTCCATTAAATGCCATAATATAAATTAATACCATTATAAACCATTTAATATACAAATACCTGCAATTACCTTCAAACCAGACTTACTCTCACAGAATCATTTTACCATTTTGGCCTCCAAAACACAACATCAATCAGTATAACTTACCACTAAACTCTCCAGGAAACGGCTCCTTAACCACCTCTATTCCGAAACTAACAAGAAAATATTAGTACTTTGTCCAAGCGCAACATTCCCCAATCTTCATAAACGGATCAACATCGAATTTCAATTCAAATTAAATACATAAAAAAATAAACGGGATTCCTTACAGTCGTCTCCCATTGGTATCTTCGCTCTTTGGTAATACACAACAACATCCAAATTTCTCTCATCTCCACAACAATAAAATCCTCCATTTCCTCCTCAATTAAAAGCTCCAAAATTCACTACATGGTATCATAGTCCTCTCCCAGAGAAATCTACCTCCTCTAACACAGAACTAAAACCTAAATTGTAAATACCCATACACTACGTCCTTCCACTCTCTGCATAACGTTATTTCTCCAATAGTAAGCTGGCACGTCTTTACCTATTCTCATTAAATCTGCCTATAATTTACACTCTTTTATTTCGGACGAATACTAATAACTCAAATTCAACGAGTCTGTTATTTTAAATAAAAAATGATAAATAAGCGTCTTACATATTATTATGCACGTCCCTATTTATTTATTTCATTTTAAGTACGATATTCCTGGTCATAACAACGATAATTTCTATTCATATAATAGTATTAGTTTAAAAAAAATTAGAATATTTTACGATCTTGCGATCAAAATATTTCATCAGCTTCCACGTATATATGGGAAACTATCTTTGACGAAAAAGAATATAAATGAAACTTTAAAATATTCAGAGAAATACAGAAAAAATTACAATTTTGAAAACTTTAATACTTACAGTTGCATACCATGCGAACCCACTGGCTTCAACATTATTCATGATGGATTGCGAATTTCTGAAATAATATTACACATCAAGAGACACGCATTATTAAAGAAGAAAGTGAATAAGACGTTGCAAATGCTACAACATATCCATTTCTATGATTAAGATTTAATAAGAATAAAAGCAATATTAGAACTAATTCTTTTCCCTATAATAATTCTATTTTTAAGTGATCTATGTATTCATGTGAAGTACTGATAATACGCATTGGATTTACATTAAGTAATTATGGAATATTTATACCTACCAGAAGGCAAATACAAACTTCGAATAAGCAGGTTACATTCCCGTATTCATTCTATTATGCACACATATATACGGAATAAATAATATCCCCTAAGTGCTTGGTGAAAAATAAATTAAACAGTAAAAATCGTCTTAGTCAGATCTTATAACTAGCTTCTCGCCGTTTTAACTGTAATCATTTATATGCATCTTTTGAAATAGTAATATAAAAGTATCTGGCAGATGTTACAAGTGTGGCCCTTACAGGTAAAGTCGTGGGGATCAACTCTTCTCCATATGTGGACGACGAGCAGTGTAACTCATTGGATATACTAAAATCACTCACTCTAGAAGCTTTCCTGTGCTTAGTGACAAAAACTACGGACGGACAGGTACGTATTTCGCAGACAATATTTTATTCTTCAATATCATGTATGTAATTTTACCATATTGTAGTTGCTTCCACTTTATGAATGAAATAATGCGATAAACATTTCACTTTGCAGCACTTCTTCAAAGTACGGACCTTACTTCCTAGACTTGCGTAGAAATTATAGTCATCAACTACGACGATGACAAAAAATATGCCGATTCAATCATTCTTCCCTAAACATTGACGTAAAGTCCTACACGAAAGAAGAAACAGGTGGGTCCACACTTGTAACATTTTTCAGCTACTTTATCAGTAGTATACCATTAACTTTTTTAATACGTGTTTTAATGGTCAAAGGGTTTCCGAAAAGATTGTGAATAGTAGTAGTTGTTTATACTATCTTCGCTCCACACTATAGTTGGCAATAAAGATATTATATTTCGTGCAGTTCTTCTGTAAACAAGCACAACTGTTAACATTCTCGTTCTTGGAATTTCTCACATAATTGCGTAGTACAAAATATTTTTATGCGATTTCTGAATAATTACATATGTTTTATTAATAGGGTATTAGCCTATTTAAACTGGATTGCACATAGCGATTAAAATGTAACATTAAAGGAATGGTGGAAGGACAATGAAAGTTGCTTCGTTAAGTAACGGGATAATATTAATACAAACGATTATAGCACGTATGCAGTCAAAACATCACGGGGCAGGAATTAAGTAAAATTTCTCTGCATGTATAGGCAATATTATGCTAACAAAAGAAGCAGCTGAGAAAAAACAATTCTTCACATCAGTCCGTAATTTTAACAAGATTTTAGTATTCCTGTGGAATTATTTGAAGGTGTGAAATCTTACATTTTGTTAATTGATTAATAAATATTGTGTCAGCACTTTTAATAAAAATGAAAATATACCAAGTTTCATATAGATAGTCTCCACAGGAGACAGATTGCTGGGATACAGCATAAAGGATGAGATAGAATTTGAAGTAAATAGTGCTGATATTTCTAAAAGAGAATTTATATTCGGACAGAGGATGAAGTTATTTTTTGCAGGAAAAGAAAAAAACAAAAATACAAAAATTATCGCCCACAAAACCTTAAAAAAATACATATATTTATTGAATTTTCTAACATTTGAGAATCATGTATTGGATAACATCCTAATGGAATGGAGTCGAAGTGATTTACTGTACATGATTTGATTTGAACAGTTCTGCATCTAAATAATTTCAATGTGTGAGTACGTTTACTTTTCCACCGTCTACGCCCGAAGTCTTTTTAACAATTTTTGTGCACCCGGAAGTGAAGAACAATTTCAGTGGTGATCGTTGCATTCCTCCTCATCATCATCGACATACGAATATTATGGAAGAAGAGGATGATCTCCTGTTATTTTAAATTATATCGCATTTTGAAGAACTATTCGAATTATATTCAGTATTTTGCAGAAATTGGAAAACATATATGCAATGTATTACATTTGTCGATATTTCTTGAGTGTGGAGTGAAAACGTATAAATGACTGACTGTTAGATCCGATAGAATATATAGTCATTTTTCTGTATTACATTGATAAAGTTATCTGTCAGATGTTACAAGTGTGGAATATTTCAGATGGAGTTTTGGGGATGAAATCTTCGACGGTGTGTTTCATAACTTCCCGTAATATTCGTAGTCTCACTGGCTGTTGGAAAACTCCACTGGAACAGGAAACAATACCGAGTTATGTAAATCATAAATACTTCCTAATCAATAGATGTTTATGTTAACTCTAAAGTTTTGAATAGTAAATTATTAGTGAAGCATCATGTTATTAATTTCAAGGTGGCGATGTTCGTTCTGAACTACTTGAAGAACGGGAAGTCAGCGGAAATGGCGTAATAACATATTACACCAAGGACGCCGAGAATTTAAGAAAATTAATGGACTTCAATTGGATGCGGTGCAGCATATTACGATACAAGGTAACTCCACACTTGTAACATTTGTCCGTAACTTAAAAATTGATAATTTTTGCTTGTTTACCATTAAGTGCCATAAAGTTTTTGAATTCATGACGGAGTAACTGATATCGAAATACTGTTTAATTTATATTCCCTTGACACTTAAATCGGAGATGAGAAACTTAAATTTATATAAAAACTCTAAATCAGAATAATATCATGCAATATCGCGTTTCCTCCAAACTCACGAGAATTTTCTACGCGAATCAAGGAACGTCGTTTATCAATCCTGAATCCTTCCGATTCGTGCTTAACGTGTCCTTCAAGCAACGAACTTTGGATTCGAAATTCACCTCCCTTAAAGTTTAGAGCAAGTCCCTAATCTCGATATGACAGATGCAAGGGCCCCGACAGCCGTCTCTCTGGAATACGCTGAACTGAGTAAGTTTATTCCTTTAAGGACTGATCGGACTCGTGGGCCAAGCTCTGATTACTGTAGTTCCTCCCTTGACACGAATTGTATTTTTATGATTAAGGTATAAACAATTCAAAACCTATGAATTACAATTGTTACTGCTGTGGATCGCTTCCTCAAATTCATCCCCGCAAATGTAGTAATTTAGTTAGTATAAAATAAATTATGATACTTTAAAGACACGTAAATTTTTACTTTAATCACACTGACGTTCACGAAATTCTGCACTTTGTTGATCTTCACTCATTACATCCTCTCAATATGACTCCAGACCTAAACACTCGTGCATTAACCAGCTATATTCAGCAATCACCTTTATATACAAAGCCTTCCAAGTAACAGTAGTTCACGTATTGTAGCTGCTGGAAGAGTTTTCGATAAAGACCCTCTTATTCAAAAGAAAAATCGCCTTAACGACACGCTCTTCAGAATCCTTACTATTCATAGCCGGTCAAATTAATTAATCCATCTCCCTATTTCTTTCGTAAGCATTTCTTTACTATTTACTGCAATGACACCCCCATTACCCAAAATATTTCTTGCTTACCGCAAAGCTAAGCCCATCCTTCAACCTTGAATCCTCTGTATGCAGTTGTAGAACTGTCTAATAAAACTATCCATGCTAGCGTCTTCTGTGCAAGCCTTTTTATTTCTACATAACTACCACATTTTCCCAAATCTGATAACCGTGTTCCCAACTCTTTTCTGTTCTTAACTTAGGCACTCGCCTCTAATGCTCATTTAACTACAACCTCGTTTCTCTACAACCTGACCTATTAATCCATCCCTTATCTTGTTCAAAGTCCTCCATATTGTTCTGTCCTCTCTTATTCTGCTTAGACCTTCGGAGTTAGCTACTCCATCCAACCATCTGATTATCAGCATTCATCTATAGCACCACATTTGAAAATCTTTTATTCTTTTCCTTTCTTCAGAACACGTTTCGCACCCTTTTAACCCCCACTCTCCATACAAACACTTTTAGTAATGATTTCCTTATATTCACATTTATATTGGCAGTTATTAAATTCCCCCGTTTCCTATTGCCATAATTTTCACTGCTATTATTCTCTTTATGTCTATTATACTTATATCATTCCTAGCCTCTAGGCTGTCCAAGTAGCACAATTCCTTAACTTCCTTCAAAATATCCCTTCCCAATCAATTTAACACACTTTGTTGATCCACGCTCCATTAAATGCCATAATATAAATTAATACCATTATAAACCATTTAATATACAAATACCTGCAATTACCTTCAAACCAGACTTACTCTCACAGAATCATTTTACCATTTTGGCCTCCAAAACACAACATCAATCAGTATAACTTACCACTAAACTCTCCAGGAAACGGCTCCTTAACCACCTCTATTCCGAAACTAACAAGAAAATATTAGTACTTTGTCCAAGCGCAACATTCCCCAATCTTCATAAACGGATCAACATCGAATTTCAATTCAAATTAAATACATAAAAAAATAAACGGGATTCCTTACAGTCGTCTCCCATTGGTATCTTCGCTCTTTGGTAATACACAACAACATCCAAATTTCTCTCATCTCCACAACAATAAAATCCTCCATTTCCTCCTCAATTAAAAGCTCCAAAATTCACTACATGGTATCATAGTCCTCTCCCAGAGAAATCTACCTCCTCTAACACAGAACTAAAACCTAAATTGTAAATACCCATACACTACGTCCTTCCACTCTCTGCATAACGTTATTTCTCCAATAGTAAGCTGGCACGTCTTTACCTATTCTCATTAAATCTGCCTATAATTTACACTCTTTTATTTCGGACGAATACTAATAACTCAAATTCAACGAGTCTGTTATTTTAAATAAAAAATGATAAATAAGCGTCTTACATATTATTATGCACGTCCCTATTTATTTATTTCATTTTAAGTACGATATTCCTGGTCATAACAACGATAATTTCTATTCATATAATAGTATTAGTTTAAAAAAAATTAGAATATTTTACGATCTTGCGATCAAAATATTTCATCAGCTTCCACGTATATATGGGAAACTATCTTTGACGAAAAAGAATATAAATGAAACTTTAAAATATTCAGAGAAATACAGAAAAAATTACAATTTTGAAAACTTTAATACTTACAGTTGCATACCATGCGAACCCACTGGCTTCAACATTATTCATGATGGATTGCGAATTTCTGAAATAATATTACACATCAAGAGACACGCATTATTAAAGAAGAAAGTGAATAAGACGTTGCAAATGCTACAACATATCCATTTCTATGATTAAGATTTAATAAGAATAAAAGCAATATTAGAACTAATTCTTTTCCCTATAATAATTCTATTTTTAAGTGATCTATGTATTCATGTGAAGTACTGATAATACGCATTGGATTTACATTAAGTAATTATGGAATATTTATACCTACCAGAAGGCAAATACAAACTTCGAATAAGCAGGTTACATTCCCGTATTCATTCTATTATGCACACATATATACGGAATAAATAATATCCCCTAAGTGCTTGGTGAAAAATAAATTAAACAGTAAAAATCGTCTTAGTCAGATCTTATAACTAGCTTCTCGCCGTTTTAACTGTAATCATTTATATGCATCTTTTGAAATAGTAATATAAAAGTATCTGGCAGATGTTACAAGTGTGGCCCTTACAGGTAAAGTCGTGGGGATCAACTCTTCTCCATATGTGGACTACGAGCAGTGTAACTCATTGGATATACTAAAATCACTCACTCTAGAAGCTTTCCTGTGCTTAGTGACAAAAACTACGGACGGACAGGTACGTATTTCGCAGACAATATTTTATTCTTCAATATCATGTATGTAATTTTACCATATTGTAGTTGCTTCCACGATATGAATGAAATAATGCGATAAACATTTCACTTTGCAGCACTTCTTCAAAGTACGGACCTTACTTCCTAGACTTGCGTAGAAATTATAGTCATCAACTACGACGATGACAAAAAATATGCCGATTCAATCATTCTTCCCTAAACATTGACGTAAAGTCCTACACGAAAGAAGAAACAGGTGGGTCCACACTTGTAACATTTTTCAGCTACTTTATCAGTAGTATACCATTAACTTTTTTAATACGTGTTTTAATGGTCAAAGGGTTTCCGAAAAGATTGTGAATAGTAGTAGTTGTTTATACTATCTTCGCTCCACACTATAGTTGGCAATAAAGATATTATATTTCGTGCAGTTCTTCTGTAAACAAGCACAACTGTTAACATTCTCGTTCTTGGAATTTCTCACATAATTGCGTAGTACAAAATATTTTTATACGATTTCTGAATAATTACATATGTTTTATTAATAGGGTATTAGCCTATTTAAACTGGATTGCACATAGCGATTAAAATGTAACATTAAAGGAATGGTGGAAGGACAATGAAAGTTGCTTCGTTAAGTAACGGGATAATATTAATACAAACGATTATAGCACGTATGCAGTCAAAACATCACGGGGCAGGAATTAAGTAAAATTTCTCTGCATGTATAGGCAATATTATGCTAACAAAAGAAGCAGCTGAGAAAAAACAATTCTTCACATCAGTCCGTAATTTTAACAAGATTTTAGTATTCCTGTGGAATTATTTGAAGGTGTGAAATCTTACATTTTGTTAATTGATTAATAAATATTGTGTCAGCACTTTTAATAAAAATGAAAATATACCAAGTTTCATATAGATAGTCTCCACAGGAGACAGATTGCTGGGATACAGCATAAAGGATGAGATAGAATTTGAAGTAAATAGTGCTGATATTTCTAAAAGAGAATTTATATTCGGACAGAGGATGAAGTTATTTTTTGCAGGAAAAGAAAAAAACAAAAATACAAAAATTATCGCCCACAAAACCTTAAAAAAATACATATATTTATTGAATTTTCTAACATTTGAGAATCATGTATTGGATAACATCCTAATGGAATGGAGTCGAAGTGATTTACTGTACATGATTTGATTTGAACAGTTCTGCATCTAAATAATTTCAATGTGTGAGTACGTTTACTTTTCCACCGTCTACGCCCGAAGTCTTTTTAACAATTTTTGTGCACCCGGAAGTGAAGAACAATTTCAGTGGTGATCGTTGCATTCCTCCTCATCATCATCGACATACGAATATTATGGAAGATGATCTCCTGTTATTTTAAATTATATCGCATTTTGAAGAACTATTCGAATTATATTCAGTATTTTGCAGAAATTGGAAAACATATATGCAATGTATTACATTTGTCGATATTTCTTGAGTGTGGAGTGAAAACGTATAAATGACTGACTGTTAGATCCGATAGAATATATAGTCATTTTTCTGTATTACATTGATAAAGTTATCTGTCAGATGTTACAAGTGTGGAATATTTCAGATGGAGTTTTGGGGATGAAATCTTCGACGGTGTGTTTCATAACTTCCCGTAATATTCGTAGTCTCACTGGCTGTTGGAAAACTCCACTGGAACAGGAAACAATACCGAGTTATGTAAATCATAAATACTTCCTAATCAATAGATGTTTATGTTAACTCTAAAGTTTTGAATAGTAAATTATTAGTGAAGCATCATGTTATTAATTTCAAGGTGGCGATGTTCGTTCTGAACTACTTGAAGAACGGGAAGTCAGCGGAAATGGCGTAATAACATATTACACCAAGGACGCCGAGAATTTAAGAAAATTAATGGACTTCAATTGGATGCGGTGCAGCATATTACGATACAAGGTAACTCCACACTTGTAACATTTGTCCGTAACTTAAAAATTGATAATTTTTGCTTGTTTACCATTAAGTGCCATAAAGTTTTTGAATTCATGACGGAGTAACTGATATCGAAATACTGTTTAATTTATATTCCCTTGACACTTAAATCGGAGATGAGAAACTTAAATTTATATAAAAACTCTAAATCAGAATAATATCATGCAATATCGCGTTTCCTCCAAACTCACGAGAATTTTCTACGCGAATCAAGGAACGTCGTTTATCAATCCTGAATCCTTCCGATTCGTGCTTAACGTGTCCTTCAAGCAACGAACTTTGGATTCGAAATTCACCTCCCTTAAAGTTTAGAGCAAGTCCCTAATCTCGATATGACAGATGCAAGGGCCCCGACAGCCGTCTCTCTGGAATACGCTGAACTGAGTAAGTTTATTCCTTTAAGGACTGATCGGACTCGTGGGCCAAGCTCTGATTACTGTAGTTCCTCCCTTGACACGAATTGTATTTTTATGATTAAGGTATAAACAATTCAAAACCTATGAATTACAATTGTTACTGCTGTGGATCGCTTCCTCAAATTCATCCCCGCAAATGTAGTAATTTAGTTAGTATAAAATAAATTATGATACTTTAAAGACACGTAAATTTTTACTTTAATCACACTGACGTTCACGAAATTCTGCACTTTGTTGATCTTCACTCATTACATCCTCTCAATATGACTCCAGACCTAAACACTCGTGCATTAACCAGCTATATTCAGCAATCACCTTTATATACAAAGCCTTCCAAGTAACAGTAGTTCACGTATTGTAGCTGCTGGAAGAGTTTTCGATAAAGACCCTCTTATTCAAAAGAAAAATCGCCTTAACGACACGCTCTTCAGAATCCTTACTATTCATAGCCGGTCAAATTAATTAATCCATCTCCCTATTTCTTTCGTAAGCATTTCTTTACTATTTACTGCAATGACACCCCCATTACCCAAAATATTTCTTGCTTACCGCAAAGCTAAGCCCATCCTTCAACCTTGAATCCTCTGTATGCAGTTGTAGAACTGTCTAATAAAACTATCCATGCTAGCGTCTTCTGTGCAAGCCTTTTTATTTCTACATAACTACCACATTTTCCCAAATCTGATAACCGTGTTCCCAACTCTTTTCTGTTCTTAACTTAGGCACTCGCCTCTAATGCTCATTTAACTACAACCTCGTTTCTCTACAACCTGACCTATTAATCCATCCCTTATCTTGTTCAAAGTCCTCCATATTGTTCTGTCCTCTCTTATTCTGCTTAGACCTTCGGAGTTAGCTACTCCATCCAACCATCTGATTATCAGCATTCATCTATAGCACCACATTTGAAAATCTTTTATTCTTTTCCTTTCTTCAGAACACGTTTCGCACCCTTTTAACCCCCACTCTCCATACAAACACTTTTAGTAATGATTTCCTTATATTCACATTTATATTGGCAGTTATTAAATTCCCCCGTTTCCTATTGCCATAATTTTCACTGCTATTATTCTCTTTATGTCTATTATACTTATATCATTCCTAGCCTCTAGGCTGTCCAAGTAGCACAATTCCTTAACTTCCTTCAAAATATCCCTTCCCAATCAATTTAACACACTTTGTTGATCCACGCTCCATTAAATGCCATAATATAAATTAATACCATTATAAACCATTTAATATACAAATACCTGCAATTACCTTCAAACCAGACTTACTCTCACAGAATCATTTTACCATTTTGGCCTCCAAAACACAACATCAATCAGTATAACTTACCACTAAACTCTCCAGGAAACGGCTCCTTAACCACCTCTATTCCGAAACTAACAAGAAAATATTAGTACTTTGTCCAAGCGCAACATTCCCCAATCTTCATAAACGGATCAACATCGAATTTCAATTCAAATTAAATACATAAAAAAATAAACGGGATTCCTTACAGTCGTCTCCCATTGGTATCTTCGCTCTTTGGTAATACACAACAACATCCAAATTTCTCTCATCTCCACAACAATAAAATCCTCCATTTCCTCCTCAATTAAAAGCTCCAAAATTCACTACATGGTATCATAGTCCTCTCCCAGAGAAATCTACCTCCTCTAACACAGAACTAAAACCTAAATTGTAAATACCCATACACTACGTCCTTCCACTCTCTGCATAACGTTATTTCTCCAATAGTAAGCTGGCACGTCTTTACCTATTCTCATTAAATCTGCCTATAATTTACACTCTTTTATTTCGGACGAATACTAATAACTCAAATTCAACGAGTCTGTTATTTTAAATAAAAAATGATAAATAAGCGTCTTACATATTATTATGCACGTCCCTATTTATTTATTTCATTTTAAGTACGATATTCCTGGTCATAACAACGATAATTTCTATTCATATAATAGTATTAGTTTAAAAAAAATTAGAATATTTTACGATCTTGCGATCAAAATATTTCATCAGCTTCCACGTATATATGGGAAACTATCTTTGACGAAAAAGAATATAAATGAAACTTTAAAATATTCAGAGAAATACAGAAAAAATTACAATTTTGAAAACTTTAATACTTACAGTTGCATACCATGCGAACCCACTGGCTTCAACATTATTCATGATGGATTGCGAATTTCTGAAATAATATTACACATCAAGAGACACGCATTATTAAAGAAGAAAGTGAATAAGACGTTGCAAATGCTACAACATATCCATTTCTATGATTAAGATTTAATAAGAATAAAAGCAATATTAGAACTAATTCTTTTCCCTATAATAATTCTATTTTTAAGTGATCTATGTATTCATGTGAAGTACTGATAATACGCATTGGATTTACATTAAGTAATTATGGAATATTTATACCTACCAGAAGGCAAATACAAACTTCGAATAAGCAGGTTACATTCCCGTATTCATTCTATTATGCACACATATATACGGAATAAATAATATCCCCTAAGTGCTTGGTGAAAAATAAATTAAACAGTAAAAATCGTCTTAGTCAGATCTTATAACTAGCTTCTCGCCGTTTTAACTGTAATCATTTATATGCATCTTTTGAAATAGTAATATAAAAGTATCTGGCAGATGTTACAAGTGTGGCCCTTACAGGTAAAGTCGTGGGGATCAACTCTTCTCCATATGTGGACGACGAGCAGTGTAACTCATTGGATATACTAAAATCACTCACTCTAGAAGCTTTCCTGTGCTTAGTGACAAAAACTACGGACGGACAGGTACGTATTTCGCAGACAATATTTTATTCTTCAATATCATGTATGTAATTTTACCATATTGTAGTTGCTTCCACGATATGAATGAAATAATGCGATAAACATTTCACTTTGCAGCACTTCTTCAAAGTACGGACCTTACTTCCTAGACTTGCGTAGAAATTATAGTCATCAACTACGAAGATGACAAAAAATATGCCGATTCAATCATTCTTCCCTAAACATTGACGTAAAGTCCTACACGAAAGAAGAAACAGGTGGGTCCACACTTGTAACATTTTTCAGCTACTTTATCAGTAGTATACCATTAACTTTTTTAATACGTGTTTTAATGGTCAAAGGGTTTCCGAAAAGATTGTGAATAGTAGTAGTTGTTTATACTATCTTCGCTCCACACTATAGTTGGCAATAAAGATATTATATTTCGTGCAGTTCTTCTGTAAACAAGCACAACTGTTAACATTCTCGTTCTTGGAATTTCTCACATAATTGCGTAGTACAAAATATTTTTATACGATTTCTGAATAATTACATATGTTTTATTAATAGGGTATTAGCCTATTTAAACTGGATTGCACATAGCGATTAAAATGTAACATTAAAGGAATGGTGGAAGGACAATGAAAGTTGCTTCGTTAAGTAACGGGATAATATTAATACAAACGATTATAGCACGTATGCAGTCAAAACATCACGGGGCAGGAATTAAGTAAAATTTCTCTGCATGTATAGGCAATATTATGCTAACAAAAGAAGCAGCTGAGAAAAAACAATTCTTCACATCAGTCCGTAATTTTAACAAGATTTTAGTATTCCTGTGGAATTATTTGAAGGTGTGTTAATTGATTAATAAATATTGTGTCAGCACTTTTAATAAAAATGAAAATATACCAAGTTTCATATAGATAGTCTCCACAGGAGACAGATTGCTGGGATACAGCATAAAGGATGAGATAGAATTTGAAGTAAATAGTGCTGATATTTCTAAAAGAGAATTTATATTCGGACAGAGGATGAAGTTATTTTTTGCAGGAAAAGAAAAAAACAAAAATACAAAAATTATCGCCCACAAAACCTTAAAAAAATACATATATTTATTGAATTTTCTAACATTTGAGAATCATGTATTGGATAACATCCTAATGGAATGGAGTCGAAGTGATTTACTGTACATGATTTGATTTGAACAGTTCTGCATCTAAATAATTTCAATGTGTGAGTACGTTTACTTTTCCACCGTCTACGCCCGAAGTCTTTTTAACAATTTTTGTGCACCCGGAAGTGAAGAACAATTTCAGTGGTGATCGTTGCATTCCTCCTCATCATCATCGACATACGAATATTATGGAAGAAGAGGATGATCTCCTGTTATTTTAAATTATATCGCATTTTGAAGAACTATTCGAATTATATTCAGTATTTTGCAGAAATTGGAAAACATATATGCAATGTATTACATTTGTCGATATTTCTTGAGTGTGGAGTGAAAACGTATAAATGACTGACTGTTAGATCCGATAGAATATATAGTCATTTTTCTGTATTACATTGATAAAGTTATCTGTCAGATGTTACAAGTGTGGAATATTTCAGATGGAGTTTTGGGGATGAAATCTTCGACGGTGTGTTTCATAACTTCCCGTAATATTCGTAGTCTCACTGGCTGTTGGAAAACTCCACTGGAACAGGAAACAATACCGAGTTATGTAAATCATAAATACTTCCTAATCAATAGATGTTTATGTTAACTCTAAAGTTTTGAATAGTAAATTATTAGTGAAGCATCATGTTATTAATTTCAAGGTGGCGATGTTCGTTCTGAACTACTTGAAGAACGGGAAGTCAGCGGAAATGGCGTAATAACATATTACACCAAGGACGCCGAGAATTTAAGAAAATTAATGGACTTCAATTGGATGCGGTGCAGCATATTACGATACAAGGTAACTCCACACTTGTAACATTTGTCCGTAACTTAAAAATTGATAATTTTTGCTTGTTTACCATTAAGTGCCATAAAGTTTTTGAATTCATGACGGAGTAACTGATATCGAAATACTGTTTAATTTATATTCCCTTGACACTTAAATCGGAGATGAGAAACTTAAATTTATATAAAAACTCTAAATCAGAATAATATCATGCAATATCGCGTTTCCTCCAAACTCACGAGAATTTTCTACGCGAATCAAGGAACGTCGTTTATCAATCCTGAATCCTTCCGATTCGTGCTTAACGTGTCCTTCAAGCAACGAACTTTGGATTCGAAATTCACCTCCCTTAAAGTTTAGAGCAAGTCCCTAATCTCGATATGACAGATGCAAGGGCCCCGACAGCCGTCTCTCTGGAATACGCTGAACTGAGTAAGTTTATTCCTTTAAGGACTGATCGGACTCGTGGGCCAAGCTCTGATTACTGTAGTTCCTCCCTTGACACGAATTGTATTTTTATGATTAAGGTATAAACAATTCAAAACCTATGAATTACAATTGTTACTGCTGTGGATCGCTTCCTCAAATTCATCCCCGCAAATGTAGTAATTTAGTTAGTATAAAATAAATTATGATACTTTAAAGACACGTAAATTTTTACTTTAATCACACTGACGTTCACGAAATTCTGCACTTTGTTGATCTTCACTCATTACATCCTCTCAATATGACTCCAGACCTAAACACTCGTGCATTAACCAGCTATATTCAGCAATCACCTTTATATACAAAGCCTTCCAAGTAACAGTAGTTCACGTATTGTAGCTGCTGGAAGAGTTTTCGATAAAGACCCTCTTATTCAAAAGAAAAATCGCTTAACGACACGCTCTTCAGAATCCTTACTATTCATAGCCGGTCAAATTAATTAATCCATCTCCCTATTTCTTTCGTAAGCATTTCTTTACTATTTACTGCAATGACACCCCCATTACCCAAAATATTTCTTGCTTACCGCAAAGCTAAGCCCATCCTTCAACCTTGAATCCTCTGTATGCAGTTGTAGAACTGTCTAATAAAACTATCCATGCTAGCGTCTTCTCTGCAAGCCTTTTTATTTCTACATAACTACCACATTTTCCCAAATCTGATAACCGTGTTCCCAACTCTTTTCTGTTCTTAACTTAGGCACTCGCCTCTAATGCTCATTTAACTACAACCTCGTTTCTCTACAACCTGACCTATTAATCCATCCCTTATCTTGTTCAAAGTCCTCCATATTGTTCTGTCCTCTCTTATTCTGCTTAGACCTTCGGAGTTAGCTACTCCATCCAACCATCTGATTATCAGCATTCATCTATAGCACCACATTTGAAAATCTTTTATTCTTTTCCTTTCTTCAGAACACGTTTCGCACCCTTTTAACCCCCACTCTCCATACAAACACTTTTAGTAATGATTTCCTTATATTCACATTTATATTGGCAGTTATTAAATTCCCCCGTTTCCTATTGCCATAATTTTCACTGCTATTATTCTCTTTATGTCTATTATACTTATATCATTCCTAGCCTCTAGGCTGTCCAAGTAGCACAATTCCTTAACTTCCTTCAAAATATCCCTTCCCAATCAATTTAACACACTTTGTTGATCCACGCTCCATTAAATGCCATAATATAAATTAATACCATTATAAACCATTTAATATACAAATACCTGCAATTACCTTCAAACCAGACTTACTCTCACAGAATCATTTTACCATTTTGGCCTCCAAAACACAACATCAATCAGTATAACTTACCACTAAACTCTCCAGGAAACGGCTCCTTAACCACCTCTATTCCGAAACTAACAAGAAAATATTAGTACTTTGTCCAAGCGCAACATTCCCCAATCTTCATAAACGGATCAACATCGAATTTCAATTCAAATTAAATACATAAAAAAATAAACGGGATTCCTTACAGTCGTCTCCCATTGGTATCTTCGCTCTTTGGTAATACACAACAACATCCAAATTTCTCTCATCTCCACAACAATAAAATCCTCCATTTCCTCCTCAATTAAAAGCTCCAAAATTCACTACATGGTATCATAGTCCTCTCCCAGAGAAATCTACCTCCTCTAACACAGAACTAAAACCTAAATTGTAAATACCCATACACTACGTCCTTCCACTCTCTGCATAACGTTATTTCTCCAATAGTAAGCTGGCACGTCTTTACCTATTCTCATTAAATCTGCCTATAATTTACACTCTTTTATTTCGGACGAATACTAATAACTCAAATTCAACGAGTCTGTTATTTTAAATAAAAAATGATAAATAAGCGTCTTACATATTATTATGCACGTCCCTATTTATTTATTTCATTTTAAGTACGATATTCGTGGTCATAACAACGATAATTTCTATTCATATAATAGTATTAGTTTAAAAAAAATTAGAATATTTTACGATCTTGCGATCAAAATATTTCATCAGCTTCCACGTATATATGGGAAACTATCTTTGACGAAAAAGAATATAAATGAAACTTTAAAATATTCAGAGAAATACAGAAAACTTTAATACTTACAGTTGCATACCATGCGAACCCACTGGCTTCAACATTATTCATGATGGATTGCGAATTTCTGAAATAATATTACACATCAAGAGACACGCATTATTAAAGAAGAAAGTGAATAAGACGTTGCAAATGCTACAACATATCCATTTCTATGATTAAGATTTAATAAGAATAAAAGCAATATTAGAACTAATTCTTTTCCCTATAATAATTCTATTTTTAAGTGATCTATGTATTCATGTGAAGTACTGATAATACGCATTGGATTTACATTAAGTAATTATGGAATATTTATACCTACCAGAAGGCAAATACAAACTTCGAATAAGCAGGTTACATTCCCGTATTCATTCTATTATGCACACATATATACGGAATAAATAATATCCCCTAAGTGCTTGGTGAAAAATAAATTAAACAGTAAAAATCGTCTTAGTCAGATCTTATAACTAGCTTCTCGCCGTTTTAACTGTAATCATTTATATGCATCTTTTGAAATAGTAATATAAAAGTATCTGGCAGATGTTACAAGTGTGGCCCTTACAGGTAAAGTCGTGGGGATCAACTCTTCTCCATATGTGGACTACGAGCAGTGTAACTCATTGGATATACTAAAATCACTCACTCTAGCAGCTTTCCT